>JAJQJQ010000086.1:0-380894 GCA_028622995.1 Panagrolaimus kolymaensis | reverse complement strand
CATGAAAAGTGCCTTATTTTTCTCATTAATTATGCATTTTTACATACGTTTTAAATCATATTTTTAAAAATAAATCCTATGGTGCCGATTTGGAAGTAATTTATAGTTGTTACGTTCACCTCGAAGTGATCGTTTACATAGATAGAGGAGGAGGTCCATAAATAAATTATGGATGTTGGTTGAAGGTCATAATTGGTATGCGGTTCAAAACCGAATAATTTTTAAAAATCATATAATAAATATTTGGATAAAAATATCCATATGATGCTTTATTGAACACCGTAACTCAAAATGTGATTCAGCAAATTTTTTAATGTTATTCATTTATTTAAAACCCAAATATCTTGTTGATGAGCTCAATGATTAAAAAAAAAAGTGGAGTTCGAATATTTAGTAAAATACATAAACTACAAGATTTTTAAAACAGAAAAATTAATTTTGGATTTTTTTGATTTTTGCCATGGCATTAACCTTAAAAAAAGATTTCTTTAAATGAAAAACATTAAATTTAAATATTCCTTACTTCATTGAATAGGTAGTTGGGAAGAAAATGGATTAAAAAACATGAGAAAAAATATATAATAAATGATTTAGGTAAACCACTATTTTATTTTCTTTCAAAATTGTCCAAAAAAATGGAAAATTTAGTTCAAAATTCAACAAAAAGTTCACTTTCATATAGTCCAAAAAAGTTGTTATTATAATATCGGGTTTCGTAGCGCAGTGGAATTTTTGCAAGACGTTGCAGAATTTTCGCTGGGTTCGAATCCCGGTGCACAACCACAACAACAACCTCACCCACAACAACAACCTCAACAACAACAACAACCTCAACAACAACAACAACCTCACCCACAACAACAACCTCACCCACAACAACAACCTCAACAACAACAACAACCTCACCCACAACAACAACAACAACACAAAATTTTTGATTTTTTTGGCTTATTTAAATTTCTAGTTAATCATACTAGAAATAATTCTACAAATTCTTTTTAATGTTTTAACATATTTGATGCATGTTTTCACTACAAAAAAAAACCAAAAACAGTCTGTTGAGTGTTGAAAGATTTTATAGAAGTTTTAATTATGAAACAAATATTTTTTGACCCTTCAGCGGATCTTATTTTTTCTTGTTTTTATTTATTTTTCTTCAAATAAATTCATGCAAATACAAGACATTTCAGAAATGGCAGCAAAAAAAAATAAATAAAAACTATTTCCTGACATACCAAACACTTGTATCAACAAGCATAGAGGGAGAGATTAGTGAATCTCGTTTTGAATTACGGTCTGAATTGGACATATGAATTTTTTGATCCAAATATTTTTCATTTATTATTTAAAAAATATGCTGTATTACTGTTTTAACTGCCATCCACGGCAAGGCCTTTCAATTGAGATAAAAAAAAAATTTTGAACACAAGCTTCAAGATGAAAAAACATTAAAAAATGTTGATCATTTCGATATGATCCTGTGGACGGTGGGAGCTAAGATTCATTGGAATCGCTCTAAAAACATTAATAAAAATTATTGAAAATAAAAGTTTTTACAAAATCAAAATTTTTTATTTATCCATGGCTCTGATGAACACGGGCATCAACAACATAAATGTGTTGAGAAACGAAATCAACTTTGAATTAAGGCTTGAATTGGAGATATGAATTTTTTTATCCAAATAATTATTATTAAATATATTAAAATTATCCCCAACGGGATTTTTAATCGCATGCACGGGAAGTACCTCAATCGATGAATTTTTTATTTTTTGAACACTTGCTTCAAGTCTTGAAGTACCTTAATCGAATTTAAAACTTTTTGAATAAGAAAAAAAATTGCAGAGGAAAAGTGCTTTATTAATATCATTTTTTATGCTATTTTACATCCATTTTCAATAATATTTTTCAAAACGGATCCTATGGTGACGATTTGGAAGCCTTCAAAAATTTTAAAAACATCAGCATCAAGCATTGAGTAAGCTTAAACAAATTTAAAACGATATGAATTAGAAAAAAAATTCCACATGAAAAGTGCCTTATTTTTCTCATTAATTATGCATTTTTACATACGTTTTAAATCATATTTTTAAAAATAAATCCTATGGTGCCGATTTGGAAGTAATTTATAGTTGTTACGTTCACCTCGAAGTGATCGTTTACATAGATAGAGGAGGAGGTCCATAAATAAATTATGGATGTTGGTTGAAGGTCATAATTGGTATGCGGTTCAAAACCGAATAATTTTTAAAAATCATATAATAAATATTTGGATAAAAATATCCATATGATGCTTTATTGAACACCGTAACTCAAAATGTGATTCAGCAAATTTTTTAATGTTATTCATTTATTTAAAACCCAAATATCTTGTTGATGAGCTCAATGATTAAAAAAAAAAGTGGAGTTCGAATATTTAGTAAAATACATAAACTACAAGATTTTTAAAACAGAAAAATTAATTTTGGATTTTTTTGATTTTTGCCATGGCATTAACCTTAAAAAAAGATTTCTTTAAATGAAAAACATTAAATTTAAATATTCCTTACTTCATTGAATAGGTAGTTGGGAAGAAAATGGATTAAAAAACATGAGAAAAAATATATAATAAATGATTTAGGTAAACCACTATTTTATTTTCTTTCAAAATTGTCCAAAAAAATGGAAAATTTAGTTCAAAATTCAACAAAAAGTTCACTTTCATATAGTCCAAAAAAGTTGTTATTATAATATCGGGTTTCGTAGCGCAGTGGAATTTTTGCAAGACGTTGCAGAATTTTCGCTGGGTTCGAATCCCGGTGCACAACCACAACAACAACCTCACCCACAACAACAACCTCAACAACAACAACAACCTCAACAACAACAACAACCTCACCCACAACAACAACCTCACCCACAACAACAACCTCAACAACAACAACAACCTCACCCACAACAACAACAACAACACAAAATTTTTGATTTTTTTGGCTTATTTAAATTTCTAGTTAATCATACTAGAAATAATTCTACAAATTCTTTTTAATGTTTTAACATATTTGATGCATGTTTTCACTACAAAAAAAAACCAAAAACAGTCTGTTGAGTGTTGAAAGATTTTATAGAAGTTTTAATTATGAAACAAATATTTTTTGACCCTTCAGCGGATCTTATTTTTTCTTGTTTTTATTTATTTTTCTTCAAATAAATTCATGCAAATACAAGACATTTCAGAAATGGCAGCAAAAAAAATAAATAAAACTATTTCCTGACATACCAAACACTTGTATCAACAAGCATAGAGGGAGAGATTAGTGAATCTCGTTTTGAATTACGGTCTGAATTGGACATATGAATTTTTTGATCCAAATATTTTTCATTTATTATTTAAAAAATATGCTGTATTACTGTTTTAACTGCCATCCACGGCAAGGCCTTTCAATTGAGATAAAAAAAAAATTTTGAACACAAGCTTCAAGATGAAAAAACATTAAAAAATGTTGATCATTTCGATATGATCCTGTGGACGGTGGGAGCTAAGATTCATTGGAATCGCTCTAAAAACATTAATAAAAATTATTGAAAATAAAAGTTTTTACAAAATCAAAATTTTTTATTTATCCATGGCTCTGATGAACACGGGCATCAACAACATAAATGTGTTGAGAAACGAAATCAACTTTGAATTAAGGCTTGAATTGGAGATATGAATTTTTTTATCCAAATAATTATTATTAAATATATTAAAATTATCCCCAACGGGATTTTTAATCGCATGCACGGGAAGTACCTCAATCGATGAATTTTTTATTTTTTGAACACTTGCTTCAAGTCTTGAAGTACCTTAATCGAATTTAAAACTTTTTGAATAAGAAAAAAAATTGCAGAGGAAAAGTGCTTTATTAATATCATTTTTTATGCTATTTTACATCCATTTTCAATAATATTTTTCAAAACGGATCCTATGGTGACGATTTGGAAGCCTTCAAAAATTTTAAAAACATCAGCATCAAGCATTGAGTAAGCTTAAACAAATTTAAAACGATATGAATTAGAAAAAAAATTCCACATGAAAAGTGCCTTATTTTTCTCATTAATTATGCATTTTTACATACGTTTTAAATCATATTTTTAAAAATAAATCCTATGGTGCCGATTTGGAAGTAATTTATAGTTGTTACGTTCACCTCGAAGTGATCGTTTACATAGATAGAGGAGGAGGTCCATAAATAAATTATGGATGTTGGTTGAAGGTCATAATTGGTATGCGGTTCAAAACCGAATAATTTTTAAAAATCATATAATAAATATTTGGATAAAAATATCCATATGATGCTTTATTGAACACCGTAACTCAAAATGTGATTCAGCAAATTTTTTAATGTTATTCATTTATTTAAAACCCAAATATCTTGTTGATGAGCTCAATGATTAAAAAAAAAAGTGGAGTTCGAATATTTAGTAAAATACATAAACTACAAGATTTTTAAAACAGAAAAATTAATTTTGGATTTTTTTGATTTTTGCCATGGCATTAACCTTAAAAAAAGATTTCTTTAAATGAAAAACATTAAATTTAAATATTCCTTACTTCATTGAATAGGTAGTTGGGAAGAAAATGGATTAAAAAACATGAGAAAAAATATATAATAAATGATTTAGGTAAACCACTATTTTATTTTCTTTCAAAATTGTCCAAAAAAATGGAAAATTTAGTTCAAAATTCAACAAAAAGTTCACTTTCATATAGTCCAAAAAAGTTGTTATTATAATATCGGGTTTCGTAGCGCAGTGGAATTTTTGCAAGACGTTGCAGAATTTTCGCTGGGTTCGAATCCCGGTGCACAACCACAACAACAACCTCACCCACAACAACAACCTCAACAACAACAACAACCTCAACAACAACAACAACCTCACCCACAACAACAACCTCACCCACAACAACAACCTCAACAACAACAACAACCTCACCCACAACAACAACAACAACACAAAATTTTTGATTTTTTTGGCTTATTTAAATTTCTAGTTAATCATACTAGAAATAATTCTACAAATTCTTTTTAATGTTTTAACATATTTGATGCATGTTTTCACTACAAAAAAAAAACCAAAAACAGTCTGTTGAGTGTTGAAAGATTTTATAGAAGTTTTAATTATGAAACAAATATTTTTTGACCCTTCAGCGGATCTTATTTTTTCTTGTTTTTATTTATTTTTCTTCAAATAAATTCATGCAAATACAAGACATTTCAGAAATGGCAGCAAAAAAAATAAATAAAACTATTTCCTGACATACCAAACACTTGTATCAACAAGCATAGAGGGAGAGATTAGTGAATCTCGTTTTGAATTACGGTCTGAATTGGACATATGAATTTTTTGATCCAAATATTTTTCATTTATTATTTAAAAAATATGCTGTATTACTGTTTTAACTGCCATCCACGGCAAGGCCTTTCAATTGAGATAAAAAAAAAATTTTGAACACAAGCTTCAAGATGAAAAAACATTAAAAAATGTTGATCATTTCGATATGATCCTGTGGACGGTGGGAGCTAAGATTCATTGGAATCGCTCTAAAAACATTAATAAAAATTATTGAAAATAAAAGTTTTTACAAAATCAAAATTTTTTATTTATCCATGGCTCTGATGAACACGGGCATCAACAACATAAATGTGTTGAGAAACGAAATCAACTTTGAATTAAGGCTTGAATTGGAGATATGAATTTTTTTATCCAAATAATTATTATTAAATATATTAAAATTATCCCCAACGGGATTTTTAATCGCATGCACGGGAAGTACCTCAATCGATGAATTTTTTATTTTTTGAACACTTGCTTCAAGTCTTGAAGTACCTTAATCGAATTTAAAACTTTTTGAATAAGAAAAAAAATTGCAGAGGAAAAGTGCTTTATTAATATCATTTTTTATGCTATTTTACATCCATTTTCAATAATATTTTTCAAAACGGATCCTATGGTGACGATTTGGAAGCCTTCAAAAATTTTAAAAACATCAGCATCAAGCATTGAGTAAGCTTAAACAAATTTAAAACGATATGAATTAGAAAAAAAATTCCACATGAAAAGTGCCTTATTTTTCTCATTAATTATGCATTTTTACATACGTTTTAAATCATATTTTTAAAAATAAATCCTATGGTGCCGATTTGGAAGTAATTTATAGTTGTTACGTTCACCTCGAAGTGATCGTTTACATAGATAGAGGAGGAGGTCCATAAATAAATTATGGATGTTGGTTGAAGGTCATAATTGGTATGCGGTTCAAAACCGAATAATTTTTAAAAATCATATAATAAATATTTGGATAAAAATATCCATATGATGCTTTATTGAACACCGTAACTCAAAATGTGATTCAGCAAATTTTTTAATGTTATTCATTTATTTAAAACCCAAATATCTTGTTGATGAGCTCAATGATTAAAAAAAAAAGTGGAGTTCGAATATTTAGTAAAATACATAAACTACAAGATTTTTAAAACAGAAAAATTAATTTTGGATTTTTTTGATTTTTGCCATGGCATTAACCTTAAAAAAAGATTTCTTTAAATGAAAAACATTAAATTTAAATATTCCTTACTTCATTGAATAGGTAGTTGGGAAGAAAATGGATTAAAAAACATGAGAAAAAATATATAATAAATGATTTAGGTAAACCACTATTTTATTTTCTTTCAAAATTGTCCAAAAAAATGGAAAATTTAGTTCAAAATTCAACAAAAAGTTCACTTTCATATAGTCCAAAAAAGTTGTTATTATAATATCGGGTTTCGTAGCGCAGTGGAATTTTTGCAAGACGTTGCAGAATTTTCGCTGGGTTCGAATCCCGGTGCACAACCACAACAACAACCTCACCCACAACAACAACCTCAACAACAACAACAACCTCAACAACAACAACAACCTCACCCACAACAACAACCTCACCCACAACAACAACCTCAACAACAACAACAACCTCACCCACAACAACAACAACAACACAAAATTTTTGATTTTTTTGGCTTATTTAAATTTCTAGTTAATCATACTAGAAATAATTCTACAAATTCTTTTTAATGTTTTAACATATTTGATGCATGTTTTCACTACAAAAAAAAACCAAAAACAGTCTGTTGAGTGTTGAAAGATTTTATAGAAGTTTTAATTATGAAACAAATATTTTTTGACCCTTCAGCGGATCTTATTTTTTCTTGTTTTTATTTATTTTTCTTCAAATAAATTCATGCAAATACAAGACATTTCAGAAATGGCAGCAAAAAAAATAAATAAAACTATTTCCTGACATACCAAACACTTGTATCAACAAGCATAGAGGGAGAGATTAGTGAATCTCGTTTTGAATTACGGTCTGAATTGGACATATGAATTTTTTGATCCAAATATTTTTCATTTATTATTTAAAAAATATGCTGTATTACTGTTTTAACTGCCATCCACGGCAAGGCCTTTCAATTGAGATAAAAAAAAAATTTTGAACACAAGCTTCAAGATGAAAAAACATTAAAAAATGTTGATCATTTCGATATGATCCTGTGGACGGTGGGAGCTAAGATTCATTGGAATCGCTCTAAAAACATTAATAAAAATTATTGAAAATAAAAGTTTTTACAAAATCAAAATTTTTTATTTATCCATGGCTCTGATGAACACGGGCATCAACAACATAAATGTGTTGAGAAACGAAATCAACTTTGAATTAAGGCTTGAATTGGAGATATGAATTTTTTTATCCAAATAATTATTATTAAATATATTAAAATTATCCCCAACGGGATTTTTAATCGCATGCACGGGAAGTACCTCAATCGATGAATTTTTTATTTTTTGAACACTTGCTTCAAGTCTTGAAGTACCTTAATCGAATTTAAAACTTTTTGAATAAGAAAAAAAATTGCAGAGGAAAAGTGCTTTATTAATATCATTTTTTATGCTATTTTACATCCATTTTCAATAATATTTTTCAAAACGGATCCTATGGTGACGATTTGGAAGCCTTCAAAAATTTTAAAAACATCAGCATCAAGCATTGAGTAAGCTTAAACAAATTTAAAACGATATGAATTAGAAAAAAAATTCCACATGAAAAGTGCCTTATTTTTCTCATTAATTATGCATTTTTACATACGTTTTAAATCATATTTTTAAAAATAAATCCTATGGTGCCGATTTGGAAGTAATTTATAGTTGTTACGTTCACCTCGAAGTGATCGTTTACATAGATAGAGGAGGAGGTCCATAAATAAATTATGGATGTTGGTTGAAGGTCATAATTGGTATGCGGTTCAAAACCGAATAATTTTTAAAAATCATATAATAAATATTTGGATAAAAATATCCATATGATGCTTTATTGAACACCGTAACTCAAAATGTGATTCAGCAAATTTTTTAATGTTATTCATTTATTTAAAACCCAAATATCTTGTTGATGAGCTCAATGATTAAAAAAAAAAGTGGAGTTCGAATATTTAGTAAAATACATAAACTACAAGATTTTTAAAACAGAAAAATTAATTTTGGATTTTTTTGATTTTTGCCATGGCATTAACCTTAAAAAAAGATTTCTTTAAATGAAAAACATTAAATTTAAATATTCCTTACTTCATTGAATAGGTAGTTGGGAAGAAAATGGATTAAAAAACATGAGAAAAAATATATAATAAATGATTTAGGTAAACCACTATTTTATTTTCTTTCAAAATTGTCCAAAAAAATGGAAAATTTAGTTCAAAATTCAACAAAAAGTTCACTTTCATATAGTCCAAAAAAGTTGTTATTATAATATCGGGTTTCGTAGCGCAGTGGAATTTTTGCAAGACGTTGCAGAATTTTCGCTGGGTTCGAATCCCGGTGCACAACCACAACAACAACCTCACCCACAACAACAACCTCAACAACAACAACAACCTCAACAACAACAACAACCTCACCCACAACAACAACCTCACCCACAACAACAACCTCAACAACAACAACAACCTCACCCACAACAACAACAACAACACAAAATTTTTGATTTTTTTGGCTTATTTAAATTTCTAGTTAATCATACTAGAAATAATTCTACAAATTCTTTTTAATGTTTTAACATATTTGATGCATGTTTTCACTACAAAAAAAAACCAAAAACAGTCTGTTGAGTGTTGAAAGATTTTATAGAAGTTTTAATTATGAAACAAATATTTTTTGACCCTTCAGCGGATCTTATTTTTTCTTGTTTTTATTTATTTTTCTTCAAATAAATTCATGCAAATACAAGACATTTCAGAAATGGCAGCAAAAAAAATAAATAAAACTATTTCCTGACATACCAAACACTTGTATCAACAAGCATAGAGGGAGAGATTAGTGAATCTCGTTTTGAATTACGGTCTGAATTGGACATATGAATTTTTTGATCCAAATATTTTTCATTTATTATTTAAAAAATATGCTGTATTACTGTTTTAACTGCCATCCACGGCAAGGCCTTTCAATTGAGATAAAAAAAAAATTTTGAACACAAGCTTCAAGATGAAAAAACATTAAAAAATGTTGATCATTTCGATATGATCCTGTGGACGGTGGGAGCTAAGATTCATTGGAATCGCTCTAAAAACATTAATAAAAATTATTGAAAATAAAAGTTTTTACAAAATCAAAATTTTTTATTTATCCATGGCTCTGATGAACACGGGCATCAACAACATAAATGTGTTGAGAAACGAAATCAACTTTGAATTAAGGCTTGAATTGGAGATATGAATTTTTTTATCCAAATAATTATTATTAAATATATTAAAATTATCCCCAACGGGATTTTTAATCGCATGCACGGGAAGTACCTCAATCGATGAATTTTTTATTTTTTGAACACTTGCTTCAAGTCTTGAAGTACCTTAATCGAATTTAAAACTTTTTGAATAAGAAAAAAAATTGCAGAGGAAAAGTGCTTTATTAATATCATTTTTTATGCTATTTTACATCCATTTTCAATAATATTTTTCAAAACGGATCCTATGGTGACGATTTGGAAGCCTTCAAAAATTTTAAAAACATCAGCATCAAGCATTGAGTAAGCTTAAACAAATTTAAAACGATATGAATTAGAAAAAAAATTCCACATGAAAAGTGCCTTATTTTTCTCATTAATTATGCATTTTTACATACGTTTTAAATCATATTTTTAAAAATAAATCCTATGGTGCCGATTTGGAAGTAATTTATAGTTGTTACGTTCACCTCGAAGTGATCGTTTACATAGATAGAGGAGGAGGTCCATAAATAAATTATGGATGTTGGTTGAAGGTCATAATTGGTATGCGGTTCAAAACCGAATAATTTTTAAAAATCATATAATAAATATTTGGATAAAAATATCCATATGATGCTTTATTGAACACCGTAACTCAAAATGTGATTCAGCAAATTTTTTAATGTTATTCATTTATTTAAAACCCAAATATCTTGTTGATGAGCTCAATGATTAAAAAAAAAAGTGGAGTTCGAATATTTAGTAAAATACATAAACTACAAGATTTTTAAAACAGAAAAATTAATTTTGGATTTTTTTGATTTTTGCCATGGCATTAACCTTAAAAAAAGATTTCTTTAAATGAAAAACATTAAATTTAAATATTCCTTACTTCATTGAATAGGTAGTTGGGAAGAAAATGGATTAAAAAACATGAGAAAAAATATATAATAAATGATTTAGGTAAACCACTATTTTATTTTCTTTCAAAATTGTCCAAAAAAATGGAAAATTTAGTTCAAAATTCAACAAAAAGTTCACTTTCATATAGTCCAAAAAAGTTGTTATTATAATATCGGGTTTCGTAGCGCAGTGGAATTTTTGCAAGACGTTGCAGAATTTTCGCTGGGTTCGAATCCCGGTGCACAACCACAACAACAACCTCACCCACAACAACAACCTCAACAACAACAACAACCTCAACAACAACAACAACCTCACCCACAACAACAACCTCACCCACAACAACAACCTCAACAACAACAACAACCTCACCCACAACAACAACAACAACACAAAATTTTTGATTTTTTTGGCTTATTTAAATTTCTAGTTAATCATACTAGAAATAATTCTACAAATTCTTTTTAATGTTTTAACATATTTGATGCATGTTTTCACTACAAAAAAAAACCAAAAACAGTCTGTTGAGTGTTGAAAGATTTTATAGAAGTTTTAATTATGAAACAAATATTTTTTGACCCTTCAGCGGATCTTATTTTTTCTTGTTTTTATTTATTTTTCTTCAAATAAATTCATGCAAATACAAGACATTTCAGAAATGGCAGCAAAAAAAATAAATAAAACTATTTCCTGACATACCAAACACTTGTATCAACAAGCATAGAGGGAGAGATTAGTGAATCTCGTTTTGAATTACGGTCTGAATTGGACATATGAATTTTTTGATCCAAATATTTTTCATTTATTATTTAAAAAATATGCTGTATTACTGTTTTAACTGCCATCCACGGCAAGGCCTTTCAATTGAGATAAAAAAAAAATTTTGAACACAAGCTTCAAGATGAAAAAACATTAAAAAATGTTGATCATTTCGATATGATCCTGTGGACGGTGGGAGCTAAGATTCATTGGAATCGCTCTAAAAACATTAATAAAAATTATTGAAAATAAAAGTTTTTACAAAATCAAAATTTTTTATTTATCCATGGCTCTGATGAACACGGGCATCAACAACATAAATGTGTTGAGAAACGAAATCAACTTTGAATTAAGGCTTGAATTGGAGATATGAATTTTTTTATCCAAATAATTATTATTAAATATATTAAAATTATCCCCAACGGGATTTTTAATCGCATGCACGGGAAGTACCTCAATCGATGAATTTTTTATTTTTTGAACACTTGCTTCAAGTCTTGAAGTACCTTAATCGAATTTAAAACTTTTTGAATAAGAAAAAAAATTGCAGAGGAAAAGTGCTTTATTAATATCATTTTTTATGCTATTTTACATCCATTTTCAATAATATTTTTCAAAACGGATCCTATGGTGACGATTTGGAAGCCTTCAAAAATTTTAAAAACATCAGCATCAAGCATTGAGTAAGCTTAAACAAATTTAAAACGATATGAATTAGAAAAAAAATTCCACATGAAAAGTGCCTTATTTTTCTCATTAATTATGCATTTTTACATACGTTTTAAATCATATTTTTAAAAATAAATCCTATGGTGCCGATTTGGAAGTAATTTATAGTTGTTACGTTCACCTCGAAGTGATCGTTTACATAGATAGAGGAGGAGGTCCATAAATAAATTATGGATGTTGGTTGAAGGTCATAATTGGTATGCGGTTCAAAACCGAATAATTTTTAAAAATCATATAATAAATATTTGGATAAAAATATCCATATGATGCTTTATTGAACACCGTAACTCAAAATGTGATTCAGCAAATTTTTTAATGTTATTCATTTATTTAAAACCCAAATATCTTGTTGATGAGCTCAATGATTAAAAAAAAAAGTGGAGTTCGAATATTTAGTAAAATACATAAACTACAAGATTTTTAAAACAGAAAAATTAATTTTGGATTTTTTTGATTTTTGCCATGGCATTAACCTTAAAAAAAGATTTCTTTAAATGAAAAACATTAAATTTAAATATTCCTTACTTCATTGAATAGGTAGTTGGGAAGAAAATGGATTAAAAAACATGAGAAAAAATATATAATAAATGATTTAGGTAAACCACTATTTTATTTTCTTTCAAAATTGTCCAAAAAAATGGAAAATTTAGTTCAAAATTCAACAAAAAGTTCACTTTCATATAGTCCAAAAAAGTTGTTATTATAATATCGGGTTTCGTAGCGCAGTGGAATTTTTGCAAGACGTTGCAGAATTTTCGCTGGGTTCGAATCCCGGTGCACAACCACAACAACAACCTCACCCACAACAACAACCTCAACAACAACAACAACCTCACCCACAACAACAACAACAACAACAACACAAAATTTTTGATTTTTTTGGCTTATTTAAATTTCTAGTTAATCAAACTAGAAATAATTCTACAAATTCTTTTTAATGTTTTAACATATTTGATGCATGTTTTCACTACAAAAAAAAACCAAAAACAGTCTGTTGAGTGTTGAAAGATTTTATAGAAGTTTTAATTATGAAACAAATATTTTTTGACCCTTCAGCGGATCTTATTTTTTCTTGTTTTTATTTATTTTTCTTCAAATAAATTCATGCAAATACAAGACATTTCAGAAATGGCAGCAAAAAAAATAAATAAAACTATTTCCTGACATACCAAACACTTGTATCAACAAGCATAGAGGGAGAGATTAGTGAATCTCGTTTTGAATTACGGTCTGAATTGGACATATGAATTTTTTGATCCAAATATTTTTCATTTATTATTTAAAAAATATGCTGTATTACTGTTTTAACTGCCATCCACGGCAAGGCCTTTCAATTGAGATAAAAAAAAAATTTTGAACACAAGCTTCAAGATGAAAAAACATTAAAAAATGTTGATCATTTCGATATGATCCTGTGGACGGTGGGAGCTAAGATTCATTGGAATCGCTCTAAAAACATTAATAAAAATTATTGAAAATAAAAGTTTTTACAAAATCAAAATTTTTTATTTATCCATGGCTCTGATGAACACGGGCATCAACAACATAAATGTGTTGAGAAACGAAATCAACTTTGAATTAAGGCTTGAATTGGAGATATGAATTTTTTTATCCAAATAATTATTATTAAATATATTAAAATTATCCCCAACGGGATTTTTAATCGCATGCACGGGAAGTACCTCAATCGATGAATTTTTTATTTTTTGAACACTTGCTTCAAGTCTTGAAGTACCTTAATCGAATTTAAAACTTTTTGAATAAGAAAAAAAATTGCAGAGGAAAAGTGCTTTATTAATATCATTTTTTATGCTATTTTACATCCATTTTCAATAATATTTTTCAAAACGGATCCTATGGTGACGATTTGGAAGCCTTCAAAAATTTTAAAAACATCAGCATCAAGCATTGAGTAAGCTTAAACAAATTTAAAACGATATGAATTAGAAAAAAAATTCCACATGAAAAGTGCCTTATTTTTCTCATTAATTATGCATTTTTACATACGTTTTAAATCATATTTTGTAAAAATAAATCCTATGGTGCCGATTTGGAAGTAATTTATAGTTGTTACGTTCACCTCGAAGTGATCGTTTACATAGATAGAGGAGGAGGTCCATAAATAAATTATGGATGTTGGTTGAAGGTCATAATTGGTATGCGGTTCAAAACCGAATAATTTTTAAAAATCATATAATAAATATTTGGATAAAAATATCCATATGATGCTTTATTGAACACCGTAACTCAAAATGTGATTCAGCAAATTTTTTAATGTTATTCATTTATTTAAAACCCAAATATCTTGTTGATGAGCTCAATGATTAAAAAAAAAAGTGGAGTTCGAATATTTAGTAAAATACATAAACTACAAGATTTTTAAAACAGAAAAATTAATTTTGGATTTTTTTGATTTTTGCCATGGCATTAACTATAAAAAAAGATTTCTTTAAATGAAAAACATTAAATTTAAATATTCCTTACTTCATTGAATAGGTAGTTGGGAAGAAAATGGATTAAAAAACATGAGAAAAAATATATAATAAATGATTTAGGTAAACCACTATTTTATTTTCTTTCAAAATTGTCAAAAAAAATGGAAAATTTAGTTCAAAATTCAACAAAAAGTTCACTTTCATATAGTCCAAAAAAGTTGTTATTATAATATCGGGTTTCGTAGCGCAGTGGAATTTTTGCAAGACGTTGCAGAATTTTCGCTGGGTTCGAATCCCGGTGCACAACCACAACAACAACCTCACCGACAACAACAACAACCTCAACAACACCCACAACAACACCCACAACAACAACACAAAATTTTTGATTTTTTTGGCTTATTTAAATTTCTAGTTTATCATACTAGAAATAATTCTACAAATTCTTTTTAATGTTTTAACATATTTGATGCATGTTTTCACTACAAAAAAAAACCAAAAACAGTCTGTTGAGTGTTGAAAGATTTTATAGAAGTTTTAATTATGAAACAAATATTTTTTGACCCTTCAGCGGATCTTATTTTTTCTTGTTTTTATTTATTTTTCTTCAAATAAATTCATGCAAATACAAGAAGACATTTCAGAAATGGCAGCAAAAAAAATAAATAAAACTATTTCCTGACATACCAAACACTTGTATCAACAAGCATAGAGGGAGAGATTAGTGAATCTCGTTTTGAATTACGGTCTGAATTGGACATATGAATTTTTTGATCCAAATATTTTTTATTTATTATTTAAAAAATATGCTGTATTACTGTTTTAACTGCCATCCACGGCAAGGCCTTTCAATTGAGATAAAAAAAAAATTTTGAACACAAGCTTCAAGATGAAAAAACATTAAAAAATGTTGATCATTTCGATATGATCCTGTGGACGGTGGGAGCTAAGATTCATTGGAATCGCTCTAAAAACATTAATAAAAATTATTGAAAATAAAAGTTTTTACAAAATCAAAATTTTTTATTTATCCATCCATGGCTCTGATGAACACGGGCATCAACAACATAAATGTGTTGAGAAACGAAATCAACTTTGAATTAAGGCTTGAATTGGAGATATGAATTTTTTTATCCAAATAATTATTATTAAATATATTAAAATTATCCCCAACGGGATTTTTAATCGCATGCACGGGAAGTACCTCAATCGATGAATTTTTTATTTTTTGAACACTTGCTTCAAGTCTTGAAGTACCTTAATCGAATTTAAAACTTTTTGAATAAGAAAAAAAATTGCAGAGGAAAAGTGCTTTATTAATATCATTTTTTATGCTATTTTACATCCATTTTCAATAATATTTTTCAAAACGGATCCTATGGTGACGATTTGGAAGCCTTCAAAAATTTTAAAAACATCAGCATCAAGCATTGAGTAAGCTTAAACAAATTTAAAACGATATGAATTAGAAAAAAAATTCCACATGAAAAGTGCCTTATTTTTCTCATTAATTATGCATTTTTACATACGTTTTAAATCATATTTTGTAAAAATAAATCCTATGGTGCCGATTTGGAAGTAATTTATAGTTGTTACGTTCACCTCGAAGTGATCGTTTACATAGATAGAGGAGGAGGTCCATAAATAAATTATGGATGTTGGTTGAAGGTCATAATTGGTATGCGGTTCAAAACCGAATAATTTTTAAAAATCATATAATAAATATTTGGATAAAAATATCCATATGATGCTTTATTGAACACCGTAACTCAAAATGTGATTCAGCAAATTTTTTAATGTTATTCATTTATTTAAAACCCAAATATCTTGTTGATGAGCTCAATGATTAAAAAAAAAAGTGGAGTTCGAATATTTAGTAAAATACATAAACTACAAGATTTTTAAAACAGAAAAATTAATTTTGGATTTTTTTGATTTTTGCCATGGCATTAACTATAAAAAAAGATTTCTTTAAATGAAAAACATTAAATTTAAATATTCCTTACTTCATTGAATAGGTAGTTGGGAAGAAAATGGATTAAAAAACATGAGAAAAAATATATAATAAATGATTTAGGTAAACCACTATTTTATTTTCTTTCAAAATTGTCAAAAAAAATGGAAAATTTAGTTCAAAATTCAACAAAAAGTTCACTTTCATATAGTCCAAAAAAGTTGTTATTATAATATCGGGTTTCGTAGCGCAGTGGAATTTTTGCAAGACGTTGCAGAATTTTCGCTGGGTTCGAATCCCGGTGCACAACCACAACAACAACCTCACCGACAACAACAACAACCTCAACAACACCCACAACAACACCCACAACAACAACACAAAAATTTTTGATTTTTTTGGCTTATTTAAATTTCTAGTTTATCATACTAGAAATAATTCTACAAATTCTTTTTAATGTTTTAACATATTTGATGCATGTTTTCACTACAAAAAAAAACCAAAAACAGTCTGTTGAGTGTTGAAAGATTTTATAGAAGTTTTAATTATGAAACAAATATTTTTTGACCCTTCAGCGGATCTTATTTTTTCTTGTTTTTATTTATTTTTCTTCAAATAAATTCATGCAAATACAAGAAGACATTTCAGAAATGGCAGCAAAAAAAATAAATAAAACTATTTCCTGACATACCAAACACTTGTATCAACAAGCATAGAGGGAGAGATTAGTGAATCTCGTTTTGAATTACGGTCTGAATTGGACATATGAATTTTTTGATCCAAATATTTTTTATTTATTATTTAAAAAATATGCTGTATTACTGTTTTAACTGCCATCCACGGCAAGGCCTTTCAATTGAGATAAAAAAAAAATTTTGAACACAAGCTTCAAGATGAAAAAACATTAAAAAATGTTGATCATTTCGATATGATCCTGTGGACGGTGGGAGCTAAGATTCATTGGAATCGCTCTAAAAACATTAATAAAAATTATTGAAAATAAAAGTTTTTACAAAATCAAAATTTTTTATTTATCCATCCATGGCTCTGATGAACACGGGCATCAACAACATAAATGTGTTGAGAAACGAAATCAACTTTGAATTAAGGCTTGAATTGGAGATATGAATTTTTTTATCCAAATAATTATTATTAAATATATTAAAATTATCCCCAACGGGATTTTTAATCGCATGCACGGGAAGTACCTCAATCGATGAATTTTTTATTTTTTGAACACTTGCTTCAAGTCTTGAAGTACCTTAATCGAATTTAAAACTTTTTGAATAAGAAAAAAAATTGCAGAGGAAAAGTGCTTTATTAATATCATTTTTTATGCTATTTTACATCCATTTTCAATAATATTTTTCAAAACGGATCCTATGGTGACGATTTGGAAGCCTTCAAAAATTTTAAAAACATCAGCATCAAGCATTGAGTAAGCTTAAACAAATTTAAAACGATATGAATTAGAAAAAAAATTCCACATGAAAAGTGCCTTATTTTTCTCATTAATTATGCATTTTTACATACGTTTTAAATCATATTTTGTAAAAATAAATCCTATGGTGCCGATTTGGAAGTAATTTATAGTTGTTACGTTCACCTCGAAGTGATCGTTTACATAGATAGAGGAGGAGGTCCATAAATAAATTATGGATGTTGGTTGAAGGTCATAATTGGTATGCGGTTCAAAACCGAATAATTTTTAAAAATCATATAATAAATATTTGGATAAAAATATCCATATGATGCTTTATTGAACACCGTAACTCAAAATGTGATTCAGCAAATTTTTTAATGTTATTCATTTATTTAAAACCCAAATATCTTGTTGATGAGCTCAATGATTAAAAAAAAAAGTGGAGTTCGAATATTTAGTAAAATACATAAACTACAAGATTTTTAAAACAGAAAAATTAATTTTGGATTTTTTTGATTTTTGCCATGGCATTAACTATAAAAAAAGATTTCTTTAAATGAAAAACATTAAATTTAAATATTCCTTACTTCATTGAATAGGTAGTTGGGAAGAAAATGGATTAAAAAACATGAGAAAAAATATATAATAAATGATTTAGGTAAACCACTATTTTATTTTCTTTCAAAATTGTCAAAAAAAATGGAAAATTTAGTTCAAAATTCAACAAAAAGTTCACTTTCATATAGTCCAAAAAAGTTGTTATTATAATATCGGGTTTCGTAGCGCAGTGGAATTTTTGCAAGACGTTGCAGAATTTTCGCTGGGTTCGAATCCCGGTGCACAACCACAACAACAACCTCACCGACAACAACAACAACCTCAACAACACCCACAACAACACCCACAACAACAACACAAAATTTTTGATTTTTTTGGCTTATTTAAATTTCTAGTTTATCATACTAGAAATAATTCTACAAATTCTTTTTAATGTTTTAACATATTTGATGCATGTTTTCACTACAAAAAAAAACCAAAAACAGTCTGTTGAGTGTTGAAAGATTTTATAGAAGTTTTAATTATGAAACAAATATTTTTTGACCCTTCAGCGGATCTTATTTTTTCTTGTTTTTATTTATTTTTCTTCAAATAAATTCATGCAAATACAAGAAGACATTTCAGAAATGGCAGCAAAAAAAATAAATAAAACTATTTCCTGACATACCAAACACTTGTATCAACAAGCATAGAGGGAGAGATTAGTGAATCTCGTTTTGAATTACGGTCTGAATTGGACATATGAATTTTTTGATCCAAATATTTTTTATTTATTATTTAAAAAATATGCTGTATTACTGTTTTAACTGCCATCCACGGCAAGGCCTTTCAATTGAGATAAAAAAAAAATTTTGAACACAAGCTTCAAGATGAAAAAACATTAAAAAATGTTGATCATTTCGATATGATCCTGTGGACGGTGGGAGCTAAGATTCATTGGAATCGCTCTAAAAACATTAATAAAAATTATTGAAAATAAAAGTTTTTACAAAATCAAAATTTTTTATTTATCCATCCATGGCTCTGATGAACACGGGCATCAACAACATAAATGTGTTGAGAAACGAAATCAACTTTGAATTAAGGCTTGAATTGGAGATATGAATTTTTTTATCCAAATAATTATTATTAAATATATTAAAATTATCCCCAACGGGATTTTTAATCGCATGCACGGGAAGTACCTCAATCGATGAATTTTTTATTTTTTGAACACTTGCTTCAAGTCTTGAAGTACCTTAATCGAATTTAAAACTTTTTGAATAAGAAAAAAAATTGCAGAGGAAAAGTGCTTTATTAATATCATTTTTTATGCTATTTTACATCCATTTTCAATAATATTTTTCAAAACGGATCCTATGGTGACGATTTGGAAGCCTTCAAAAATTTTAAAAACATCAGCATCAAGCATTGAGTAAGCTTAAACAAATTTAAAACGATATGAATTAGAAAAAAAATTCCACATGAAAAGTGCCTTATTTTTCTCATTAATTATGCATTTTTACATACGTTTTAAATCATATTTTGTAAAAATAAATCCTATGGTGCCGATTTGGAAGTAATTTATAGTTGTTACGTTCACCTCGAAGTGATCGTTTACATAGATAGAGGAGGAGGTCCATAAATAAATTATGGATGTTGGTTGAAGGTCATAATTGGTATGCGGTTCAAAACCGAATAATTTTTAAAAATCATATAATAAATATTTGGATAAAAATATCCATATGATGCTTTATTGAACACCGTAACTCAAAATGTGATTCAGCAAATTTTTTAATGTTATTCATTTATTTAAAACCCAAATATCTTGTTGATGAGCTCAATGATTAAAAAAAAAAGTGGAGTTCGAATATTTAGTAAAATACATAAACTACAAGATTTTTAAAACAGAAAAATTAATTTTGGATTTTTTTGATTTTTGCCATGGCATTAACCTTAAAAAAAGATTTCTTTAAATGAAAAACATTAAATTTAAATATTCCTTACTTCATTGAATAGGTAGTTGGGAAGAAAATGGATTAAAAAACATGAGAAAAAATATATAATAAATGATTTAGGTAAACCACTATTTTATTTTCTTTCAAAATTGTCAAAAAAAATGGAAAATTTAGTTCAAAATTCAACAAAAAGTTCACTTTCATATAGTCCAAAAAAGTTGTTATTATAATATCGTGTTTCGTAGCGCAGTGGAATTTTTGCAAGACGTTGCAGAATTTTCGCTGGGTTCGAATCCCGGTGCACAACCACAACAACAACCTCACCGACAACAACAACAACCTCAACAACACCCACAACAACAACACAAAATTTTTGATTTTTTTGGCTTATTTAAATTTCTAGTTTATCAAACTAGAAATAATTCTACAAATTCTTTTTAATGTTTTAACATATTTGATGCATGTTTTCACTACAAAAAAAACCAAAAACAGTCTGTTGAGTGTTGAAAGATTTTATAGAAGTTTTAATTATGAAACAAATATTTTTTGACCCTTCAGCGGATCTTATTTTTTCTTGTTTTTATTTATTTTTCTTCAAATAAATTCATGCAAATACAAGAAGACATTTCAGAAATGGCAGCAAAAAAAATAAATAAAACTATTTCCTGACATACCAAACACTTGTATCAACAAGCATAGAGGGAGAGATTAGTGAATCTCGTTTTGAATTACGGTCTGAATTGGACATATGAATATTTTAAGCCAAATATTTTTAATTATTTTTTTAATAATTAATCGCTTTCAAAGTTTTTATAGCCCTCCACGGGTAGCATCTCAATTATGATTCATTTATTTTTTTTTTTAACACTTGCATCAACAACAACAACAACATAAAGGTGTTGAGAAACGAAATAAATCAACTTTGAGTTAGGGCTTGAATTGGACATATGAATTTTTTGATCCAAATATTTTTTATTTATTATTTAAAAAATATGCTGTATTACTGTTTTAACTGCCATCCACGGCAATGCCTTTCAATTGAGATAAAAAAAAATTTTTGAACACAAGCTTCAAGATGAAAAAACATTAAAAAACGTTGATCATTTCGATATGATCCTGTGGACGGTGGGAGCTAAGATTCATTGGAATCGCTCTAAAAACATTAATAAAAATTATTGAAAATAAAAGTTTTTACAAAATCAAAATTTTTTATTTATCCATGGCTCTGATGAACACGGGCATCAACAACATAAATGTGTTGAGAAACGAAATCAACTTTGAATTAAGGCTTGAATTGGAGATATGAATTTTTTTATCCAAATAATTATTATTAAATATATTAAAATTATCCCCAACGGGATTTTTAATCGCATGCACGAGAAGTACCTCAATCGATGAATTTTTTATTTTTTGAACACTTGCTTCAAATCTTGAAGTACCTTAATCGAATTTAAAACTTTTTGAATAAGAAAAAAAATTGCAGAGGAAAAGTGCTTTATTAATATCATTTTTTATGCTATTTTACATCCATTTTCAATAATATTTTTCAAAACGGATCCTATGGTGACGATTTGGAAGTAATTTATAGTTGTTACGTTCACCTCGAAGTGATCGTTTACATAGATAGAGGAGGAGGTCCATAAATAAATTATGGATGTTGGTTGAAGGTCATAATTGGTATGGGGTTCAAAACCGAATAATTTTTAAAAATCATATAATAAATATTTGGATAAAAATATCCATATGATGCTTTATTGAACACCGTAACTCAAAATGTGATTCAGCAAATTTTTTAATGTTATTCATTTATTTAAAATCCAAATATCTTGTTGATGAGCTCAATGATTAAAAAAAAAAGTGGAGTTCGAATATTTAGTAAAATACATAAACTACAAGATTTTTAAAACAGAAAAATTAATTTTGGATTTTTTTGATTTTTGCCATGGCATTAACCTTAAAAAAAGATTTCTTTAAATGAAAAACATTAAATTTAAATATTCCTTACTTCATTGAATAGGTAGTTGGGAAGAAAATGGATTAAAAAACATGAGAAAAAATATATAATAAATGATTTAGGTAAACCACTATTTTATTTTCTTTCAAAATTGTCAAAAAAAATGGAAAATTTAGTTCAAAATTCAACAAAAAGTTCACTTTCATATAGTCCAAAAAAGTTGTTATTATAATATCGCGATTCGTAGCGCAGTGGAATTTTTGCAAGACGTTGCAGAATTTTCGCTGGGTTCGAATCCCGGTGCACAACCACAACAACAACCTCACCGACAACAACAACCTCAACAACACCCACAACAACAACAACAACACAAAATTTTTGATTTTTTTGGCTTATTTAAATTTCTAGTTTATCATACTAGAAATAATTCTACAAATTCTTTTTAATGTTTTAACATATTTGATGCATGTTTTCACTACAAAAAAAAACCAAAAACAGTCTGTTGAGTGTTGAAAGATTTTATAGAAGTTTTAATTATGAAACAAATATTTTTTGACCCTTCAGCGGATCTTATTTTTTCTTGTTTTTATTTATTTTTCTTCAAATAAATTCATGCAAATACAAGAAGACATTTCAGAAATGGCAGCAAAAAAAATAAATAAAACTATTTCCTGACATACCAAACACTTGTATCAACAAGCATAGAGGGAGAGATTAGTGAATCTCGTTTTGAATTACGGTCTGAATTGGACATATGAATTTTTTGATCCAAATATTTTTTATTTATTATTTAAAAAATATGCTGTATTACTGTTTTAACTGCCATCCACGGCAAGGCCTTTCAATTGAGATAAAAAAAAAATTTTGAACACAAGCTTCAAGATGAAAAAACATTAAAAAATGTTGATCATTTCGATATGATCCTGTGGACGGTGGGAGCTAAGATTCATTGGAATCGCTCTAAAAACATTAATAAAAATTATTGAAAATAAAAGTTTTTACAAAATCAAAATTTTTTATTTATCCATCCATGGCTCTGATGAACACGGGCATCAACAACATAAATGTGTTGAGAAACGAAATCAACTTTGAATTAAGGCTTGAATTGGAGATATGAATTTTTTTATCCAAATAATTATTATTAAATATATTAAAATTATCCCCAACGGGATTTTTAATCGCATGCACGGGAAGTACCTCAATCGATGAATTTTTTATTTTTTGAACACTTGCTTCAAGTCTTGAAGTACCTTAATCGAATTTAAAACTTTTTGAATAAGAAAAAAAATTGCAGAGGAAAAGTGCTTTATTAATATCATTTTTTATGCTATTTTACATCCATTTTCAATAATATTTTTCAAAACGGATCCTATGGTGACGATTTGGAAGCCTTCAAAAATTTTAAAAACATCAGCATCAAGCATTGAGTAAGCTTAAACAAATTTAAAACGATATGAATTAGAAAAAAAATTCCACATGAAAAGTGCCTTATTTTTCTCATTAATTATGCATTTTTACATACGTTTTAAATCATATTTTGTAAAAATAAATCCTATGGTGCCGATTTGGAAGTAATTTATAGTTGTTACGTTCACCTCGAAGTGATCGTTTACATAGATAGAGGAGGAGGTCCATAAATAAATTATGGATGTTGGTTGAAGGTCATAATTGGTATGCGGTTCAAAACCGAATAATTTTTAAAAATCATATAATAAATATTTGGATAAAAATATCCATATGATGCTTTATTGAACACCGTAACTCAAAATGTGATTCAGCAAATTTTTTAATGTTATTCATTTATTTAAAACCCAAATATCTTGTTGATGAGCTCAATGATTAAAAAAAAAAGTGGAGTTCGAATATTTAGTAAAATACATAAACTACAAGATTTTTAAAACAGAAAAATTAATTTTGGATTTTTTTGATTTTTGCCATGGCATTAACTATAAAAAAAGATTTCTTTAAATGAAAAACATTAAATTTAAATATTCCTTACTTCATTGAATAGGTAGTTGGGAAGAAAATGGATTAAAAAACATGAGAAAAAATATATAATAAATGATTTAGGTAAACCACTATTTTATTTTCTTTCAAAATTGTCAAAAAAAATGGAAAATTTAGTTCAAAATTCAACAAAAAGTTCACTTTCATATAGTCCAAAAAAGTTGTTATTATAATATCGGGTTTCGTAGCGCAGTGGAATTTTTGCAAGACGTTGCAGAATTTTCGCTGGGTTCGAATCCCGGTGCACAACCACAACAACAACCTCACCGACAACAACAACAACCTCAACAACACCCACAACAACACCCACAACAACAACAACAACACAAAATTTTTGATTTTTTTGGCTTATTTAAATTTCTAGTTTATCATACTAGAAATAATTCTACAAATTCTTTTTAATGTTTTAACATATTTGATGCATGTTTTCACTACAAAAAAAAACCAAAAACAGTCTGTTGAGTGTTGAAAGATTTTATAGAAGTTTTAATTATGAAACAAATATTTTTTGACCCTTCAGCGGATCTTATTTTTTCTTGTTTTTATTTATTTTTCTTCAAATAAATTCATGCAAATACAAGAAGACATTTCAGAAATGGCAGCAAAAAAAATAAATAAAACTATTTCCTGACATACCAAACACTTGTATCAACAAGCATAGAGGGAGAGATTAGTGAATCTCGTTTTGAATTACGGTCTGAATTGGACATATGAATATTTTAAGCCAAATATTTTTAATTATTTTTTTAATAATTAATCGCTTTCAAAGTTTTTATAGCCCTCCACGGGTAGCATCTCAATTATGATTCATTTATTTTTTTTTTTAACACTTGCATCAACAACAACAACATAAAGGTGTTGAGAAACGAAATAAATCAACTTTGAGTTAGGGCTTGAATTGGACATATGAATTTTTTGATCCAAATATTTTTTATTTATTATTTAAAAAATATGCTGTATTACTGTTTTAACTGCCATCCACGGCAAGGCCTTTCAATTGAGATAAAAAAAAAATTTTGTACACAAGCTTCAAGATGAAAAAACATTAAAAAATGTTGATCATTTCGATATGATCCTGTGGACGGTGGGAGCTAAGATTCATTGGAATCGCTCTAAAAACATTAATAAAAATTATTGAAAATAAAAGTTTTTACAAAATCAAAATTTTTTATTTATCCATGGCTCTGATGAACACGGGCATCAACAACATAAATGTGTTGAGAAACGAAATCAACTTTGAATTAAGGCTTGAATTGGAGATATGAATTTTTTTATCCAAATAATTATTATTAAATATATTAAAATTATCCCCAACGGGATTTTTAATCGCATGCACGGGAAGTACCTCAATCGATGAATTTTTTATTTTTTGAACACTTGCTTCAAGTCTTGAAGTACCTTAATCGAATTTAAAACTTTTTGAATAAGGAAAAAAATTGCAGAGGAAAAGTGCTTTATTAATATCATTTTTTATGCTATTTTACATCCATTTTCAATAATATTTTTCAAAACGGATCCTATGGTGACGATTTGGAAGTAATTTATAGTTGTTACGTTCACCTCGAAGTGATCGTTTACATAGATAGAGGAGGAGGTCCATAAATAAATTATGGATGTTGGTTGAAGGTCATAATTGGTATGCGGTTCAAAACCGAATAATTTTTAAAAATCATATAATAAATATTTGGATAAAAATATCCATATGCTGCTTTATTGAACACCGTAATTCAAAACGTGATTCAGCAAATTTTTTAATGTTATTCATTTATTTAAAACCCAAATATCTTGTTGATGAGCTCAATGATTAAAAAAAAAAGTGGAAGATCCAAGAAATTTTAATATTTTGCTAACTTCAAAAACTGCAGTGTCATAAATTTAAGCGAAGCTCAACTCTTCATAAACAAAATTATAAAAACTACCAAAGCTCATAATTTTGTCTGGCATTAATTTTAGTTAAAGATCCAAGAAATTTTAATATTTCGCTAACTTCAAAAACTGCAGTGTCATAAATTTAAGCGAAGCTCAACTCTTCGTTAACAAAATTATAAAAACTACCAAAGCTCATAATTTTGTAAACAAAAAAGATTAAAAAAAGGATGAATGCATTTTTAAGTTTACAATAAAATTTACTGTTTCCATGCTGTAATGAGTTCATATGAATTTTTATGAGGCTTTAAAATGGTTACAAGTTCTCGAGAATAACCCCAAAAATCGTTTGTTTTCCATAAATGTCGATGTCCACGTAAATCAAATTGTTTTCCAAGATAATTTGAAGCTATGAGATTTTGTTTTAAATTTGAAATAAGATCATTATGGGTTTTACAAATCTTTAAAGCTGCATCAAAATTTTTCCGATGTTTATCAAATATGTGTTGAATTCCACGGCCATCCTGATCATTCATAGCAAAAAGCTAAAAGTGGATGCAAATATATTAATTTCGTTTTGGATCTAACAAACTAACTTTAACATTTTCCCCAAATTGATGAGGTAAATAACAAATATCTTGTTTCACAACTTCTTCAAGTATAAATATAAAATCTTCTGAATAATTTTGGGAATCTTCGAGGTTCGTTGAGTCGTCTAAAAAAATTAAACCTTTTTAGTTTTTATATTAATGAATATGAAATGGCAGAGATATTTTAGATTTGCTTCAAAAAGGGTTAAAAAATTTTGACAAAGTCCAAAGTTTTTCCAAATCAAACTTTTCTAAAACACAAACCTTCATCAATTTTTAAAGTTTCTTCAGTCACGCCAAAATATTTGTTATAAATTTTATTTATTCCAATCTGAATCTGTTTGAATAATAATGAACAAATAAATTCTTTGATTCTTTCAAGCATTGTAAAAGAAGAAAGAAGAAAATCAATGGTCCCTGTTATTTTATTTTTTTTTGTTATGCAATCAAACAGAAAAATAAAAACAAATTTTTTTACAACATTATCATCTTTGCAATTTTCCAATAACACTTTTATTGATATCCTTTTATTATTATTATAAATCAAAGATACAACAACCAAACAAAAAAGGGATGAATGTGAATAATGAAAGAAAGCTTTGAAAAAATCATGGCAATTAATTACCAAAAAGTTGAAAATGAAACTATAGGGATTCTGTTTTCTTCTGGCCATTCCTGAAACATTCTTTTAACTGCTGCTTCTAACATAGAATAACCATATTTATCATCAAAAAAGCAAAACTCAGCACCATCAGGAGCTGCATTTTTCTTTATAAAATTGCAGAAACGTGAAGAAAAATCAACATCGTAAGCTAACTTGAAAATATGAACAATAAATTCATCGAATTTTTCAATAAAATTTATTGAATTCAATTTTTTAAAGGTTTCATTAGTCCAAATTTTTTTTTCATTTTGATAATGAAATTCAGTAATATGTGGAAGCTTTGAAAGAAGATCAACAATTGTAAATGGATTTTTAGAATTATTGTTTGTGATCGTTACATTATACCATCCAACATCTTTCAGCTTTTTTTCACTTGAAATAAAAAAATCAATGTCATTGTAAGATATGATTATATTCCGCAAAAGTAAATTCTTTAAATCACATCGATAAATGCCATCTCGAACAACCGTAATTGGATTTGTAACACGAATATATAGTCCATCCGTAAGCCAATACTGGATATTTTGCAGGAGAAAATTATCATCAAAATAGTGGAGTTTGTCTCTCCAATCAAGTACGCTTGTGTCCACAATAATGAGTTTATTTTTGGCGAAAAAATGTTTGCATGTTTGTTGAAGCTTTTGATATCCCAAAGCTGAAGATGATGGACGTTCAGTGACGTAAGAAATCAAAAAGTATGGAAGCGAAAAATATTGACGAGATGGGGATGTAAATGAAAAGGTTGGATTGGCCATAATTTTTCAGGTCTCGATAATAGCAGAATAATAAGCAAAAGATATAATTATATTAAATAAGTAAGTAAGTGTAAACACTTGAAAATAAAGGTTGCAACTCCTAAAAGGCAAATTTTTCTTCAAAAAGTCTCAAAATCACTCGATTTGTATCTCTTTTTAACCTTCATTTCGCGGAAAAAGAACCCTTTTGATTTTTTCTAACTTCAATAAAGCCCATTTTACGGACAAGAAAATTTCATGCTGAATTAGATATTTGTGGATGTATTTTTTATAATTTATTTGAAAGTTCACAAAAAAATCCAAAATTAAATTTTATCGTTGAATTTGAAATCATTTTTATTAACCATCAGTAAGTTTATGGGAAAAAAGAAGGTTTATTTTAAAAATAACTTTGTTCGTTTATAAGCTGTAATTAATTCAAAATTATTCCCATCTCCACCGCCACGTGGTTCCATAACCGTTACAAGATGTTGTGATTTTCCATTTGCATTTTTTGTTTCCCAAATATATCGATTACCTTTAGCATGAATTTCTTCACCGACAAATTTTGATGAAATAAGATTTTGTTGGAGACTTTTTACAATATGTTTTTCATTAGAAAATGAAGAAATTTTTGTTGTAATAAAATCGCGTTCATGTCTTTCATGGACATGTTTGATTCCAAGGGCTTGATTATTAATGGCAGTGTAAAGCTAAAAAAATAAGTATGGGATTTAGAATATTTGAAATTAATAGTTTAGGACTAACTTTAGCATTTTTACCAAATTCTGCTGGTAGCTTGCAAATTTCTTGTTTTACTTCAACTGGGGTTGATCGATAACGAGGTGTATGTAATTTTTTGATTGGATTTCCATATGTTTTATTAGCGTGCCTATTCTTGTTGTAGGAACCTAAAGAAAATGGAATAAAAAAAGGTGGAAATGCAAAACCAATGTCTCAAGTTTCCAGCTTTGAAAAAAAAACTAACCTGAGTTGTTGGGTGCATAAACTTGCCGATTGTAAGAATAAGAATTTTGATTATTATTATTATTTCGAGTTTGTCGACGTTGCTGGTGCTTTTGACGATAAAATGAATACCCGAAAATAAATAATGCACGCGCAACTTTTAGTATGAAACAGCATAAAATAAATACATATTTGAATAAAATCGAAACTGCAACAAAAAGAATGACTAAGACTTCTAATAAAGTTTCAACGAATCCTTTAGTTTTTTTCATGACTTTTTCCAATAAATATTGAATTTTGGTAAAATCACATGGAAATAAAATATGGAACGCTTTTGATCCAAGCCACAAGCCAAAAGCAGCAAACACACATGTAAATAAAAATGTATGTATGTGTTCGCTGCTTCAGCAATGGTTGAATTCAGTCGCACATTTACTAACAACAACAAAAAAATACACGTCCGCTTTAGAAAAAGGCAAAGGTTGGATGCAAGCGAGCGCTGCTTCCAATGCATGTATGAAAAGAGAGAGCTGTGCAATGTTATAAAATAAATGTGTCAAATAAAAAGCATAATAATTTCAGCTCCATATTCCCCAAGAATTTTCATTTAATACTCTCTTCTTGAATTTAAGAATTGGTTTTTGTCGTTTAAAAGCAGTAATTAATTCATACACATTTCCACCAAAACCTCGTGGTTCAATAACGGTTACAAGATGCTTTGCCCTTCCTTGAAGATCGTTTGTTTCCCAAATGTATCGTTTGCCTTTAACATGAGTTTCATAACTAACAAATTTTGATGGAATAAGATTTTGTTGAAGGCTTTTTAAAACCCTATTTTCTGAAGCATTGTAGGAAGCAACAAAATCGCTTTCATGCCTTATTAGAATATGTCTGGTTCCACGCTTTTCGTTATTTATGGCAGAATAAAGCTAAAAATTTATTATTTTTAGTTATAGCAAAACCAAATCTTACAGTAGCATTTTCACCAAATTCATTTGTTGGTAAACAACAAATTACTTGTTTATCGCCTCTTGTGGAAAAATGCTTTGGTATAGCGAGTGAATTTTTAATCTCATGAGATTCGGTAGTAGAGACTCGATATCTTTGAAATAAATTAGTATTTTCATATCGTTGTTGCGCCGCTGCTGCTACTTGTGGTTGATTATAATTTGATGACTCGTAAAAATATTGAGAGATGGGATTATTTTCGTATTGGGGTCGATAAGTATTTTGCAAACGTGAAGTCGCTGAAATAATAAAGATTCGATGTCCGATTTTTATGTTAAAAAACCTAAATAATTGAGGAAAAAACAAACTTGACGTAACTGCGGGGTTGTAAGAATTGTATGGTCGATAACAATCACGCTGATTGTGTTTATCATAACTATTTTGGTATGTCTCATAACTCCGTTGTTGTTGTAAGTGTGAAGTATTTCTATTAAAGCTAGTTGGTGGAGGTCTTTCGGAGGTAGAAAATAAATTAAATATATATGAGATAAATTTGTAAAATATTAACCCAACAAAAGCTAGAAAGATCCATGTTAAAAACGTTTTAATATCCATAACCGTTGCCATCGAGAAAAAAATTTAACACAAGAAAAATAAAAGTTTACTTTATTTATGAAAAAGAGTGTCAAGTTTTAGTTTAATAAATGCTTATTTAATCCACTTTTTTCTTTCTTTCACAAATAATAAGCAACAACACTAAAAAGGTAAGTTTACCTTCACACACTAACTACAAATGTGAAACATACTTTGTATGGTTGCTGTAGCAGCAGCAGCAACAGCAAGGTTAAAAGCCATATACAAACGCTTTGCAATAAAATTAAACTTCTTGAGTATTGGCAAAAGCAAAAGAAAAATTAAAGGTCGTCTCGAAAAAAAGTGCTTTCAGCACAATTTGTGCCACATTTTTAAAAATGGTAGTTTTGCTTCTTGGTGTAACTCTTTTTGTGGGAGTGGAATTCATTAATTTATTTACAGTAACAACTTTCAAAAATCTCATAAATGTATGTGTTTCAATGATATATTTGGCCTTTTATAAGCCGTTATCAATTCATAATCATTTCTTCCTTTACATGGCTCCATAACAGTTACGAGCTGCTTTGAATTCCCTCTCGAATCGGTGGATTCCCAAATGAATCTAATTTTCCTTTGATGAATTTCTTCTCCAATAAATTTTGATAAAATAAGATTTTCTTCAAGGCTTTTGAAAATTAAATTTTCATCATCGATTGAAGAAGTTTTTGTTGCTACAAAATCGCTTCCATGCCTCGAATATATACGCTTGATTCCTCGCTCTTGGTTATTTATTGCGGCATAAAGCTGAAAGAAAAAAAGTTCATTGATTGAAGGTTAAAAAAAAGCAACAAGAGCTTATTTGAAGTTGGATGGAAGGAGACTCACCTTTGCATTGCTTCCAAATTCTTTTGGTAAATAACAAATTTCTCGTTTTGTATCATCCGTAACAGAAGAATATTGTGGATTATGCAATTTCCTTATTCCATTGTTTCTTATTGCCTGTCTTTGTTGGTTATAAATGTATGAATCTAAAATCACCAAAACAGATGTATGTACGTGAAAGCAAGGTTTTCTTAAAACAGGGGTGCATTAAAAAGTTAAGTTCAAATGTAACCAAATTAACTAAATTTAGGCCATATTTTATATGGACTTTGTTTGATTTCGAAATAAATCAATATTTACCTCCATCAATCAAACAAGAAAAAACCCCAACCTGAGTATCCTGAATCATAACCATCTGAATCATAATTGCAAGAATAATTTCTCTGTGATTCACGTTTATGTGGAATTTCACCAAAAAATGACCAAATATAATTCAATATTGTGTAAGCCAACTTTGCTGCGATGAAACAAAAATAAAATAAATATTTTAGAAAAAAAGAGAAATTAACTAAAATAAATATCAAAATTCGAAGTGAAGTTGCAATACCATCTCTTAATTTATTCATCTTTACCATGGTTAGTGCATTTTTCTCGTAGCGAAAAGACGAACAGTGTTTTTCGACATCAACCTTCGAATGAAAAACTAAAGTTTTCTCATTCTGCTTTTGGCAAACTTGAAAACAAGTTGTATTCCTTTTCTGCTCTCAAAAAATCTTTTATTTTTTCCTACGTATTTTTCATTTATTTAATGGATGACTATGAAACTCAAGATGATTTCACCGAACAACTCCAAAGAGAAATAGAAGAAATAAACGCTCCTGAACTCAATTATGATGATTCTGATAGTGAACCACCTGTAAAGAGAAGAAGAACTGTAATAGATAACGAAGAAGATCGTTCAAGAACGCATTCACCAGCTAAGAAAAAGAAACGAAAGATGTCCATGAACCGTATGGAGGATTCAATGATCGCAATGTCGCAAGCAATCGGAAGCCTCACAAAAATGGTCTGTGAAATTAAGAAAGATAAGAAAAAAGAACCTGAAGCACTATCCGTGGATGAACGTGTGGCACAAAAGGTAGCTGTTTCTCAATTTAGAAATGCTGGTCTAGAGAAACAATATACTGTACTCATGAAAGCTCATCTCAAGTTAGAAGAACTGAAAAAGCTCGACAATCTAGACGACATCTTCAAGAAAGTGGATGAAATCAACAAGGACATCAATGGTCGTATAGCTCTCTTAGAACTGGCTGACAAGCACCCTCGTACTTTTGCAATAGCTGATGCTGAAGAAGCAACAAAGAAAATTGGAGAACTCTCCAAAAATTTATCAAAAGATGTTAGAGAATCAATCATCAACGAAAGAAATGCAAGACCGTGGCGATTTCGTGAGGCCAGTGGAGGCTATGGCCGAACCTTTGCTGGATCAAATTATGGCCGTCAATCTTCTACAAACTTCAATGGTGCTCAAGCAAGAATCCCTAGTATCCTCGATGGAATCAAACAAATTGGACCATGTTTCGTTTGTCAAGGACCACACCTCAAAAGAGATTGTCCCAGAAGAAGAAGCTCAATTCGCCGTGCTCCCTACTAAGAAGAAAAAGCCTGAAGCGGGTACAATTGGTAAGGATTTTAACAATAGCTTTTTATGTAATTCTCTAAGTTCTAAAATAGGGTTTTGGGAAAATATTAAGGCCCCAGCTTATATTTTAGATACCATTGAGAATGGATATAAATTACCTTTTAGATTACAATTCCCAGATCCTTCCTTCCACCTAAAGAATTGTCCTATGTCTGAAATAGATAAAAGGTTTGTTGATGAAGAAGTGTTAAAATTATTAAAGACTAATGCCATTGCCCAAGTATCAAGTATACCTCAAGTTGTAAGCCCGTTATTTGTTGTCCGAAATACAGGTAAACCAAGGTTAATCATAAACCTGTCCAAGTTAAAGGAATCCCTAGAATGTCCACGTTTCAAGTACGAAGATTTAAATTTCGTTAGTAAAACTATTTGTTCTAATGGCTGGTTAGCCAAGTTTGATATGAAAAGTGGATATTATCATATAGCAATACACCCTCAAGATCGTAAATATCTTGGTTTCGCCGGGAATGGCATGTATTACGTTTTTAATGCCTTACCATTTGGTCCAGCGCCCGCTCCATATATCTTTACAAAAGTTTTTCGCTCTTTAGTAAAACATTGGAGGTCAAAAGGTATCAATTATGTCCTCTACCTTGATGATGGACTAATATGGTCACCTAGTTTCGCTGAGTGCGAGGAAGCTATTGCTTATGTAAAGCTAACATTAAGAGCTGCTGGTGTATTTATCCAAGAAGAAAAGTCCATATTATCCCCAGTTAGAAATTTAAAGTTTTTAGGAATGATGCTTGACTTAGAAGAAGCCCGAATTTATCCAACCGAAGAAAGAATAATTAATTCAATTGAATGTTTAAAACTTTTAAAGAATAAAAGATGTCCTTCATTAAGAGAAAGACTAAAACTAACCGGTCAGTTAGCTTCAATGTGGGTAGTATTAGGCCCAAAAGGTTCTGTCTTTACCAAGAATATTTATAAAACTGTTTGTACCTATAAATTTAAGGATTTCAAAATTGAACTATCTAAAAATGAACATTGAAATTATGGTTTTATAATAGTACGAAGTATCCTTTACAAAGCCGGTTTTGGTGTACATTTCCATAAAAAAGAGTAATAAAGATCTAAAAAAGAATCACAGTTATGAAACACCTTCAATGAAATTTCCTTATTTTCTCCCTCCCTTCTCGAAAAGTGAAAATGTGTTTGTTAGTTTATTCAAAAACATTGTAATAATTTAGATACATTAATAATTCCTAGCTTGTTCTTCCGAACCTTCAGCTTCCATATTCTGTATTTTGTTTAGTTTGCCAATAAACAGACCCAACCTATTTCGGAGAAAAAGACTGAGAGTCTTTGAAACGAAGAGAAAAAAGAATTTTTCTCGGAGTCATAGTGTATTTCGAGGAACGAGAAATTAAACGTAGACGTAGAGAAAAGTGCATTTTTCTCGTAGCGAAAAGACGAACAGTGTTTTTCGACATCAACCTTCGAATGAAAAACTAAAGTTTTCTCATTCTGCTTTTGGCAAACTTGAAAACAAGTTGTATTCCCCGCCCACCATCCCCTAACTGATTAAAGTGTTAGCCCGAAGGAGTCCATTGCTAGATGCAAGGAGCCGGGCACTTGCTACATGCAAGCCGACTGAATCGGGAGTTTTTATAGTTTGATTTATATGTAACATGCTTCAAGAAAGAAATTAGTTCATTCCCCTTAGAGAAATCCGGGCCTCTCAAATTTCTCAGTTCTTATACTATTATGATTCGGTAAGTATTTTTTATAATTTTATTTTTTCAGATTTTTAGGTGGGCCCGGATTACTCAAAAACGAATGTCCGTCTCACAATAAAACGATGTCACTATTCTCTGTCAGATTTTATGCTGTTCCTGGTGGAAAAGCTGTTTTCAAACGAGATAAACCTCATTTAAATGTTGGTACGATTGGACACATAGATCATGGTAAAACACCTCTTTCTTCTGCTATCGCCAAAGTTCTTGCTGCTGAGAAAGGAGCTAAATTCCGTAAATACGAAGACATTGATAAAGCACCTGAAGAAAAAGCTCGTGGTATAACTATTAATACTTGTCTCTTGGAATATGAAACACCAAATCGTCATTATGCTCATATCGATTATCCCGGTCATGCTGATTACAAAAAGAATATAATTACTGGAGCTGCTCAAATGGATGGAGTTATTCTTGTTGTCGCTACTACTGAAGGCTCTATGCTTCAGACTCGTGAACATCTTCTTCTTGCAAAACAAGTTGGTATTCCTGTTAAAAATCTTGTTGTATTTTTGAACAAAGTTGAAGCTTCTGATTGCGAATTGGTTGAACTTGTTGAAATGGAAGTTCCTGAAATGCTCTCCTATTATGGATATCCAGAAGAAACTGTCCTTATCGTTGCTGGTTATGCTCTTTGTGCCCTTGAAAGAAAACAACCTGAAATTGGTGAAAACAAAATTCGTGAATTACTCGAAGTTATGGATTCCAAATTTGTTATTCACAATCGGGATACTAATCAAAAGCCGATGTTCGCTACTGAACATGTTTATGCTATCAAAAGTCGTGGCACAGTCATCACTGGAAAACTTGAACGCGGCATATTGAAACGTAGTGATAATGTTAAAATTCTTGTTTGTGATAATGAAGGTATCCAAGCTGTTGGTTCTGGTCTTGAATGTTTTAATAAAGCTGTTGAATTTGCTCAGACGTGATATATTGAAACATGGTGATAAAGTCGAAATTCTTGATTGTGATAATGAAGGTGTCCAAGCTGTTGTTTCTGGTCCTGAATGTTTTAATAAAGCTGTTGAATTTGCTCAAACTGGAGATCATGCGGGTATATTATTTCGAGTTCAAAAAACTAAAGAAGTTCGTCGTAGATGTATTCTTATTCCTCAAAAGCATAATCATAAGATTACCGATAAAGTTAAGGCTCAACTGTATATGTTGAAATCCGAAGAAAAAGGCTATAAGATGCCTATAGCTAATTACTTTATAGAACATGTATTTTCTCTCACTCGAGATATTGTTGCTACATCTGAAACATTAAAAAGAAATCAAGTAAAGTTTAGTGAAAAGAACGTTAAAATTAATCACATAAAGTCTAAATGTAAACAAAATGGGCCGGTTGAGCCAATATTCATTAAAAAGTAAGAATGCCATTCCTGCCCAGTTGCCATTCTCGAAGAATGGGTCACCAAGTGTACTTCTTCCTTTTACCCTTCCCCCTCTTTTTCAGATTTTTAGGTACTGATCCACCATGGTCTTACAATACTGTCCTAAAAGAACTCAAATCAACTTCAACAAGAATGGGAATAAAGAAAAATCTGACAGTACATTCATTTCGAAGAAGTGCTGCAACTGCTGCTATTGAAGCTGGATGCTCTGAAGCTGAATTGGATCGTGGTGCTCGTTGGAAATCGTCTTCTTCGAAGAAATCATATGTTCATAATAGTGCTAAAACAACAGAAAACGTACCATCAGTTCTAAGAAATTTATGTGAAAAAGAATAATTCAGAATAATTCAAATAACAATAGTTTATTTTGTTGGTTGTTTATTTTTTATTGTAAGGCCATGGTTGGTCAGGTTTTAGTTGTATGTATTTTGTTTAGTTTGCCAATAAACAGACCCAACCTATTTCGGAGAAAAAGACTGAGAGTCTTTGAAACGAAGAGAAAAAAGAATTTTTCTCGGAGTCATAGTGTATTTCGAGGAACGAGAAATTAAACGTAGACGTAGAGAAAATAATACTTTTACAACAATTAGAATAAGATATGATGAATCAATGATGGATCAATCACATTGAGATGAGAAAGCCCTGCTCAATCCAAAAAAATAATGGCGCGCATTTGCAGCGAATGCGACCATTCGTTCAATCACAACAGCAGCACTGTCAAATTTTCTTTTGTCGCACCGCACATTCGATAAAAAAAAGAAAGACACGTCGGTTTAGAAAAGGAATACAAGAAAGAGAGAGCTTTAGTGGCAGAGAAGGCCATCCTACTGCTGCCTTGCCAGGTTAGAGAGAGAAAACGTCTCATTTGAAAACGACCTTTGCCTTTCGAAAGTGTTTCAATTCAAAAGTTTAAATCAAAAACAATTCCAATCATAATAAAAGCATGAAACAGAGAGAAAAATAATACAATAATTTAATAGTTTATTAATAAAATTACATGATACAAAACAAACAAATGACTAAAACCCAATGATTTATTATTTTTTGGTAATACAAAACTTCCATTTGAGATGAGACATATTTCATTCAGCAGCTTAATCAACTTTGACGGATGAATATATTTTGTGAATAAATAGATAAGTTGCAAAGAATCCAATAGTTCCTAAAAAATGACAATGTAAGAGAATTCAAAAGCATACACAAAAAAGCTAACCAGTTGCAAGGAAGAATAAAAATACAAAAATTCCCGTATAAGCAAAATAAAGAATAGTTGAAATTGTTCCAGTGATTACAAGCTTCGATGTAAAGTAATGAATACAATAAATGAAGAGATAAGCTGCTGTAAAACCAGAAGTCAAGAACGATCTCCACCACCAATGATAATCTTCTGCGCACAGATGGAAGTATGCAAGGAGGATAGTTGCTTCAGAACATGTGACGATAAGGATCAAAAAGACAGCTGCCAAGAAACCAAACATGTAATAAACTTGATGAGCCCTGAAAAATAACAATATCATAATAAAAAAAAATTCAAGTCATAATAATACAGTAAAGTTAAGAAGAAAAAAACTCACCAAATGCTGTTCAAAATAAAGAAGAGTTGAATGAAGATACAACCAAAAGGTAAAATACCACCCATCAGCATTCCAGGCAATGGTTTAGTGTACATAGTTTGTTCAGGAACTTGACGAGGTATTTGATTGGTTCTAACAGGTGCAATAACTCTATCAGCTTTGAATCCAAAAAATGAACCAACAAAGGTAAGAGGTGTTGCAAGGAAGAGCCAAAGAGCAAGTAATGCAACGAGAGTTCCAAATGGGACAGCTGCTGATGAACCTTTGCTCCAAAGCATCAAGTTTGTAACGAAGAAAATACTAAACAAGATTCCAGGAACAAAGAAAGCAGTAAGAAGAATGTTGCTTTTCCATGCAAGTCCTTCCATCGCTAAAAATTTAAGGATAAGAAGCTTCAAGTAAAATGGTTAGAAACATACTTTTGTAAAGACGAGCAGAAACATATCCAGCAACTACACTCAAGAGTACATACCAAACAAGAGCAAAGGTCATTAAAGATCCTCGATTAGCTGGAGAAAGGAAGCCGAAGCATGCAACAGCCAAAGTGATGGAACACATAAGCAAGAGTTGAGATCCAGTTCCAACAAAAACAGAAAGGAACATTGCGGATTGTGGCGGACGGAAGACATCTCCATGAACAAGTTTCCAACCAAATTCTTCTTGAGCATCTTCCTAAAAATGTTATTATTATAGCATTGGTACAGTTGGGAGAAAAAAAGAACATAGATGAATAAAACAAGCAATCACAGCTGGCTTAATGCCAACTTTGGAATGAACGATGGAGGAATGAAATTAACTAACTTCATTATCAAGTTGATTGTAACGAGCAATATCACGATGAAGGGTTCTTAAAAGAATCATTCCAACCATGCCAGATAAGAAGAGGACAATAACCAAAGAATTCATGATGGAGAACCATTGAATATTTGTATGAGGAACTGAATCAAGAAGATAATCCCATCGAGAGCTCCATTTGACAGTTGTGTTCTAAAAATATTAACATGTTAGTACAAATCAACAAGCTTGAGAAATCCATACCTTCCAATAAACAGAGTAAGTGTAAAGGATTTTCAAGTCTTCATCGGTTGCACCAATAGGTTGAGGAACAGCAGATTCACCACAGTTAAGAGAATCCTTGTCAGCATGTTTGATACTTCGAGGAAGAACTTTGATACGAATAACACGGCCGCCAACTTTGTGATCAAACATATTTGGATCATTAGAGAGGTCACGATATTCAATAAGAATGTCGACATGGTTGAATAGATAATAAGAATCAGGATTGCTGTACCGATTGTCCAATACACATGCATCTTTCGGTCGACCATCAGGAGTAACATAACAGCCCATAGGAAATGAGGGCAAGCATACATTGAATTGTTGTTGGTTGGTGAAGCAGAAGGAAACCGGCATGTTGTCGACGATCCAATGATGTTGATAATTGAGCTTCATACCACGTTCAAGAAGTTTGAGCATTCGTTTTTTCTCAGGATCGCCACTTTTGTATTCTTTTTCACAGAGTAAAGAACATGTTTTATCTTCTCTGAAGCTGATCTGAAAGAAAGACGTTAATAGAATTGGGACATTGTTAAAAGAGAATATTTTTAAATGCAAAACAACCAAAGAAACACAAATGCTTACGTTGTAAGGTGATGGACGAATTCTTTCACCAAATAATACCTGACCAAGGTTTTCGACAGGAGAATCTTCTTCGCTAACAGTACAAAAATCGAAACTATGATATTCATATGGAATAACACTTTGATCACTATCTAATTTGTTGACGAATAATGGTACCACATTCTGAAAATAAAACAACTTCATATATTTTTCGAATATGTAAAATAACTTACAGGACAAGTTGGTGAAGATGAAATTTTCTCACAGAAGTTTACAGGTGCCAAACCAGGAAGATAAAAAGCAGTTGAATAAGTTGAGAACACAAGCAGCAGTATTAGAGCCTTCATGATTTCTAACGTTGACTCCCAAAAAAATGAGAAAGAAAGATGTCGCTTTCCTATAAAAAGAACAGATTAAAATGAATGAATCAAAGTTAACTAAAATCCACGTCAAACACGTTTTTTGCATAAAAAAAATGAAATTCCTTTCAATCAATAACGAACGTGGCAAAAACACAAAAAGCAAGCACGAGAGAATAAAATCAATCATCAACGAGAGGAAGAGAAATTGTAAAAAAAAAATGTTTCAAGCAATAATAACACGCGAAAACATGCAAACATGGTTTTATTATTTTTTGTATGGGGTTTTCTTATCAAAGTTTTGGAGAAAATGAAAAAGTTCGATTGATTTTTTCGAGAAAGACAGCGGCTATAAGGAAGGGAAGCCAAAATAAAGGTAAGCCAAGGCAAATGACACAATAAACTTAAGCAAAGTATTTCCTTGATTGATGTGATTCATCAACAATCAAAACATGAGGCAATAAATATTTTTTCAAAGAAGGAGAAAGAAAAAAAATGCAAGATGAAACAAACAAAAAAATTGAAACAACGAGAATGCAATTTTGCGACGTGGAAAACCATTGACAATAATTCTGGCAACATTTTGCCAAACGCGATATCCAAGACAACTGTTTTATGTTTTCCATCCATTTTTACTTGCTTACATTCTTGTTCTTCAACTAACTTTTTTTTCTCCACCTTGTCATTCATAAATTATTCAACAACAATAAAAAGTTAGTTATAAATAAATTTTATTATTGTAATAACAAAGCTATAAAAATATTACATACAAAGATAATTAATTAAATGAGATGATTTGTTGCTGCTATTGAACTTCAGTGATTTCAATTCCAAGATGTTTACCAGCAAGTTCATCCAAATACCATTTAGAAGCTTTAACAAGACCAGCAGGGTACGATTCACTTTTATCATGGATAATTTCTTTTAAAATATCAGCTTTGTTTTCACCAGTCACAATGAAGATAGTATTTTTCGCAGCATTGCAGAGATCAAGAGAGATGGTGATTCGACGAGATGGAGGCTTCGGTGAATCTTCGATTTGTAAAATCCATGATGAACCAGAATACTAAAAGGAATTTATGAGTAATGTATGAAAAAGTGAAGCAAGTGTACGTACCTTTAGAAGTTTGTGATCAGGAAATAATGAGCATGTATGACCATCAGGTCCCATTCCAAGGTAAAGAAAGTCAAACATAGGTAATCCATCAGCAGTTTTTTCAACATCGAGTTTCTTCAGCTTCTTTTCAAATTCTTTTGCAGCTATGCTTGCTAAAACATAAATCCATTAAAGCATTGAAAATCGAAATAACAAAAAATTATACTATCGTCAATTTCTTCAACAATCACGAACTTTTCTTTGAAATCATTACCAAAAGCTTTCAAATATGTACCCGTATTGGATTCTTCATCATCAAGTGGCACTAATCTTTCATCAACAGGAAACAATTTCAATTTATTTTTTGATGCTTTATCAAGCTTCTTAATTACACCAGACATTATTGCAATCATAGAACCACCAGATAATCCCACAGTAACGATACTTGACTTCGAAGCATTGATAAAATTTGAAAGTTCATTGAAGATTAATGGAATCATTTCTTTTTGAGTTTTTGTTACAACAACATTTGATGATGATTCGCTTGGAATTACAGGATTTTTGACGAAAGTATCCATCTGAAGAACAAACGAGTTAGTACGCGACATACAAAGTTGGATTGTTTATCAAAGGTAAAAATGAATTTGCTTGGAACAAAATAGTCAGTGACAGAAAGAAAAATTTGCATTTATAAAATTTATTCATCAAAATCAACAACAAAAAAAAAACAAAAAAACACATTAAAACAGAGCAATTATTCTTCAGCCAAAGCAATTTTAGTTCGAACTTCTGATGCAATTTCATCCATAATTTCTGGTTTTATCAATTCAGATACCTAAAAAATAACAATTAGTTTTTTTCAAAAAGAGTCACAAAAAGTTAAACAAAGAGACAAAAGCTTAATTTCGAGCTTCTCAAACATGTGCAACAAACAAAAATAAGCTTTTAACAACAGTATTCCATAAAATGAAGCCATCAGAAAAACCACAAAAAAAGAAAGAAACATACTTGAAATTCCATTGATGCTGTATAAGAATGAATGATAGTTGTTTCATAAATAGGTTGAAATGAGCGATCCAAGATTCTTAAGCAATTTGCTATCCTTGAAATTACTTGTCGAGTTTCAAATGATACTGTCTGAAAAATAAATGCCATTAGTATGTGTTTTATTTCATGAATATTTTTTATATTATCTTCAATTTTTGATTTTTATTTTTCCTGGGTGAATTTTTTTTCTTTTCTTCTTATTTTCATCAAAGACCAATCTTTTGTCATGTTTGCAAAAATAGAAAATAAGAATTTTTTCTGACTCAATTAGATAAACAAAAAAAGTTTGATTCCTTGAAGTAAAAGTTTTTTTTCTTCCCTTTTAACCTTTGTCAATCAAGAGCAATAACCTTTACGTAAGTTAAAAACTGAAAAGCCGGATTTTTCTTTTCATTTCTCTTTGCAAATTCTCGCATAAAATAAACATTCAAAGTAGTTAGAAATTTTTTTATATTTTTGGAGTACAGTTTTGTGTTTCGATTGCTTCTTGATAGTAAAAAAAGTAAGAAAGTAAGAAACAAATAAGACTTCCAGAAAAACCTTTTTTTTTGTTGTGCTAACGGTTGAGTTAAGTAAACAACAATCGAAAAAAAGAAAATTTTCACGCATAGGAAAAAATGCATACTGTTTCAATTAATTTGCAAAAGCACCGCCTATTTGACAGCTCTTTTTCACGCAAAATGTAAGTAAAGTAAACTAAAAAAAATGAGACAAGCAAAAATTAAATGTTTGCACAATTTTGTGTTCCAGAAAGAGTATAAAAGTAAAGGTTTTTACTTTGGAAGTCATCAAATCAGTTTGTTTCAAAAGTTCGCTGTTTTCTTCACTCCCTTCAAAAAAGATGTCTTCAAAACTTATCATTGCTATTGCCCTCATTGCTTTCCTTGTTGGTGTTTTCGTTGTTGAAGAAACTGCCGCTCAATATTACGGATATGGTGGCTATGGCGGTTATGGAGGATATGGTTATGGATACGGATATCCATACTATGGTGGATATTATGGCGGATATGGATATTATGGCAAACGAGAAGCTGGCTTTGGAGCTCAACAAGTTCAGCAGCAATAAGATCTAATTTCCCATCACTTTTTACCAACACCAACAATAAAAGTAACAGATCTCTGTGGCTGCAAAGAATACAAAAAATATGAGAATTTTATCTTTGACGAAACTTAATTTCATTCTATAATAATTTAGTATTTAATCAGTATTTTTGATTGCTTTTTAAATTCTGTTCTAATAAAGTCATATCATTTTTAAAAAATAGTTTCCCATAACACAAAAAAAGAAAAGATAAAACTAGAAAAACTTTCACTAAAGTTAAAGATTAGTGCACTAAACTAACAAGAAACAGAGAGTAAACCCGAGGAAAATAAAATCTTTTCTTTTACAATCACCACGTAGACTAAAAGAGAAAATTGTAAACAACTTTTTGTGAATCAACAAACAAAAAATCCATTCATTCTTCGTTGTTAAAAACTAAAGTTTTTTGTTTACAAGCCGCATAGTTATGTTTAGATTTAACAAAACATAATACAAATAGTTCGACGTGGAATACGTAGCTATATCTAGCTACAATTTCGGAAGCAATAAGTTGAGGAAGAACGACAAAAATTTGAGAAAATATAAACAAGCCAGAATGAAGAAAGAAAAAGTCAATGATAACCCTTTAGATTTTTGTTTGATAATTTTCGAAAAGAAAAGCAAAACTTACTTCATCACTATGCGTATATCCTCCAGTAGCAGACATCGAAGCATCTGATGGAGGTTCAATCCAAATCCAACCATTTCTTCCCAGAATAACTTTAGCACCAAAATGAAGATCATGAAAATGCGTTTTTCTTCGTTTCATCAACGATGGTGAGACTTTCACCAATAAGCCTTGTCCAAGTTTACCATAAAGAAGTGTACGAGCTTGAAGTTGAATAGAATTATCAGATTGTATTGTTAATACTTCAGCAACAACAAGATCTCCTTCTTCCATATACATTCGCATTCTCATTTCATCTTCAGCTGATTTTCGACGAAGTTCACCACCAGGAAGACTAACATTAGCCAAGTTTAAAAGGCCTTCTTGAATTGAATTGATATCAACTTTCCATCGTTTTTGTTGAACTTCCACCACACGTCCAACAATAACATCACCAACATCAGGAGAATATCTGGAAAACAATGAAATTAGAGAAAGAGTTTGTGAAAAGTTGAAAGCCACCTTGATTTGAATGGTTGAACGGTTAACAGTTTATTCACTTGACGAACAGCTCCAGCAACAGATGCAACAATTTTGTCTTCTTCATAAAAAGTTCCATGACCACTGAAAATGAAACAATGATGATAAAGTTAAATATACACACGCAAAAACATTGATGAATAAAGCATTACAAAGTTCCTCTATTCGTTCAACATAACTTTAAACATACCTCATGAAATCTGTTCGATTGCTAATAAATGCACCAGGAACAACAATTTTTATTTCACTATCATCTTTTTCAGAATCAAAGATTTTTGTACGTTTTATAGGTCCAGTGATTTCGATTCTCATCTTGCTTGATAATGAAGCTAAAAAACATTGAAATTATAAAAAAGTCATATATGTATGTATTCAAAGCACTAAAACACGGCGAACATATGGGGTAAAAGGATTGAAGAATGGATAACAGTTTTGATAAGGACAAACATAAAAGTGTCGTTCAATTGTGGATTTTTTTTTGATAAATAAAAAACAAAGGTTTTGAAAAAAATGGTTGAAAGCTTTGCAAAAAAAAAATTTCAAGATTTTTTTCAAAGTTTGAAGCTGAAAGTCTTTCTTATTCGTTTTGAGATGAAAAAAGCATTTCAATTTTGGGAGTCTTTTTTTGTTGATTGAAAAGTTGTCTTTACAGTAGCTAGCTACTTTATTTTTATTAATAATTTCAACGCTGGAATATTTGTTAAATATCAGCCTCGAATTTATCAAAAAATAACCGGGATTAATTGAGAGGCAAAAACAATGCAAAAACAATGCAAAATCACAACATTCAAAAGCAAATGCATTTATTTTACAAGAGTTATAAATCAATTTTATTGGAAAAAACAAATTTTCAAACATCAAAAGGCACAATAGAATCAATGGCAATTTTACAATCATTGAAATCATCTTCAAAACATCAAGCAACAGCAATTGTACAACTTTAGTGTGGGTCACTTGGCCATTTAATTTTCCAATTTTTGTGATACAAATAAAATTCACCATTTTCTTCGTCAATAAATGAATCTAAAAAATATTTATAATTTCTACCCATCTATTAATAAAAAAAATCACCACGAATAATTTTTCGATTATTCTTTTGTGCCCTCTTTGATTTTTCTGTAGTTTCATTAATATTTTTCAAATGTTTCGGATCAAAGGATGGAATAATTTTGATATCATTTTTAGATTTCATTTTTTCATCAATTGACAGATCATCCAATGAAATTCCAGATGCATCACTATTATTTGACGACGATGAGACAGCCACCACAGGAGTTCCAATTGCATTAATACTTGCTTCTTCTTGTTTGAGAGTTTTGGATGTATTTGAATTTAGCTCATGTTTATTTCGATTTCTACGCGCTTTTGTACGAATTTCGTTCAACCATGGATGAGAAAGCAATTCTTCAGCTGATTTTCTTTTAGTCGGAATCGTATTAAGCATATGATACAGGAAATCAACGAGAACGTTTCGATCATCATCAAGTATTTGTAATTTGTTGAATATATTTTGTAAAACTTTCTTGATTTGTTTTTTCGCTTTTTTAGAATTATATTTTTTAGCTGTAAATATTCTTTTATAATCATCTGGAAGATTGATATTAAATTTCTTTTTAAACCCATCAGGATCTTTGAAAGCTTTGAAGCCTTTAAAACGACGTCGAGAAAATTTTCCAAACATATTTCGTAATGCAGTGATTTCGTTTTCGTATATTATCTTTTCTTTACCGATGCCAAATTCAAGAAACGTTTTGTTAGTCAATAACACCAAAGAATAATCAGTATCTAAAACTTTCACAATTAAGAATATATTTTTGAGAGAGTTCAAACAACCTTCCGTTTCACAGGCCATTTTAATTATGCGCTACTGGTATCTGTGGAGCCATCTAAAAATAAAGAAAATTAATAAATTTTTTGTAAGTTGTTTCATAAACTTTCAAAATGCCTATGACAAAGAACTTTCGTTATGACAACACAAAAATGTTGTAAACATAAATTTCTATTGTGTGCCTGCCTTCCTGTTTAAAGCAATAAAAAATGAACTTACATTATTATTAGTTTTTGCGGCTAAATTGCCTTTCATTTGTGTTGTAAGTTTATCACTTTCCTCAATTTCGTTTTCAATTCGTTTGACGGAAACTTTAAAAGATTCAATCGTACTAGGAAAATCAGCAGCTTTCAATTCATCATCAACTTTATCAAGAACATTTTTGAAATCCTCAAGACGTTTTTTCGATTTTGCAGCATCAACTTCATTTTCGACGTTTGACCAATTGAACCTGCCATCAGCTCTTCTTTTAAAACAGCATATATCCACAGTAACACAAAATCCAAGAATTATAATTATAATCATGAGGGATGTTAAAGACACCATGACCATTTCATATAATGTCAATTTATAATTGAACCAGGAAGTAGTTGTTTCAATTACACTTCTTTTAGGCCGTTCTATTTCAGTTATGGAGGGATGAGACAAGAACTTGATGACTTCAGATACAAATTGAACAATATCAAACGTTTTCACAAATAAGTTTTGTCCAAGTTTACCATAAAGTGTACGAGCTTGAAGTTGAGTAGAATTATCAGATTGTATTGTTAATACTTCAGCAGCAACAAGATCTCCTTCTTCCATATTCAGTCGCATTCTCATTTCATCTTCAGCTGATTTTCGACGAAGTTCATCACCAGGAAGACTAATATTAGCCAAGTTTAAAAGGCCTTCTGGAATTGAATTGATGTCAATTTTCCATCCCTTTTGGTTAACTTCCACCACGCGTCCAACAATAAAATCACCAACATCAGGAGAGTATCTGGAAAACGATGAAATTAGAAAAAAGTTTGTGAAAATTGAAAGCCACCTTGATTTGAATGGTTGAACGGTTAAAAGTTTATTCACATGACGAACAGCTCTAGCAACAGATGCAACAATTTTGTTTTTTTCATAAAATGTTCCATGACCACTGAAAATTGAATAATAATGATAAAGTTAAATATACAAAAGTAAAAACATCGATGAACAAAGCATTACAAAGTTCCTCTCATCGTTCAACAAAACTTTAAACATACCTCATGAAATCTGTTCGATTGATAATAAACGCACCAGGAACAACAATTTTTACTTCACTATCATCTTTCTCAGAATCAAAGATTTTTGTACGTTTTATAGGTCCAGTGATTTCGATTCTCATCTTGCTTGAAAATGAAGCTAAAAAACGATAAATTATAAAAAGTCATATATGAATGTATTCAAAGCAATAAAACACGGCGAACAAATGGGGTCAAAGGATGGAATGGATACTGGTTTGGATAAGGACAAAAATAAAAGTGTGTTCAATCTTGATTTTTTGCGATAAATAAAAAGCAAAGGTTTTGAAAATAATGGTTGAAAGCTTTGCAAAAAATGTTTCAAAGATTTTTTTCCTTCAAGGCTCGATTTTGTTCCACAGAAAGAGTATCAAAATTAACTAATGATTGAAAATTTAAAATTAAAAAAAGTGTAAAATCAAAAAGAAAAAGTTCCAATTTTTCAGTCATTCATTAATTTTTTCTCTGCATCGTTTGCTTTTTTTACGATCAAAAACATCGTTTTTTAGTTTCTTTTTTAATCTTTCCAATAAAGTCAAACGTTTACTATTATCTCTTTTCTCATTATTTTTAATATGTCTTTTTATTTTTTGTAAAACCTTTTTCTAACCCCAAATGTATGAAAAAATGTTGCTTACCTTCATCAATAGTTTCATAATAGTAACAAAGTTCACAAAATTTTGAAGACAAAAGAGCAATGAAAAAGCATTTGAGGAAGGAAGAAAATGACAACATCACAGCAAAATTAGTAGCACAAATGATTAAAAATTGTTTTTTTTTTTTTTTTTTGAGCTTTTAAATTTATCAAAGTATGCAAATTTTTGAAATTTTTAGTTGAGGGAAGGAAATAAAAAAATTGGAAGAAATATTGTAAATTTGATTTTATGGGAAAAAGAGAAGATTCGATTACAGCAAACAAAAAATGAATCAAGCCTGTTGTGCGGATATCTTTTCCCTAAGTAGAGGATAAGGTCATGCATCTTTTTTGATAGGTTTTACCTTTTAACAAATTTTTTTATACTTAGTTACGTGCTTATTTTTATAATTAAAAATAAACTTTTTGAAGTTGTGTTATCCTTTATGAAGAAGTTGTTTTCCATTCTTTAGGTTTTTTCTAATGAGAGAAAAGGTGGCAAGCATTTTATTTGTGAAACAATAAAAGAAAGTCTTTATCTTTTATTAAAAAGAATGTTGAACCATAAAAGTTTTTATTTTTTAGCTTTTATATTTTTAACTTTTATTTCCATGATTGAATCATTTGTAATCCTAGTAAATGTAGCGGTATTATGTTCGATGTTTAGGGGTGAATAAATATCTTTATTGGTATGACTTAAGAAAAATAATTTTAATATATTTAATAATAAATATTGAAAACAAAAAATCCATATGTCCAATTCAGGCCCTAATTCAAAACGTGATTCACTAATATGTCTTGCATTTAAGCTTGTTGATACAAGTGTTTGGTATGTCAGGAAATCAAAATTTTTGAATTGCGACTATTTTTTTTCTTTTCCAAATAATTTTTATTTATCTTTTTAACCCTATAAATGTATGTCATTTTTAACTCGCTGCCTCGAATAAAGAGATATGAAATTTCGAAATTTCATATTCAATAACATAGGTATTATTAAATTTCAAAGCCACATAGCTCGATTTAAGCCTTATCTTCCACTAAAGAAATGCCGATCGATTTTTGTAGATTTAGATGTGAATTATCACTTCTGATAAACAAAATTTTTTTAAAGCTTACTTACTTTTGTGTTTGGAATTTATTTACCTTTATCAAAGCATTTTTTGCTTTAATTGTAATTTTTGATTGCTTCCAAATCGTCACCATAGGATCAGTTTTGAAAAATATGATTGAAAACGTATGTAAAATAGCATAAAATATGATAAAAATAAAGCACTTTTACTCTGGAATTTTTTTTCTTATTCAAAAAATTTTAAACAAAATTTTATGTCTCTATGGTTGCTTGAAGCATCAAATAAATAAATAATTTCTGGTTGAAGGTCTTATTTGGTAGGGAAATCTCTAAGATTACTCAAATAATTTTTAAAAAATATAAGAAAAATATCTGGATAAAAAAATCCATATGCTTTAGTGAGCTCCGTAACTCAAAACGAGTTTAACTAATATCTTGCATCAAAGCTTGATGCTTGTGTGTTCATTTAATACTTTGTAAAATTATAATAAATAATTGCAGTTTAAGAAAAATTCCAAAAAAATCATGTGCCGACTAATTTTTATGTGCTGAATCCGAAAAACACAACAGCCGCTTAACTTTTCCTTCAACAAAAATAGTTACGTTCACCTCGAAGTGTTCGTGTTCTTCGAGTCCATTTATAAATTATGGATCTTGATTGAAGGTCTTATTTGGTAGGGAAATCTCTAAGATTACTCAAATAATTTTTAAAAAATATAAGAAAAATATCTGGATAAAAAAATCCATATGCTTTAGTGAGCTCCGTAACTCAAAACGAGTTTAACTAATATCTTGCATCAAAGCTTGATGCTTGTGTGTTCATTTAATACTTTGTAAAATTATAATAAATAATTGCAGTTTAAGAAAAATTCCAAAAAAATCATGTGCCGACTAATTTTTATGTGCTGAATCCGAAAAACACAACAGCCGCTTAACTTTTCCTTCAACAAAAATAGTTACGTTCACCTCGAAGTGTTCGTGTTCTTCGAGTCCATTTATAAATTATGGATCTTGATTGAAGGTCTTATTTGGTAGGGAAATCTCTAAGATTACTCAAATAATTTTTAAAAAATATAAGAAAAATATCTGGATAAAAAAATCCATATGCTTTAGTGAGCTCCGTAACTCAAAACGAGTTTAACTAATATCTTGCATCAAAGCTTGATGCTTGTGTGTTCATTTAATACTTTGTAAAATTATAATAAATAATTGCAGTTTAAGAAAAATTCCAAAAAAATCATGTGCCGACTAATTTTTATGTGCTGAATCCGAAAAACACAACAGCCGCTTAACTTTTCCTTCAACAAAAATAGTTACGTTCACCTCGAAGTGTTCGTGTTCTTCGAGTCCATTTATAAATTATGGATCTTGATTGAAGGTCTTATTTGGTAGGGAAATCTCTAAGATTACTCAAATAATTTTTAAAAAATATAAGAAAAATATCTGGATAAAAAAATCCATATGCTTTAGTGAGCTCCGTAACTCAAAACGAGTTTAACTAATATCTTGCATCAAAGCTTGATGCTTGTGTGTTCATTTAATACTTTGTAAAATTATAATAAATAATTGCAGTTTAAGAAAAATTCCAAAAAAATCATGTGCCGACTAATTTTTATGTGCTGAATCCGAAAAACACAACAGCCGCTTAACTTTTCCTTCAACAAAAATAGTTACGTTCACCTCGAAGTGTTCGTGTTCTTCGAGTCCATTTATAAATTATGGATCTTGATTGAAGGTCTTATTTGGTAGGGAAATCTCTAAGATTACTCAAATAATTTTTAAAAAATATAAGAAAAATATCTGGATAAAAAAATCCATATGCTTTAGTGAGCTCCGTAATTCAAAACGAGTTTCACTAATATCTTGCATCAAAGCTTGATGCTTTTGTGTTCATTTAATACTTTGTAAAATTATAATAAATAATTGCAGTTTAAGAAAAATTCCAAAAAAATCATGTGCCGACTAATTTTTATGTGCTGAATCCGAAAAACACAACAGCCGCTTAACTTTTCCTTCAACAAAAATAGTTACGTTCACCTCGAAGTGTTCGTGTTCTTCGAGTCCATTTATAAATTATGGATCTTGATTGAAGGTCTTATTTGGTATGGAAATCTCTAAGATTACTCAAATAATTTTTAAAAAATATAAGAAAAATATCTGGATAAAAAAATCCATATGCTTTAGTGAGCTCCGTAACTCAAAACGAGTTTAACTAATATCTTGCATCAAAGCTTGATGCTTGTGTGTTCATTTAATACTTTGTAAAATTATAATAAATAATTGCAGTTTAAGAAAAATTCCAAAAAAATCATGTGCCGACTAATTTTTATGTGCTGAATCCGAAAAACACAACAGCCGCTTAACTTTTCCTTCAACAAAAATAGTTACGTTCACCTCGAAGTGTTCGTGTTCTTCGAGTCCATTTATAAATTATGGATCTTGATTGAAGGTCTTATTTGGTAGGGAAATCTCTAAGATTACTCAAATAATTTTTAAAAAATATAAGAAAAATATCTGGATAAAAAAATCCATATGCTTTAGTGAGCTCCGTAACTCAAAACGAGTTTAACTAATATCTTGCATCAAAGCTTGATGCTTGTGTGTTCATTTAATACTTTGTAAAATTATAATAAATAATTGCAGTTTAAGAAAAATTCCAAAAAAATCATGTGCCGACTAATTTTTATGTGCTGAATCCGAAAAACTCAACAGCCGCTTAACTTTTCCTTCAACAAAAATAGTTACGTTCACCTCGAAGTGTTCGTGTTCTTCGAGTCCATTTATAAATTATGGATCTTGATTGAAGGTCTTATTTGGTAGGGAAATCTCTAAGATTACTCAAATAATTTTTAAAAAATATAAGAAAAATATCTGGATAAAAAAATCCATATGCTTTAGTGAGCTCCGTAACTCAAAACGAGTTTAACTAATATCTTGCATCAAAGCTTGATGCTTGTGTGTTCATTTAATACTTTGTAAAATTATAATAAATAATTGCAGTTTAAGAAAAATTCCAAAAAAATCATGTGCCGACTAATTTTTATGTGCTGAATCCGAAAAACACAACAGCCGCTTAACTTTTCCTTCAACAAAAATAGTTACGTTCACCTCGAAGTGTTCGTGTTCTTCGAGTCCATTTATAAATTATGGATCTTGATTGAAGGTCTTATTTGGTAGGGAAATCTCTAAGATTACTCAAATAATTTTTAAAAAATATAAGAAAAATATCTGGATAAAAAAATCCATATGCTTTAGTGAGCTCCGTAACTCAAAACGAGTTTAACTAATATCTTGCATCAAAGCTTGATGCTTGTGTGTTCATTTAATACTTTGTAAAATTATAATAAATAATTGCAGTTTAAGAAAAATTCCAAAAAAATCATGTGCCGACTAATTTTTATGTGCTGAATCCGAAAAACTCAACAGCCGCTTAACTTTTCCTTCAACAAAAATAGTTACGTTCACCTCGAAGTGTTCGTGTTCTTCGAGTCCATTTATAAATTATGGATCTTGATTGAAGGTCTTATTTGGTAGGGAAATCTCTAAGATTACTCAAATAATTTTTAAAAAATATAAGAAAAATATCTGGATAAAAAAATCCATATGCTTTAGTGAGCTCCGTAACTCAAAACGAGTTTCACTAATATCTTGCATCAAAGCTTGATGCTTTTGTGTTCATTTAATACTTTGTAAAATTATAATAAATAATTGCAGTTTAAGAAAAATTCCAAAAAAATCATGTGCCGACTAATTTTTATGTGCTGAATCCGAAAAACACAACAGCCGCTTAACTTTTCCTTCAACAAAAATAGTTACGTTCACCTCGAAGTGTTCGTGTTCTTGGAGTCCATTTATAAATTATGGATCTTGATTGAAGGTCTTATTTGGTATGGAAATCTCTAAGATTACTCAAATAATTTTTAAAAAATATAAGAAAAATATCTGGATAAAAAAATCCATATGCTTTAGTGAGCTCCGTAACTCAAAACGAGTTTAACTAATATCTTGCATCAAAGCTTGATGCTTGTGTGTTCATTTAATACTTTGTAAAATTATAATAAATAATTGCAGTTTAAGAAAAATTCCAAAAAAATCATGTGCCGACTAATTTTTATGTGCTGAATCCGAAAAACACAACAGCCGCTTAACTTTTCCTTCAACAAAAATAGTTACGTTCACCTCGAAGTGTTCGTGTTCTTCGAGTCCATTTATAAATTATGGATCTTGATTGAAGGTCTTATTTGGTATGGAAATCTCTAAGATTACTCAAATAATTTTTAAAAAATATAAGAAAAATATCTGGATAAAAAAATCCATATGCTTTAGTGAGCTCCGTAACTCAAAACGAGTTTAACTAATATCTTGCATCAAAGCTTGATGCTTGTGTGTTCATTTAATACTTTGTAAAATTATAATAAATAATTGCAGTTTAAGAAAAATTCCAAAAAAATCATGTGCCGACTAATTTTTATGTGCTGAATCCGAAAAACACAACAGCCGCTTAACTTTTCCTTCAACAAAAATAGTTACGTTCACCTCGAAGTGTTCGTGTTCTTCGAGTCCATTTATAAATTATGGATCTTGATTGAAGGTCTTATTTGGTAGGGAAATCTCTAAGATTACTCAAATAATTTTTAAAAAATATAAGAAAAATATCTGGATAAAAAAATCCATATGCTTTAGTGAGCTCCGTAATTCAAAACGAGTTTCACTAATATCTTCATCAAGGCTTGATACATGTGTTCAAAAAAAAAAAGTTTCATTGATTCAGGAGTTCACCTGGAGCTAATACGAAATCCCGTTTGGAATAATTTTAATATATTTAATAATAAATATTGAAAACAAAAAATCCATATGTCCAATTCAGGCCCTAATTCAAAACGTGATTCACTAATATGTCTTGCATTTAAGCTTGTTGATACAAGTGTTTGGTATGTCAGGAAATCAAAATTTTTGAATTGCGACTATTTTTTTTCTTTTCCAAATAATTTTTATTTATCTTTTTAACCCTATAAATGTATGTCATTTTTAACTCGCTGCCTCGAATAAAGAGATATGAAATTTCGAAATTTCATATTCAATAACATAGGTATTATTAAATTTCAAAGCCACATAGCTCGATTTAAGCCTTATCTTCCACTAAAGAAATGCCGATCGATTTTTGTAGATTTAGATGTGAATTATCACTTCTGATAAACAAAATTTTTTTAAAGCTTACTTACTTTTGTGTTTGGAATTTATTTACCTTTATCAAAGCATTTTTTGCTTTAATTGTAATTTTTGATTGCTTCCAAATCGTCACCATAGGATCAGTTTTGAAAAATATGATTGAAAACGTATGTAAAATAGCATAAAATATGATAAAAATAAAGCACTTTTACTCTGGAATTTTTTTTCTTATTCAAAAAATTTTAAACAAAATTTTATGTCTCTATGGTTGCTTGAAGCATCAAATAAATAAATAATTTCTGGTTGAAGGTCTTATTTGGTAGGGAAATCTCTAAGATTACTCAAATAATTTTTAAAAAATATAAGAAAAATATCTGGATAAAAAAATCCATATGCTTTAGTGAGCTCCGTAACTCAAAACGAGTTTAACTAATATCTTGCATCAAAGCTTGATGCTTTTGTGTTCATTTAATACTTTGTAAAATTATAATAAATAATTGCAGTTTAAGAAAAATTCCAAAAAAATCATGTGCCGACTAATTTTTATGTGCTGAATCCGAAAAACACAACAGCCGCTTAACTTTTCCTTCAACAAAAATAGTTACGTTCACCTCGAAGTGTTCGTGTTCTTGGAGTCCATTTATAAATTATGGATCTTGATTGAAGGTCTTATTTGGTATGGAAATCTCTAAGATTACTCAAATAATTTTTAAAAAATATAAGAAAAATATCTGGATAAAAAAATCCATATGCTTTAGTGAGCTCCGTAACTCAAAACGAGTTTAACTAATATCTTGCATCAAAGCTTGATGCTTGTGTGTTCATTTAATACTTTGTAAAATTATAATAAATAATTGCAGTTTAAGAAAAATTCCAAAAAAATCATGTGCCGACTAATTTTTATGTGCTGAATCCGAAAAACACAACAGCCGCTTAACTTTTCCTTCAACAAAAATAGTTACGTTCACCTCGAAGTGTTCGTGTTCTTCGAGTCCATTTATAAATTATGGATCTTGATTGAAGGTCTTATTTGGTATGGAAATCTCTAAGATTACTCAAATAATTTTTAAAAAATATAAGAAAAATATCTGGATAAAAAAATCCATATGCTTTAGTGAGCTCCGTAACTCAAAACGAGTTTAACTAATATCTTGCATCAAAGCTTGATGCTTGTGTGTTCATTTAATACTTTGTAAAATTATAATAAATAATTGCAGTTTAAGAAAAATTCCAAAAAAATCATGTGCCGACTAATTTTTATGTGCTGAATCCGAAAAACACAACAGCCGCTTAACTTTTCCTTCAACAAAAATAGTTACGTTCACCTCGAAGTGTTCGTGTTCTTCGAGTCCATTTATAAATTATGGATCTTGATTGAAGGTCTTATTTGGTAGGGAAATCTCTAAGATTACTCAAATAATTTTTAAAAAATATAAGAAAAATATCTGGATAAAAAAATCCATATGCTTTAGTGAGCTCCGTAATTCAAAACGAGTTTCACTAATATCTTCATCAAGGCTTGATACATGTGTTCAAAAAAAAAAAGTTTCATTGATTCAGGAGTTCACCTGGAGCTAATACGAAATCCCGTTTGGAATAATTTTAATATATTTAATAATAAATATTGAAAACAAAAAATCCATATGTCCAATTCAGGCCCTAATTCAAAACGTGATTCACTAATATGTCTTGCATTTAAGCTTGTTGATACAAGTGTTTGGTATGTCAGGAAATCAAAATTTTTGAATTGCGACTATTTTTTTTCTTTTCCAAATAATTTTTATTTATCTTTTTAACCCTATAAATGTATGTCATTTTTAACTCGCTGCCTCGAATAAAGAGATATGAAATTTCGAAATTTCATATTCAATAACATAGGTATTATTAAATTTCAAAGCCACATAGCTCGATTTAAGCCTTATCTTCCACTAAAGAAATGCCGATCGATTTTTGTAGATTTAGATGTGAATTATCACTTCTGATAAACAAAATTTTTTTAAAGCTTACTTACTTTTGTGTTTGGAATTTATTTACCTTTATCAAAGCATTTTTTGCTTTAATTGTAATTTTTGATTGCTTCCAAATCGTCACCATAGGATCAGTTTTGAAAAATATGATTGAAAACGTATGTAAAATAGCATAAAATATGATAAAAATAAAGCACTTTTACTCTGGAATTTTTTTTCTTATTCAAAAAATTTTAAACAAAATTTTATGTCTCTATGGTTGCTTGAAGCATCAAATAAATAAATAATTTCTGGTTGAAGGTCTTATTTGGTAGGGAAATCTCTAAGATTACTCAAATAATTTTTAAAAAATATAAGAAAAATATCTGGATAAAAAAATCCATATGCTTTAGTGAGCTCCGTAACTCAAAACGAGTTTAACTAATATCTTGCATCAAAGCTTGATGCTTTTGTGTTCATTTAATACTTTGTAAAATTATAATAAATAATTGCAGTTTAAGAAAAATTCCAAAAAAATCATGTGCCGACTAATTTTTATGTGCTGAATCCGAAAAACACAACAGCCGCTTAACTTTTCCTTCAACAAAAATAGTTACGTTCACCTCGAAGTGTTCGTGTTCTTGGAGTCCATTTATAAATTATGGATCTTGATTGAAGGTCTTATTTGGTATGGAAATCTCTAAGATTACTCAAATAATTTTTAAAAAATATAAGAAAAATATCTGGATAAAAAAATCCATATGCTTTAGTGAGCTCCGTAACTCAAAACGAGTTTAACTAATATCTTGCATCAAAGCTTGATGCTTGTGTGTTCATTTAATACTTTGTAAAATTATAATAAATAATTGCAGTTTAAGAAAAATTCCAAAAAAATCATGTGCCGACTAATTTTTATGTGCTGAATCCGAAAAACACAACAGCCGCTTAACTTTTCCTTCAACAAAAATAGTTACGTTCACCTCGAAGTGTTCGTGTTCTTCGAGTCCATTTATAAATTATGGATCTTGATTGAAGGTCTTATTTGGTATGGAAATCTCTAAGATTACTCAAATAATTTTTAAAAAATATAAGAAAAATATCTGGATAAAAAAATCCATATGCTTTAGTGAGCTCCGTAACTCAAAACGAGTTTAACTAATATCTTGCATCAAAGCTTGATGCTTGTGTGTTCATTTAATACTTTGTAAAATTATAATAAATAATTGCAGTTTAAGAAAAATTCCAAAAAAATCATGTGCCGACTAATTTTTATGTGCTGAATCCGAAAAACACAACAGCCGCTTAACTTTTCCTTCAACAAAAATAGTTACGTTCACCTCGAAGTGTTCGTGTTCTTCGAGTCCATTTATAAATTATGGATCTTGATTGAAGGTCTTATTTGGTAGGGAAATCTCTAAGATTACTCAAATAATTTTTAAAAAATATAAGAAAAATATCTGGATAAAAAAATCCATATGCTTTAGTGAGCTCCGTAATTCAAAACGAGTTTCACTAATATCTTCATCAAGGCTTGATACATGTGTTCAAAAAAAAAAAGTTTCATTGATTCAGGAGTTCACCTGGAGCTAATACGAAATCCCGTTTGGAATAATTTTAATATATTTAATAATAAATATTGAAAACAAAAAATCCATATGTCCAATTCAGGCCCTAATTCAAAACGTGATTCACTAATATGTCTTGCATTTAAGCTTGTTGATACAAGTGTTTGGTATGTCAGGAAATCAAAATTTTTGAATTGCGACTATTTTTTTTCTTTTCCAAATAATTTTTATTTATCTTTTTAACCCTATAAATGTATGTCATTTTTAACTCGCTGCCTCGAATAAAGAGATATGAAATTTCGAAATTTCATATTCAATAACATAGGTATTATTAAATTTCAAAGCCACATAGCTCGATTTAAGCCTTATCTTCCACTAAAGAAATGCCGATCGATTTTTGTAGATTTAGATGTGAATTATCACTTCTGATAAACAAAATTTTTTTAAAGCTTACTTACTTTTGTGTTTGGAATTTATTTACCTTTATCAAAGCATTTTTTGCTTTAATTGTAATTTTTGATTGCTTCCAAATCGTCACCATAGGATCAGTTTTGAAAAATATGATTGAAAACGTATGTAAAATAGCATAAAATATGATAAAAATAAAGCACTTTTACTCTGGAATTTTTTTTCTTATTCAAAAAATTTTAAACAAAATTTTATGTCTCTATGGTTGCTTGAAGCATCAAATAAATAAATAATTTCTGGTTGAAGGTCTTATTTGGTAGGGAAATCTCTAAGATTACTCAAATAATTTTTAAAAAATATAAGAAAAATATCTGGATAAAAAAATCCATATGCTTTAGTGAGCTCAGTAACTCAAAACGAGTTTAACTAATATCTTGCATCAAAGCTTGATGCTTGTGTGTTCATTTAATACTTTGTAAAATTATAATAAATAATTGCAGTTTAAGAAAAATTCCAAAAAAATCATGTGCCGACTAATTTTTATGTGCTGAATCCGAAAAACACAACAGCCGCTTAACTTTTCCTTCAACAAAAATAGTTACGTTCACCTCGAAGTGTTCGTGTTCTTCGAGTCCATTTATAAATTATGGATCTTGATTGAAGGTCTTATTTGGTAGGGAAATCTCTAAGATTACTCAAATAATTTTTAAAAAATATAAGAAAAATATCTGGATAAAAAAATCCATATGCTTTAGTGAGCTCAGTAACTCAAAACGAGTTTAACTAATATCTTGCATCAAAGCTTGATGCTTGTGTGTTCATTTAATACTTTGTAAAATTATAATAAATAATTGCAGTTTAAGAAAAATTCCAAAAAAATCATGTGCCGACTAATTTTTATGTGCTGAATCCGAAAAACACAACAGCCGCTTAACTTTTCCTTCAACAAAAATAGTTACGTTCACCTCGAAGTGTTCGTGTTCTTCGAGTCCATTTATAAATTATGGATCTTGATTGAAGGTCTTATTTGGTATGGAAATCTCTAAGATTACTCAAATAATTTTTAAAAAATATAAGAAAAATATCTGGATAAAAAAATCCATATGCTTTAGTGAGCTCCGTAACTCAAAACGAGTTTAACTAATATCTTGCATCAAAGCTTGATGCTTGTGTGTTCATTTAATACTTTGTAAAATTATAATAAATAATTGCAGTTTAAGAAAAATTCCAAAAAAATCATGTGCCGACTAATTTTTATGTGCTGAATCCGAAAAACACAACAGCCGCTTAACTTTTCCTTCAACAAAAATAGTTACGTTCACCTCGAAGTGTTCGTGTTCTTCGAGTCCATTTATAAATTATGGATCTTGATTGAAGGTCTTATTTGGTAGGGAAATCTCTAAGATTACTCAAATAATTTTTAAAAAATATAAGAAAAATATCTGGATAAAAAAAATCCATATGCTTTAGTGAGCTCCGTAACTCAAAACGAGTTTAACTAATATCTTGCATCAAAGCTTGATGCTTGTGTGTTCATTTAATACTTTGTAAAATTATAATAAATAATTGCAGTTTAAGAAAAATTCCAAAAAAATCATGTGCCGACTAATTTTTATGTGCTGAATCCGAAAAACACAACAGCCGCTTAACTTTTCCTTCAACAAAAATAGTTACGTTCACCTCGAAGTGTTCGTGTTCTTCGAGTCCATTTATAAATTATGGATCTTGATTGAAGGTCTTATTTGGTAGGGAAATCTCTAAGATTACTCAAATAATTTTTAAAAAATATAAGAAAAATATCTGGATAAAAAAATCCATATGCTTTAGTGAGCTCCGTAACTCAAAACGAGTTTAACTAATATCTTGCATCAAAGCTTGATGCTTGTGTGTTCATTTAATACTTTGTAAAATTATAATAAATAATTGCAGTTTAAGAAAAATTCCAAAAAAATCATGTGCCGACTAATTTTTATGTGCTGAATCCGAAAAACACAACAGCCGCTTAACTTTTCCTTCAACAAAAATAGTTACGTTCACCTCGAAGTGTTCGTGTTCTTCGAGTCCATTTATAAATTATGGATCTTGATTGAAGGTCTTATTTGGTAGGGAAATCTCTAAGATTACTCAAATAATTTTTAAAAAATATAAGAAAAATATCTGGATAAAAAAATCCATATGCTTTAGTGAGCTCCGTAACTCAAAACGAGTTTAACTAATATCTTGCATCAAAGCTTGATGCTTGTGTGTTCATTTAATACTTTGTAAAATTATAATAAATAATTGCAGTTTAAGAAAAATTCCAAAAAAATCATGTGCCGACTAATTTTTATGTGCTGAATCCGAAAAACACAACAGCCGCTTAACTTTTCCTTCAACAAAAATAGTTACGTTCACCTCGAAGTGTTCGTGTTCTTCGAGTCCATTTATAAATTATGGATCTTGATTGAAGGTCTTATTTGGTAGGGAAATCTCTAAGATTACTCAAATAATTTTTAAAAAATATAAGAAAAATATCTGGATAAAAAAAATCCATATGCTTTAGTGAGCTCCGTAACTCAAAACGAGTTTAACTAATATCTTGCATCAAAGCTTGATGCTTGTGTGTTCATTTAATACTTTGTAAAATTATAATAAATAATTGCAGTTTAAGAAAAATTCCAAAAAAATCATGTGCCGACTAATTTTTATGTGCTGAATCCGAAAAACACAACAGCCGCTTAACTTTTCCTTCAACAAAAATAGTTACGTTCACCTCGAAGTGTTCGTGTTCTTCGAGTCCATTTATAAATTATGGATCTTGATTGAAGGTCTTATTTGGTAGGGAAATCTCTAAGATTACTCAAATAATTTTTAAAAAATATAAGAAAAATATCTGGATAAAAAAATCCATATGCTTTAGTGAGCTCAGTAACTCAAAACGAGTTTAACTAATATCTTGCATCAAAGCTTGATGCTTGTGTGTTCATTTAATACTTTGTAAAATTATAATAAATAATTGCAGTTTAAGAAAAATTCCAAAAAAATCATGTGCCGACTAATTTTTATGTGCTGAATCCGAAAAACACAACAGCCGCTTAACTTTTCCTTCAACAAAAATAGTTACGTTCACCTCGAAGTGTTCGTGTTCTTCGAGTCCATTTATAAATTATGGATCTTGATTGAAGGTCTTATTTGGTATGGAAATCTCTAAGATTACTCAAATAATTTTTAAAAAATATAAGAAAAATATCTGGATAAAAAAATCCATATGCTTTAGTGAGCTCCGTAACTCAAAACGAGTTTAACTAATATCTTGCATCAAAGCTTGATGCTTGTGTGTTCATTTAATACTTTGTAAAATTATAATAAATAATTGCAGTTTAAGAAAAATTCCAAAAAAATCATGTGCCGACTAATTTTTATGTGCTGAATCCGAAAAACACAACAGCCGCTTAACTTTTCCTTCAACAAAAATAGTTACGTTCACCTCGAAGTGTTCGTGTTCTTCGAGTCCATTTATAAATTATGGATCTTGATTGAAGGTCTTATTTGGTAGGGAAATCTCTAAGATTACTCAAATAATTTTTAAAAAATATAAGAAAAATATCTGGATAAAAAAATCCATATGCTTTAGTGAGCTCCGTAACTCAAAACGAGTTTAACTAATATCTTGCATCAAAGCTTGATGCTTGTGTGTTCATTTAATACTTTGTAAAATTATAATAAATAATTGCAGTTTAAGAAAAATTCCAAAAAAATCATGTGCCGACTAATTTTTATGTGCTGAATCCGAAAAACACAACAGCCGCTTAACTTTTCCTTCAACAAAAATAGTTACGTTCACCTCGAAGTGTTCGTGTTCTTCGAGTCCATTTATAAATTATGGATCTTGATTGAAGGTCTTATTTGGTAGGGAAATCTCTAAGATTACTCAAATAATTTTTAAAAAATATAAGAAAAATATCTGGATAAAAAAAATCCATATGCTTTAGTGAGCTCCGTAACTCAAAACGAGTTTAACTAATATCTTGCATCAAAGCTTGATGCTTGTGTGTTCATTTAATACTTTGTAAAATTATAATAAATAATTGCAGTTTAAGAAAAATTCCAAAAAAATCATGTGCCGACTAATTTTTATGTGCTGAATCCGAAAAACACAACAGCCGCTTAACTTTTCCTTCAACAAAAATAGTTACGTTCACCTCGAAGTGTTCGTGTTCTTCGAGTCCATTTATAAATTATGGATCTTGATTGAAGGTCTTATTTGGTAGGGAAATCTCTAAGATTACTCAAATAATTTTTAAAAAATATAAGAAAAATATCTGGATAAAAAAATCCATATGCTTTAGTGAGCTCCGTAATTCAAAACGAGTTTCACTAATATCTTCATCAAGGCTTGATACATGTGTTCAAAAAAAAAAAGTTTCATTGATTCAGGAGTTCACCTGGAGCTAATACGAAATCCCGTTTGGAATAATTTTAATATATTTAATAATAAATATTGAAAACAAAAAATCCATATGTCCAATTCAGGCCCTAATTCAAAACGTGATTCACTAATATGTCTTGCATTTAAGCTTGTTGATACAAGTGTTTGGTATGTCAGGAAATCAAAATTTTTGAATTGCGACTATTTTTTTTCTTTTCCAAATAATTTTTATTTATCTTTTTAACCCTATAAATGTATGTCATTTTTAACTCGCTGCCTCGAATAAAGAGATATGAAATTTCGAAATTTCATATTCAATAACATAGGTATTATTAAATTTCAAAGCCACATAGCTCGATTTAAGCCTTATCTTCCACTAAAGAAATGCCGATCGATTTTTGTAGATTTAGATGTGAATTATCACTTCTGATAAACAAAATTTTTTTAAAGCTTACTTACTTTTGTGTTTGGAATTTATTTACCTTTATCAAAGCATTTTTTGCTTTAATTGTAATTTTTGATTGCTTCCAAATCGTCACCATAGGATCAGTTTTGAAAAATATGATTGAAAACGTATGTAAAATAGCATAAAATATGATAAAAATAAAGCACTTTTACTCTGGAATTTTTTTTCTTATTCAAAAAATTTTAAACAAAATTTTATGTCTCTATGGTTGCTTGAAGCATCAAATAAATAAATAATTTCTGGTTGAAGGTCTTATTTGGTAGGGAAATCTCTAAGATTACTCAAATAATTTTTAAAAAATATAAGAAAAATATCTGGATAAAAAAATCCATATGCTTTAGTGAGCTCCGTAACTCAAAACGAGTTTAACTAATATCTTGCATCAAAGCTTGATGCTTGTGTGTTCATTTAATACTTTGTAAAATTATAATAAATAATTGCAGTTTAAGAAAAATTCCAAAAAAATCATGTGCCGACTAATTTTTATGTGCTGAATCCGAAAAACACAACAGCCGCTTAACTTTTCCTTCAACAAAAATAGTTACGTTCACCTCGAAGTGTTCGTGTTCTTCGAGTCCATTTATAAATTATGGATCTTGATTGAAGGTCTTATTTGGTAGGGAAATCTCTAAGATTACTCAAATAATTTTTAAAAAATATAAGAAAAATATCTGGATAAAAAAATCCATATGCTTTAGTGAGCTCCGTAATTCAAAACGAGTTTCACTAATATCTTCATCAAGGCTTGATACATGTGTTCAAAAAAAAAAAGTTTCATTGATTCAGGAGTTCACCTGGGGCGAATACGAAATCCCGTTGGGAATAATTTTAATATATTTAATAATAAATATTGAAAACAAAAAATCCATATGTCCAATTCAGGCCCTAATTCAAAACGTGATTCACTAATATGTCTTGCATTTAAGCTTGTTGATACAAGTGTTTGGTATGTCAGGAAATCAAAATTTTTGAATTGCGACTATTTTTTTTCTTTTCCAAATAATTTTTATTTATCTTTTTAACCCTATAAATGTATGTCATTTTTAATTCGCTGCCTCGAATAAAGAGATATGAAATTTCGAAATTTCATATTCAATAACATAGGTATTATTAAATTTCAAAGCCACATAGCTCGATTTAAGCCTTATCTTCCACTAAAGAAATGCCGATCGATTTTTGTAGATTTAGATGTGAATTATCACTTCTGATAAACAAAATTTTTTTAAAGCTTACTTACTTTTGTGTTTGGAATTTATTTACCTTTATCAAAGCATTTTTTGCTTTAATTGTAATTTTTGATTGCTTCCAAATCGTCACCATAGGATCAGTTTTGAAAAATATGATTGAAAACGTATGTAAAATAGCATAAAATATGATAAAAATAAAGCACTTTTACTCTGGAATTTTTTTTCTTATTCAAATAATTTTAAACAAAATTTTATGTCTCTATGGTTGCTTGAAGCATCAAATAAATAAATAATTTCTGGTTGAAGGTCTTATTTGGTAGGGAAATCTCTAAGATTACTCAAATAATTTTTAAAAAATATAAGAAAAATATCTGGATAAAAAAATCCATATGCTTTAGTGAGCTCCGTAACTCAAAACGAGTTTAACTAATATCTTGCATCAAAGCTTGATGCTTGTGTGTTCATTTAATACTTTGTAAAATTATAATAAATAATTGCAGTTTAAGAAAAATTCCAAAAAAATCATGTGCCGACTAATTTTTATGTGCTGAATCCGAAAAACACAACAGCCGCTTAACTTTTCCTTCAACAAAAATAGTTACGTTCACCTCGAAGTGTTCGTGTTCTTCGAGTCCATTTATAAATTATGGATCTTGATTGAAGGTCTTATTTGGTATGGAAATCTCTAAGATTACTCAAATAATTTTTAAAAAATATAAGAAAAATATCTGGATAAAAAAATCCATATGCTTTAGTGAGCTCCGTAACTCAAAACGAGTTTAACTAATATCTTGCATCAAAGCTTGATGCTTGTGTGTTCATTTAATACTTTGTAAAATTATAATAAATAATTGCAGTTTAAGAAAAATTCCAAAAAAATCATGTGCCGACTAATTTTTATGTGCTGAATCCGAAAAACACAACAGCCGCTTAACTTTTCCTTCAACAAAAATAGTTACGTTCACCTCGAAGTGTTCGTGTTCTTCGAGTCCATTTATAAATTATGGATCTTGATTGAAGGTCTTATTTGGTAGGGAAATCTCTAAGATTACTCAAATAATTTTTAAAAAATATAAGAAAAATATCTGGATAAAAAAATCCATATGCTTTAGTGAGCTCCGTAACTCAAAACGAGTTTAACTAATATCTTGCATCAAAGCTTGATGCTTGTGTGTTCATTTAATACTTTGTAAAATTATAATAAATAATTGCAGTTTAAGAAAAATTCCAAAAAAATCATGTGCCGACTAATTTTTATGTGCTGAATCCGAAAAACACAACAGCCGCTTAACTTTTCCTTCAACAAAAATAGTTACGTTCACCTCGAAGTGTTCGTGTTCTTCGAGTCCATTTATAAATTATGGATCTTGATTGAAGGTATTATTTGGTATGGAAATCTCTAAGATTACTCAAATAATTTTTAAAAAATATAAGAAAAATATCTGGATAAAAAAATCCATATGCTTTAGTGAGCTCCGTAATTCAAAACGAGTTTAACTAATATCTTGCATCAAAGCTTGATGCTTGTGTGTTCATTTAATACTTTGTAAAATTATAATAAATAATTGCAGTTTAAGAAAAATTCCAAAAAAATCATGTGCCGACTAATTTTTATGTGCTGAATCCGAAAAACACAACAGCCGCTTAACTTTTCCTTCAACAAAAATAGTTACGTTCACCTCGAAGTGTTCGTGTTCTTCGAGTCCATTTATAAATTAATGATCTTGATTGAAGGTCTTATTTGGTATGGAAATCTCTAAGATTACTCAAATAATTTTTAAAAAATATAAGAAAAATATCTGGATAAAAAAATCCATATGTTTTAGTGAGCTCCGTAACTCAAAACGAGTTTAACTAATATCTTCATCAAGGCTTGATACATGTGTTCAAAAAAAAAAAGTTTCATTGATTCAGGAGTTCACCTGGGGCGAATACGAAATCCCGTTGGGAATAATTTTAATATATTTAATAATAAATATTGAAAACAAAAAATCCATATGTCCAATTCAGGCCCTAATTCAAAACGTGATTCACTAATATGTCTTGCATTTAAGCTTGTTGATACAAGTGTTTGGTATGTCAGGAAATCAAAATTTTTGAATTGCGACTATTTTTTTTCTTTTCCAAATAATTTTTATTTATCTTTTTAACCCTATAAATGTATGTCATTTTTAACTCGCTGCCTCGAATAAAGAGATATGAAATTTCGAAATTTCATATTCAATAACATAGGTATTATTAAATTTCAAAGCCACATAGCTCGTTTTAAGCCTTATCTTCCACTAAAGAAATGCCGATCGATTTTTATAGATTTAGATGTGAATTATCACTTCTGATAAACAAAATTTTTTTAAAGCTTACTTACTTTTGTGTTTGGAATTTATTTACCTTTATCAAAGCATTTTTTGCTTTAATTGTAATTTTTGATTGCTTCCAAATCGTCACCATAGGATCAGTTTTGAAAAATATGATTGAAAACGTATGTAAAATAGCATAAAATATGATAAAAATAAAGCACTTTTACTCTGGAATTTTTTTTCTTATTCAAAAAATTTTAAACAAAATTTTATGTCTCTATGGTTGCTTGAAGCATCAAATAAATAAATAATTTCTGGTTGAAGGTCTTATTTGGTATGGAAATCTCTAAGATTACTCAAATAATTTTTAAAAAATATAAGAAAAATATCTGGATAAAAAAATCCATATGCTTTAGTGAGCTCCGCAATTCAAAACGAGTTTAACTAATATCTTGCATCAAAGCTTGATGCTTGTGTGTTCAGTTAATACTTTGTAAAATTATAATAAATAATTGCAGTTTAAGAAAAATTCCAAAAAAATCATGTGCCGACTAATTTTTATGTGCTGAATCCGAAAAACACAACAGCCGCTTAACTTTTCCTTCAACAAAAATAGTTACGTTCACCTCGAAGTGTTCGTGTTCTTCGAGTCCATTTATAAATTATGGATCTTGATTGAAGGTCTTATTTGGTAGGGAAATCTCTAAGATTACTCAAATAATTTTTAAAAAATATAAGAAAAATATCTGGATAAAAAAATCCATATGCTTTAGTGAGCTCCGTAACTCAAAACGAGTTTAACTAATATCTTCATCAAGGCTTGATACATGTGTTCAAAAAAAAAAAGTTTCATTGATTCAGGAGTTCACCTGGGGCGAATACGAAATCCCGTTGGGAATAATTTTAATATATTTAATAATAAATATTGAAAACAAAAAATCCATATGTCCAATTCAGGCCCTAATTCAAAACGTTATTCACTAATATGTCTTGCATTTAAGCTTGTTGATACAAGTGTTTGGTATGTCAGGAAATCAAAATTTTTGAATTGCGACTATTTTTTTTCTTTTCCAAATAATTTTTATTTATCTTTTTAACCCTATAAATGTATGTCATTTTTAACTCGCTGCCTCGAATAAAGAGATATGAAATTTCGAAATTTCATATTCAATAACATAGGTATTATTAAATTTCAAAGCCACATAGCTCGATTTAAGCCTTATCTTCCACTAAAGAAATGCCGATCGATTTTTGTAGATTTAGATGTGAATTATCACTTCTGATAAACAAAATTTTTTTAAAGCTTACTTACTTTTGTGTTTGGAATTTATTTACCTTTATCAAAGCATTTTTTGCTTTAATTGTAATTTTTGATTGCTTCCAAATCGTCACCATAGGATCAGTTTTGAAAAATATGATTGAAAACGTATGTAAAATAGCATAAAATATGATAAAAATAAAGCACTTTTACTCTGGAATTTTTTTTCTTATTCAAAAAATTTTAAACAAAATTTTATGTCTCTATGGTTGCTTGAAGCATCAAATAAATTAGTGCACAGTATTACTATGTAAAAAAACACGAGGCTGTTCAGGAAAAAAAACTTTTAGACGGTGGAAGAGATTAATTTAATTTTAATTGATTTTGCTTTTAGACGGCTAATGAGATTAATTTTTTTATTAGTTTAAATAAATTATTTTATATGTTACCCCGAAACAAACAGCCGCACCGTCTTCGATTTTTATTATCCAACTTCTTTATCAAATTTCTGTTATTAAAAAATCGTCTTTTATATGTAAATTAAAAAAATTAAGATAAAAAACACGGTAAAAATTTAAATTTTTGTTTTATTCTTGATTAGATAAAATTAAGAAGCCAACTCGTAGTAGAGTCGACAAGATTTTTAATGTAAAAAATCTTTTGGTGTAAAATGAGAAAAAAAATAATTATAAGGTCAGTTACAAAATTTTTGAAGCTTTTTATTAAATTTTTCTATTGATTTTTGAAACATGTTTAAAAAGAGGTATTTTAAGCAAAAAATTTAAATATTATTAATTGTCCAACAAAAATTTTTATAACTGTTAAAAATCGAAGACGGTGCGGCTGTTTGTTTCGGGGTAACATATAAAATAATTTATTTAAACTAATAAAAAAATTAATCTCATTAGCCGTCTAAAAGCAAAATCAATTAAAATTAAATTAATCTCTTCCACCGTCTAAAAGTTTTTTTTCCTGAACAGCCTCGTGTTTTTTTACATAGTAATACTGTGCACTAATCTCTTGAGCCGTCTGCAACAATAATTATAATACTAGAAGCCCCGCCGGCGATCTTATTTGTTCTATTAAAAAATACAAAATTGACAGTCGCATTTATTCCTATGTTTTAATAATTTTTCGAAAAAGTTGCATTGACTTTAAAAAAATCAAAGCTTTTCCCGAGCAAACTTATCACTCGTGTCTATTTTAATCACTTAATTTTAAATAAAGAAATCCTAAAAATTGAAACATGTGTAAGCCTTTGAAACTTTTTTTTAGCAAAAATCTAAAGAAAGTTAGGTTTTCGGTCTAATTTTATTTGTTTTCTTCAATTGATCAGAAGCTAATTAACTTTCCTGATGATTTTACTTATTGCACTTTGACAAAAAAAGAAGTTAAAATTATAACTTTCTTTTTTGCCAGAATCTAAATAAACAATGGACCATTAAGTAATTTATACCAGCTTGTGGGCAATTCGCAAAAGGTTAAGGTTACAGCCATCGATCGAGCTTACAATAGTTAATTCGTGTAATTTGCGGAGCAAGCAAAACCATGTTTTGCTGATTTTTTATGTATATGAAAATTACACAAATCATTTCAATGCGCTTTGTAAAGAAAGTTAAGCTTCTTTCACATTTTTGCAAATTTTAATCTTACATTTTTTATTTTACTACAAAAGATTACAAGATAAGATACAAAAAAACTGAGAGAAAAATAATAATATGTATGCGAATTAGCGAAGTCCAGTTGCCCAGTGATTGCGGCCAAAAGCAGTCGAAAACGAACGAACAAACAATGAATATTTATTTTCTAGTAATTTTCAAATTACTTTTCGATTAAAATCACCGAAAATAATAAAAAAGGTTAACTTATGTTTCTATTTTTCACAAACTTAGCGTGCAGCGTACTTTTAATTAAATTTTGCGTTTAGAATATCGAAAAGTATTTTATGCCAATCCAATTAGTTTTAGAAAAAAATTATATGATCCAAGAGTCTATGTAATTCAAAAACAAAACAAAAAAGTCACTAAAAACCGTTAAAAATAAATACCCTTTCATTTCCTAATTAAAGAAACCTAATATTCTCAAAAAACTATAATTTTTGGAAATTTCTCCAAAATATAAATATCTATTATGCCAAAAATATTTTTAAAATTTATTAAAAATAATTTAAACATTATTGCCTTTTATTGATTTAATTAAAACAATTCATTTAAAAAATAAAAAAAAAGTTGATTCGAACCTATGACTTCGATTTCATCGCATTTCCGCTTCAGACCCCTACACCAAACAACAATAAGTAAAAAGAAACATTAGCTAATGATATATTTACACTAAATCAAAATATTTAAATTTCCATAGCGGCATACATCTATTTTTATGTGATGTTTTTTAAAGTTAGCTTACTCATAGAGGTATTTGAGGGTGGAGAAAACGATTTTACATAGCAAAATATATCGTTATTATGCTGGATCGCCCAGCGGGACATTGTTACCAGTGCTGATTTTTCGGTTTGATGGAATTACGATATCTAACCCTCTATTTTTTTTACAGATTCGTAAATGCGACGAAAAATTGACCCTAGGGAGTCCTCTAATACCAGCATAATCACGCAAAATAAAAAAAATCATAAATTTCGGTTAGCAGATCGGGCGTTCTCATTCCTAAAACAGCCGCACCCCTCGCTTCGCTCGGGGTGCGGCGGGATAAATAATTTCTGGTTGAAGGTCTTATTTGGTATGGAAATCTCTAAGATTACTCAAATAATTTTTAAAAAATATAAGAAAAATATCTGGATAAAAAAATCCATATGCTTTAGTGAGCTCCGTAACTCAAAACGAGTTTAACTAATATCTTGCATCAAAGCTTGATGCTTGTGTGTTCATTTAATACTTTGTAAAATTATAATAAATAATTGCAGTTTAAGAAAAATTCCAAAAAAATCATGTGCCGACTAATTTTTATGTGCTGAATCCGAAAAACACAACAGCCGCTTAACTTTTCCTTCAACAAAAATAGTTACGTTCACCTCGAAGTGTTCGTGTTCTTCGAGTCCATTTATAAATTATGGATCTTGATTGAAGGTCTTATTTGGTAGGGAAATCTCTAAGATTACTCAAATAATTTTTAAAAAATATAAGAAAAATATCTGGATAAAAAAATCCATATGCTTTAGTGAGCTCCGTAACTCAAAACGAGTTTAACTAATATCTTCATCAAGGCTTGATACATGTGTTCAAAAAAAAAAAGTTTCATTGATTCAGGAGTTCACCTGGGGCGAATACGAAATCCCGTTGGGAATAATTTTAATATATTTAATAATAAATATTGAAAACAAAAAATCCATATGTCCAATTCAGGCCCTAATTCAAAACGTTATTCACTAATATGTCTTGCATTTAAGCTTGTTGATACAAGTGTTTGGTATGTCAGGAAATCAAAATTTTTGAATTGCGACTATTTTTTTTCTTTTCCAAATAATTTTTATTTATCTTTTTAACCCTATAAATGTATGTCATTTTTAACTCGCTGCCTCGAATAAAGAGATATGAAATTTCGAAATTTCATATTCAATAACATAGGTATTATTAAATTTCAAAGCCACATAGCTCGATTTAAGCCTTATCTTCCACTAAAGAAATGCCGATCGATTTTTGTAGATTTAGATGTGAATTATCACTTCTGATAAACAAAATTTTTTTAAAGCTTACTTACTTTTGTGTTTGGAATTTATTTACCTTTATCAAAGCATTTTTTGCTTTAATTGTAATTTTTGATTGCTTCCAAATCGTCACCATAGGATCAGTTTTGAAAAATATGATTGAAAACGTATGTAAAATAGCATAAAATATGATAAAAATAAAGCACTTTTACTCTGGAATTTTTTTTCTTATTCAAAAAATTTTAAACAAAATTTTATGTCTCTATGGTTGCTTGAAGCATCAAATAAATTAGTGCACAGTATTACTATGTAAAAAAACACGAGGCTGTTCAGGAAAAAAAACTTTTAGACGGTGGAAGAGATTAATTTAATTTTAATTGATTTTGCTTTTAGACGGCTAATGAGATTAATTTTTTTATTAGTTTAAATAAATTATTTTATATGTTACCCCGAAACAAACAGCCGCACCGTCTTCGATTTTTATTATCCAACTTCTTTATCAAATTTCTGTTATTAAAAAATCGTCTTTTATATGTAAATTAAAAAAATTAAGATAAAAAACACGGTAAAAATTTAAATTTTTGTTTTATTCTTGATTAGATAAAATTAAGAAGCCAACTCGTAGTAGAGTCGACAAGATTTTTAATGTAAAAAATCTTTTGGTGTAAAATGAGAAAAAAAATAATTATAAGGTCAGTTACAAAATTTTTGAAGCTTTTTATTAAATTTTTCTATTGATTTTTGAAACATGTTTAAAAAGAGGTATTTTAAGCAAAAAATTTAAATATTATTAATTGTCCAACAAAAATTTTTATAACTGTTAAAAATCGAAGACGGTGCGGCTGTTTGTTTCGGGGTAACATATAAAATAATTTATTTAAACTAATAAAAAAATTAATCTCATTAGCCGTCTAAAAGCAAAATCAATTAAAATTAAATTAATCTCTTCCACCGTCTAAAAGTTTTTTTTCCTGAACAGCCTCGTGTTTTTTTACATAGTAATACTGTGCACTAATCTCTTGAGCCGTCTGCAACAATAATTATAATACTAGAAGCCCCGCCGGCGATCTTATTTGTTCTATTAAAAAATACAAAATTGACAGTCGCATTTATTCCTATGTTTTAATAATTTTTCGAAAAAGTTGCATTGACTTTAAAAAAATCAAAGCTTTTCCCGAGCAAACTTATCACTCGTGTCTATTTTAATCACTTAATTTTAAATAAAGAAATCCTAAAAATTGAAACATGTGTAAGCCTTTGAAACTTTTTTTTAGCAAAAATCTAAAGAAAGTTAGGTTTTCGGTCTAATTTTATTTGTTTTCTTCAATTGATCAGAAGCTAATTAACTTTCCTGATGATTTTACTTATTGCACTTTGACAAAAAAAGAAGTTAAAATTATAACTTTCTTTTTTGCCAGAATCTAAATAAACAATGGACCATTAAGTAATTTATACCAGCTTGTGGGCAATTCGCAAAAGGTTAAGGTTACAGCCATCGATCGAGCTTACAATAGTTAATTCGTGTAATTTGCGGAGCAAGCAAAACCATGTTTTGCTGATTTTTTATGTATATGAAAATTACACAAATCATTTCAATGCGCTTTGTAAAGAAAGTTAAGCTTCTTTCACATTTTTGCAAATTTTAATCTTACATTTTTTATTTTACTACAAAAGATTACAAGATAAGATACAAAAAAACTGAGAGAAAAATAATAATATGTATGCGAATTAGCGAAGTCCAGTTGCCCAGTGATTGCGGCCAAAAGCAGTCGAAAACGAACGAACAAACAATGAATATTTATTTTCTAGTAATTTTCAAATTACTTTTCGATTAAAATCACCGAAAATAATAAAAAAGGTTAACTTATGTTTCTATTTTTCACAAACTTAGCGTGCAGCGTACTTTTAATTAAATTTTGCGTTTAGAATATCGAAAAGTATTTTATGCCAATCCAATTAGTTTTAGAAAAAAATTATATGATCCAAGAGTCTATGTAATTCAAAAACAAAACAAAAAAGTCACTAAAAACCGTTAAAAATAAATACCCTTTCATTTCCTAATTAAAGAAACCTAATATTCTCAAAAAACTATAATTTTTGGAAATTTCTCCAAAATATAAATATCTATTATGCCAAAAATATTTTTAAAATTTATTAAAAATAATTTAAACATTATTGCCTTTTATTGATTTAATTAAAACAATTCATTTAAAAAATAAAAAAAAAGTTGATTCGAACCTATGACTTCGATTTCATCGCATTTCCGCTTCAGACCCCTACACCAAACAACAATAAGTAAAAAGAAACATTAGCTAATGATATATTTACACTAAATCAAAATATTTAAATTTCCATAGCGGCATACATCTATTTTTATGTGATGTTTTTTAAAGTTAGCTTACTCATAGAGGTATTTGAGGGTGGAGAAAACGATTTTACATAGCAAAATATATCGTTATTATGCTGGATCGCCCAGCGGGACATTGTTACCAGTGCTGATTTTTCGGTTTGATGGAATTACGATATCTAACCCTCTATTTTTTTTACAGATTCGTAAATGCGACGAAAAATTGACCCTAGGGAGTCCTCTAATACCAGCATAATCACGCAAAATAAAAAAAATCATAAATTTCGGTTAGCAGATCGGGCGTTCTCATTCCTAAAACAGCCGCACCCCTCGCTTCGCTCGGGGTGCGGCGGGATAAATAATTTCTGGTTGAAGGTCTTATTTGGTATGGAAATCTCTAAGATTACTCAAATAATTTTTAAAAAATATAAGAAAAATATCTGGATAAAAAAATCCATATGCTTTAGTGAGCTCCGTAACTCAAAACGAGTTTAACTAATATCTTGCATCAAAGCTTGATGCTTGTGTGTTCATTTAATACTTTGTAAAATTATAATAAATAATTGCAGTTTAAGAAAAATTCCAAAAAAATCATGTGCCGACTAATTTTTATGTGCTGAATCCGAAAAACACAACAGCCGCTTAACTTTTCCTTCAACAAAAATAGTTACGTTCACCTCGAAGTGTTCGTGTTCTTCGAGTCCATTTATAAATTATGGATCTTGATTGAAGGTCTTATTTGGTATGGAAATCTCTAAGATTACTCAAATAATTTTTAAAAAATATAAGAAAAATATCTGGATAAAAAAATCCATATGCTTTAGTGAGCTCCGTAACTCAAAACGAGTTTAACTAATATCTTGCATCAAAGCTTGATGCTTGTGTGTTCATTTAATACTTTGTAAAATTATAATAAATAATTGCAGTTTAAGAAAAATTCCAAAAAAATCATGTGCCGACTAATTTTTATGTGCTGAATCCGAAAAACACAACAGCCGCTTAACTTTTCCTTCAACAAAAATAGTTACGTTCACCTCGAAGTGTTCGTGTTCTTCGAGTCCATTTATAAATTATGGATCTTGATTGAAGGTCTTATTTGGTATGGAAATCTCTAAGATTACTCAAATAATTTTTAAAAAATATAAGAAAAATATCTGGATAAAAAAATCCATATGCTTTAGTGAGCTCCGTAACTCAAAACGAGTTTAACTAATATCTTGCATCAAAGCTTGATGCTTGTGTGTTCATTTAATACTTTGTAAAATTATAATAAATAATTGCAGTTTAAGAAAAATTCCAAAAAAATCATGTGCCGACTAATTTTTATGTGCTGAATCCGAAAAACACAACAGCCGCTTAACTTTTCCTTCAACAAAAATAGTTACGTTCACCTCGAAGTGTTCGTGTTCTTCGAGTCCATTTATAAATTATGGATCTTGATTGAAGGTCTTATTTGGTAGGGAAATCTCTAAGATTACTCAAATAATTTTTAAAAAATATAAGAAAAATATCTGGATAAAAAAATCCATATGCTTTAGTGAGCTCCGTAACTCAAAACGAGTTTAACTAATATCTTGCATCAAAGCTTGATGCTTGTGTGTTCATTTAATACTTTGTAAAATTATAATAAATAATTGCAGTTTAAGAAAAATTCCAAAAAAATCATGTGCCGACTAATTTTTATGTGCTGAATCCGAAAAACACAACAGCCGCTTAACTTTTCCTTCAACAAAAATAGTTACGTTCACCTCGAAGTGTTCGTGTTCTTCGAGTCCATTTATAAATTATGGATCTTGATTGAAGGTCTTATTTGGTATGGAAATCTCTAAGATTACTCAAATAATTTTTAAAAAATATAAGAAAAATATCTGGATAAAAAAATCCATATGCTTTAGTGAGCTCCGTAACTCAAAACGAGTTTAACTAATATCTTGCATCAAAGCTTGATGCTTGTGTGTTCATTTAATACTTTGTAAAATTATAATAAATAATTGCAGTTTAAGAAAAATTCCAAAAAAATCATGTGCCGACTAATTTTTATGTGCTGAATCCGAAAAACACAACAGCCGCTTAACTTTTCCTTCAACAAAAATAGTTACGTTCACCTCGAAGTGTTCGTGTTCTTCGAGTCCATTTATAAATTATGGATCTTGATTGAAGGTCTTATTTGGTAGGGAAATCTCTAAGATTACTCAAATAATTTTTAAAAAATATAAGAAAAATATCTGGATAAAAAAATCCATATGCTTTAGTGAGCTCCGTAACTCAAAACGAGTTTAACTAATATCTTCATCAAGGCTTGATACATGTGTTCAAAAAAAAAAAGTTTCATTGATTCAGGAGTTCACCTGGGGCGAATACGAAATCCCGTTGGGAATAATTTTAATATATTTAATAATAAATATTGAAAACAAAAAATCCATATGTCCAATTCAGGCCCTAATTCAAAACGTGATTCACTAATATGTCTTGCATTTAAGCTTGTTGATACAAGTGTTTGGTATGTAAGGAAATCAAAATTTTTGAATTGCGACTATTTTTTTTCTTTTCCAAATAATTTTTATTTATCTTTTTAACCCTATAAATGTATGTCATTTTTAACTCGCTGCCTCGAATAAAGAGATATGAAATTTCGAAATTTCATATTCACACTGAAAAAAAAGAGGGTCTTTATTGACTACAAAATAGGTGCATACATTGTACCTATTTTGATGACAGAGGCCGACGGAAAGAAGATTGTTGTCAAATGCATATGTCCCTTTTTGGGCATATTGTGCCCCTAAATTATGTGTGCATTATGTAAATAAAAAGGATCATATATGATCTTAAAAGGGGTCGATTATTATGGTTCTGATCTCGATTTAGAGCCTCTAGCACTACAGTATGCTTTTTCGATCATGCCTCAGGCAATACAGTATCCGCTTAAATTCATTTATTTGGACCTCGCTTAACCTCGCATTTTTTCTCACCTATATAAACAATGGTATTAACAGTAACATATTTATTAAAAACAATAATAAATCAACCAAAAACAATAAATAAAGAACAAGCAAAAATAACAAAAAGCAACAAAAAAGAAAATTGACATGTAATTACTATCACCATTGATAGCTTGAACTTTTATTAACTTCTTCGACAGGTTGACTTGACATTTCATCTTCTGGACCATTTTGATTTGAACCAACAGGAGTATTGAGCTTATCTGAAACCAATAAATAATATATTTACAAAAGACAAAAGAAAGATAAAACAAGCCTGTCAATTTCTTCATATCTTTGATGAGTTTTACACGAGAGTCATTTGAATGTTCTTTGTAACCCATGATAACTTCGAAGAGAAATGTAAGACCAGTAGTTTTAGAGTCATATTCGAGATCCAAAGTCCAGACAAGTTCCATGTAAGCTTGAATAGCATCCGAAAGTCTTCCATTTTCAACCTATAAAAATATTTTAATTCAAAGAAAAAGGAAGTTCAACTTACTCTCATTAACATTTTGTCAGCTGCGATATAATATGTCAAGTTTGGGTATGTTCTAACAGCAATAATGGCAGGTCCAGTCATAGCAGTAGATTTGTTCTTATTGAAGGCGTCAATTTTGTCAAGGCCTTCTTTTGGATTATTTCCTTCCTGAAAAATACTTAATAAATAGGAATAAAATGTTAGAAACTTACTAAACATGCCAACAAGTATCTACCATATTCAACTTTAGAACGATAACATTTCTGTAAGATGATTTCACACAATAAGTGACCGGCATAAAACTCCTTCATTTCTAAAAAGTGGAATAGTAATTTGTAGGAATGCAACCTCATTAAACTTGCCATCATCAAGATAATCAGGAATTTCAATCCCTTGACATTCTGTCGCAGCATATTCGTAAATTGCACCAATTGAATTTCGGAACCAAACAGCAATATTGGACATTTCGAAACGACGGTTCGCCATAACCATCAAAAATTCGTCATGAATCTAAAACAACTAAATCAATTTATGTAAATGGATAAAATACTTACAAGTCCGACATTTGATTTGACATGTTGAAACTTTTCAAGAAGCTGACGAACGATTCCACCAAATCTTGCTTTAGTTTTTAAAAGACCTTTAATCCAAGCATAACGGTCAGCGCTACAAAATGGTATATCAGTTAGTTAATAGTGAATAGAAGGTAACTCACGAAGATGTTTTGTAGAGTTTGACAATTTTTGGATCAGTGATTTCCAACTTCATGAGTTCAGCTGAAACCTTGTCAATTCGTGTAGAAAGGTCTTCTCCATTTTCGTCAATTTGGCAGATTTTAGCTGGTTTCTTTCGAAGTGGATTAGTAGAAGAACATCGTCGCTTTCTTTTAATTCTGTTATCAACCAGGCCGCAACCATTAGAAATTGTCAAGTTGTCGAATAGATCCGTCATAGTCAGCGCATTGAAAATACCATTGATTGGATCCCTTTCTTTTCGTTTAAGAGGAGCTCTATAAACAGTTAAGAAAGTAAAATAACTAAAAATAATAGATAACTTACTCTCCATCAAGTCCATCAAAAGAGCTGATGATTTCAGTTGCAATACCAGTCAGAACATATTTTGCAGCTTCTTTTCGAGTTGGTCCATGTTCTTCACGAGATGGATAAGCACTTTCACGGAGAATGTAAACTGCTGTCTTTGAAGAACTACGCTTTTTGATATATTCATATACATCGACCTAAAAGAGTACTTTAAAGTGTGTAAAAGTGTAAAAGAACTCACAGTTTTGAAAAGCAATGGTTCCTCTGGTTTGTAACTTTCATATTTGGCTACGATGTCAGCTTCATGGTCAAAGAAAAATGCAAGAATTTTGTCAGGTTTTCTCATACTTTTAACAAAAGGTCGACGAGTTGGTGTTGAACTATTTGGCATATATGAGACATCTTGGATCACCGCAGGAGAAGCATCGAGAAAAGATGGAACTTGTGAAGAACTTGGTGTGTTGTTTTGCTTGAAAGTGAAGGTTTTTCCAGCATGAGATGAAGGAGATGGCAAGTTGTTCGCAGTATCTTCAGCGACAAGTTTGGAAATTGCTTCATCGGAAGAATCGGTAGATGAAAGATCTAAGTTTGAAAATGTTAAAGGTAATAATATAAAGATAACAAACACTTACCGGCTTCAAGTCGCTTGTCAATGATCAGGTAGTTACGTCCAAGCGTCATAAGTGGGTCCAATCCATCGACAGGTCTTCGGTCTTGCTTGCCATTGTTGAGCACAAGTTCATAAGCGATATAGTCATCCATGACATAATCCTCTTTCATCTTTCCACAACCATCTCGAGCAACATCATCCAAGAGTTGATAGTTGGTTCGAACAAACCATGTTTTGGTCCTCTGACCAAATTTAGCATCAAATATGCGCATTTCTACTACAGATATAACTGCAGTAGCAGAGCGCGAAACCGAATCAGGAGTAGCAAAAAAAGTAGCCATATAGCAATAACCTAAAAAAATGAAATGTATTTTCGGAAAAAAATTTATCACCAAATATAAAATATTTGAGAAAAGAAAGGCAAAAAGAGGGAAAGAGAAAAAGACGAAAAATGCTGAAGGCAATGAAAAGAAAATAACATGCAGCCAATATACCGTATTTTCATGTTTTCCATGTGAGACCTGAAAATTTTTTAAACTTACGTTTACACTGAATGAGGAAGACGAAGATATTTGGTATGATAAATTCGAATAGTTTCAACGGTTAGAAAATACTTTGGATGCAATCTCATTGTTTCATTAGCATCTGATACAATATAACAATGTCGTAGTTCGTCAAATTCGTCAGTTTTCATCACATTCAAGTGACAAGTACCGTCATCAGTTTGCAAAAAGATTTTTCCAAAAAATAAAATTGTTGGAAAGAATGATTAAAAACTTACGTTGAAAATCAACATATTTTCATATTTCTTGCTTGCCTGCAAAAAATTGAATAAACCCTCAAGGGTTAAACGCTTCATATCAGAGCTTGAAAGCTCTATGAGCGGACATTCCGTACCTTCCATAGTTGTAGCAACTTGGAGTAATAGCAATATATCAAAAGATGTATAGCAAAAGCGCTTTCTAAAAGTTTGTAATAAAAGTTTAGAAAAAAGATTGAAGAAATTACGAATGGAAAAAATATGGAATGCAAAAAATTAATATTTTCCTATAGCGAAGAAATGAAAACGAAAACTTTCACATTTTTTGAAAAAAAAATCGGTGCGCTTTCACTTTTTTAAAATTTGCGCTTTTGAAGTTCTTGACACGAAAATTACTGGGGAAACGCGAATTTGCCTATTTCAAGGCTTTTTGAAATTCTTTCTTCTTTTTTTGATCAGTCTGAAATTTTTTATGTTGTCTTCTTTCATTGTTTTACATTGGATTTTATTTTTAACTTTTCTAATAAAAAAATGAATATTTGCTCCCTTATTTTTGACTCTTTTTTGATTGAATATCAACATATTTTTTCATATCCTTATTACGACGTTGTATATGAGAGATTCATCTTCTTGTATTACCTTCTAATCCATTCCTTATTTAAATAAACATTTATTGTTTACGCGTTATTTTTTTCAATTTGTCATGTTTCTTTTATCATATTTCATTCTCTTTATTTTTAGTAAACTGTTTACTACGCTTACTTCGCTCTCTCTCGCTCTGGTTTCTCTATCTGTTGCTCGCTATGACTATCTCTGGTAGAAATGATGCTCTGGATGTTCAGAATGATGCTTCGAAGAATGCTCCATTACCTGCCGAACATGTCAAAACTTGTCAAAAAGAAGCTGTTCCAACTTCATCTCCAAGTTATTATCCTTCGCTTTTTGGTCGTTCTCGCAAAAGAAAATTGACTCCACTTTCTTCTCCTCAAAAATATAACAAAGTCCTCAAAATTATGTACAAGGATCTTTTTGATGTAATTGATGGTGTTACAACTGCCTTGACATATGCTGGAACATCTGGACACTTGTCAATGCTTCATATTGAAGATATGAATCACAGCATGGATGGTCCTTTTCATTACTTCTAATAACCTGTCAAATATCTGTCGTTATTTTATTTGTCCTTATTTTGTTATTTTGTTTGTTTGTTGTTTTTGTTTATATATAAAATGTTGTTTGAAATTGGAAATCTTAGAAAAGGGGATAAAATTTAAATTTGGTGTAAAATTTGGAATTAGGTGTAAAAATTTCCAATTTGGTAGTCAAACTTTTGAAAAGGGGAGTCAAGTTTCAATCATATCCTTGTTTTTGAGTATCAAAAATTTTTAACCCATAAAAATGGGTAATTCATAAAGCGTTTTAGCATTTTTGACAACAAAATGGGATACGAATCAGCAACAATCAGCATCAATTTTTTGACTACTTTTTTAGACTTTGTCAAAACGATCTGTTTTTTTTCAGTGCAATAACATAGGTATTATTAAATTTCAAAGCCACATAGCTCGTTTTAAGCCTTATCTTCCACTAAAGAAATGCCGATCGATTTTTGTAGATTTAGATGTGAATTATCACTTCTGATAAACAAAATTTTTTTAAAGCTTACTTACTTTTGTGTTTGGAATTTATTTACCTTTATCAAAGCATTTTTTGCTTTAATTGTAATTTTTGATTGCTTCCAAATCGTCACCATAGGATCAGTTTTGAAAAATATGATTGAAAACGTATGTAAAATAGCATAAAATATGATAAAAATAAAGCACTTTTACTCTGGAATTTTTTTTCTTATTCAAAAAATTTTAAACAAAATTTTATGTCTCTATGGTTGCTTGAAGCATCAAATAAATAAATAATTTCTGGTTGAAGGTCTTATTTGGTATGGAAATCTCTAAGATTACTCAAATAATTTTTAAAAAATATAAGAAAAATATCTGGATAAAAAAATCCATATGCTTTAGTGAGCTCCGTAACTCAAAACGAGTTTAACTAATATCTTCATCAAGGCTTGATACATGTGTTCAAAAAAAAAAAGTTTCATTGATTCAGGAGTTCACCTGGGGCGAATACGAAATCCCGTTGGGAATAATTTTAATATATTTAATAATAAATATTGAAAACAAAAAATCCATATGTCCAATTCAGGCCCTAATTCAAAACGTGATTCACTAATATGTCTTGCATTTAAGCTTGTTGATACAAGTGTTTGGTATGTCAGGAAATCAAAATTTTTGAATTGCGACTATTTTTTTTCTTTTCCAAATAATTTTTATTTATCTTTTTAACCCTATAAATGTATGTCATTTTTAACTCGCTGCCTCGAATAAAGAGATATGAAATTTCCAAATTTCATATTCAATAACATAGGTATTATTAAATTTCAAAGCCACATAGCTCGTTTTAAGCCTTATCTTCCACTAAAGAAATGCCGATCGATTTTTGTAGATTTAGATGTGAATTATCACTTCTGATAAACAAAATTTTTTTAAAGCTTACTTACTTTTGTGTTTGGAATTTATTTACCTTTATCAAAGCATTTTTTGCTTTAATTGTAATTTTTGATTGCTTCCAAATCGTCACCATAGGATCAGTTTTGAAAAATATGATTGAAAACGTATGTAAAATAGCATAAAATATGATAAAAATAAAGCACTTTTACTCTGGAATTTTTTTTCTTATTCAAAAAATTTTAAACAAAATTTTATGTCTCTATGGTTGCTTGAAGCATCAAATAAATAAATAATTTCTGGTTGAAGGTCTTATTTGGTATGGAAATCTCTAAGATTACTCAAATAATTTTTAAAAAATATAAGAAAAATATCTGGATAAAAAAATCCATATGCTTTAGTGAGCTCCGTAACTCAAAACGAGTTTAACTAATATCTTCATCAAGGCTTGATACATGTGTTCAAAAAAAAAAAGTTTCATTGATTCAGGAGTTCACCTGGGGCGAATACGAAATCCCGTTGGGAATAATTTTAATATATTTAATAATAAATATTGAAAACAAAAAATCCATATGTCCAATTCAGGCCCTAATTCAAAACGTGATTCACTAATATGTCTTGCATTTAAGCTTGTTGATACAAGTGTTTGGTATGTCAGGAAATCAAAATTTTTGAATTGCGACTATTTTTTTTCTTTTCCAAATAATTTTTATTTATCTTTTTAACCCTATAAATGTATGTCATTTTTAACTCGCTGCCTCGAATAAAGAGATATGAAATTTCCAAATTTCATATTCAATAACATAGGTATTATTAAATTTCAAAGCCACATAGCTCGTTTTAAGCCTTATCTTCCACTAAAGAAATGCCGATCGATTTTTGTAGATTTAGATGTGAATTATCACTTCTGATAAACAAAATTTTTTTAAAGCTTACTTACTTTTGTGTTTGGAATTTATTTACCTTTATCAAAGCATTTTTTGCTTTAATTGTAATTTTTGATTGCTTCCAAATCGTCACCATAGGATCAGTTTTGAAAAATATGATTGAAAACGTATGTAAAATAGCATAAAATATGATAAAAATAAAGCACTTTTACTCTGGAATTTTTTTTCTTATTCAAAAAATTTTAAACAAAATTTTATGTCTCTATGGTTGCTTGAAGCATCAAATAAATAAATAATTTCTGGTTGAAGGTCTTATTTGGTATGGAAATCTCTAAGATTACTCAAATAATTTTTAAAAAATATAAGAAAAATATCTGGATAAAAAAATCCATATGCTTTAGTGAGCTCCGTAACTCAAAACGAGTTTAACTAATATCTTCATCAAGGCTTGATACATGTGTTCAAAAAAAAAAAGTTTCATTGATTCAGGAGTTCACCTGGGGCGAATACGAAATCCCGTTGGGAATAATTTTAATATATTTAATAATAAATATTGAAAACAAAAAATCCATATGTCCAATTCAGGCCCTAATTCAAAACGTGATTCACTAATATGTCTTGCATTTAAGCTTGTTGATACAAGTGTTTGGTATGTCAGGAAATCAAAATTTTTGAATTGCGACTATTTTTTTTCTTTTCCAAATAATTTTTATTTATCTTTTTAACCCTATAAATGTATGTCATTTTTAACTCGCTGCCTCGAATAAAGAGATATGAAATTTCCAAATTTCATATTCAATAACATAGGTATTATTAAATTTCAAAGCCACATAGCTCGTTTTAAGCCTTATCTTCCACTAAAGAAATGCCGATCGATTTTTGTAGATTTAGATGTGAATTATCACTTCTGATAAACAAAATTTTTTTAAAGCTTACTTACTTTTGTGTTTGGAATTTATTTACCTTTATCAAAGCATTTTTTGCTTTAATTGTAATTTTTGATTGCTTCCAAATCGTCACCATAGGATCAGTTTTGAAAAATATGATTGAAAACGTATGTAAAATAGCATAAAATATGATAAAAATAAAGCACTTTTACTCTGGAATTTTTTTTCTTATTCAAAAAATTTTAAACAAAATTTTATGTCTCTATGGTTGCTTGAAGCATCAAATAAATAAATAATTTCTGGTTGAAGGTCTTATTTGGTATGGAAATCTCTAAGATTACTCAAATAATTTTTAAAAAATATAAGAAAAATATCTGGATAAAAAAATCCATATGCTTTAGTGAGCTCCGTAACTCAAAACGAGTTTAACTAATATCTTCATCAAGGCTTGATACATGTGTTCAAAAAAAAAAAGTTTCATTGATTCAGGAGTTCACCTGGGGCGAATACGAAATCCCGTTGGGAATAATTTTAATATATTTAATAATAAATATTGAAAACAAAAAATCCATATGTCCAATTCAGGCCCTAATTCAAAACGTGATTCACTAATATGTCTTGCATTTAAGCTTGTTGATACAAGTGTTTGGTATGTCAGGAAATCAAAATTTTTGAATTGCGACTATTTTTTTTCTTTTCCAAATAATTTTTATTTATCTTTTTAACCCTATAAATGTATGTCATTTTTAACTCGCTGCCTCGAATAAAGAGATATGAAATTTCCAAATTTCATATTCAATAACATAGGTATTATTAAATTTCAAAGCCACATAGCTCGTTTTAAGCCTTATCTTCCACTAAAGAAATGCCGATCGATTTTTGTAGATTTAGATGTGAATTATCACTTCTGATAAACAAAATTTTTTTAAAGCTTACTTACTTTTGTGTTTGGAATTTATTTACCTTTATCAAAGCATTTTTTGCTTTAATTGTAATTTTTGATTGCTTCCAAATCGTCACCATAGGATCAGTTTTGAAAAATATGATTGAAAACGTATGTAAAATAGCATAAAATATGATAAAAATAAAGCACTTTTACTCTGGAATTTTTTTTCTTATTCAAAAAATTTTAAACAAAATTTTATGTCTCTATGGTTGCTTGAAGCATCAAATAAATAAATAATTTCTGGTTGAAGGTCTTATTTGGTATGGAAATCTCTAAGATTACTCAAATAATTTTTAAAAAATATAAGAAAAATATCTGGATAAAAAAATCCATATGCTTTAGTGAGCTCCGTAACTCAAAACGAGTTTAACTAATATCTTCATCAAGGCTTGATACATGTGTTCAAAAAAAAAAAAGTTTCATTGATTCAGGAGTTCACCTGGGGCGAATACGAAATCCCGTTGGGAATAATTTTAATATATTTAATAATAAATATTGAAAACAAAAAATCCATATGTCCAATTCAGGCCCTAATTCAAAACGTGATTCACTAATATGTCTTGCATTTAAGCTTGTTGATACAAGTGTTTGGTATGTAAGGAAATCAAAATTTTTGAATTGCGACTATTTTTTTTCTTTTCCAAATAATTTTTATTTATCTTTTTAACCCTATAAATGTATGTCATTTTTAACTCGCTGCCTCGAATAAAGAGATATGAAATTTCCAAATTTCATATTCAATAACATAGGTATTATTAAATTTCAAAGCCACATAGCTCGTTTTAAGCCTTATCTTCCACTAAAGAAATGCCGATCGATTTTTGTAGATTTAGATGTGAATTATCACTTCTGATAAACAAAATTTTTTTAAAGCTTACTTACTTTTGTGTTTGGAATTTATTTACCTTTATCAAAGCATTTTTTGCTTTAATTGTAATTTTTGATTGCTTCCAAATCGTCACCATAGGATCAGTTTTGAAAAATATGATTGAAAACGTATGTAAAATAGCATAAAATATGATAAAAATAAAGCAATTTTACTCTGGAATTTTTTTTCTTATTCAAAAAATTTTAAACAAAATTTTATGTCTCTATGGTTGCTTGAAGCATCAAATAAATAAATAATTTCTGGTTGAAGGTCTTATTTGGTATGGAAATCTCTAAGATTACTCAAATAATTTTTAAAAAATATAAGAAAAATATCTGGATAAAAAAATCCATATGCTTTAGTGAGCTCCGTAACTCAAAACGAGTTTAACTAATATCTTGCATCAAAGCTTGATGCTTGTGTGTTCATTTAATACTTTGTAAAATTATAATAAATAATTGCAGTTTAAGAAAAATTCCAAAAAAATCATGTGCCGACTAATTTTTATGTGCTGAATCCGAAAAACACAACAGCCGCTTAACTTTTCCTTCAACAAAAATAGTTACGTTCACCTCGAAGTGTTCGTGTTCTTCGAGTCCATTTATAAATTATGGATCTTGATTGAAGGTCTTATTTGGTAGGGAAATCTCTAAGATTACTCAAATAATTTTTAAAAAATATAAGAAAAATATCTGGATAAAAAAATCCATATGCTTTAGTGAGCTCCGTAACTCAAAACGAGTTTAACTAATATCTTGCATCAAAGCTTGATGCTTGTGTGTTCATTTAATACTTTGTAAAATTATAATAAATAATTGCAGTTTAAGAAAAATTCCAAAAAAATCATGTGCCGACTAATTTTTATGTGCTGAATCCGAAAAACACAACAGCCGCTTAACTTTTCCTTCAACAAAAATAGTTACGTTCACCTCGAAGTGTTCGTGTTCTTCGAGTCCATTTATAAATTATGGATCTTGATTGAAGGTCTTATTTGGTAGGGAAATCTCTAAGATTACTCAAATAATTTTTAAAAAATATAAGAAAAATATCTGGATAAAAAAATCCATATGCTTTAGTGAGCTCCGTAACTCAAAACGAGTTTAACTAATATCTTGCATCAAAGCTTGATGCTTGTGTGTTCATTTAATACTTTGTAAAATTATAATAAATAATTGCAGTTTAAGAAAAATTCCAAAAAAATCATGTGCCGACTAATTTTTATGTGCTGAATCCGAAAAACACAACAGCCGCTTAACTTTTCCTTCAACAAAAATAGTTACGTTCACCTCGAAGTGTTCGTGTTCTTCGAGTCCATTTATAAATTATGGATCTTGATTGAAGGTCTTATTTGGTAGGGAAATCTCTAAGATTACTCAAATAATTTTTAAAAAATATAAGAAAAATATCTGGATAAAAAAATCCATATGCTTTAGTGAGCTCCGTAACTCAAAACGAGTTTAACTAATATCTTGCATCAAAGCTTGATGCTTGTGTGTTCATTTAATACTTTGTAAAATTATAATAAATAATTGCAGTTTAAGAAAAATTCCAAAAAAATCATGTGCCGACTAATTTTTATGTGCTGAATCCGAAAAACACAACAGCCGCTTAACTTTTCCTTCAACAAAAATAGTTACGTTCACCTCGAAGTGTTCGTGTTCTTCGAGTCCATTTATAAATTATGGATCTTGATTGAAGGTCTTATTTGGTAGGGAAATCTCTAAGATTACTCAAATAATTTTTAAAAAATATAAGAAAAATATCTGGATAAAAAAATCCATATGCTTTAGTGAGCTCCGTAACTCAAAACGAGTTTAACTAATATCTTGCATCAAAGCTTGATGCTTGTGTGTTCATTTAATACTTTGTAAAATTATAATAAATAATTGCAGTTTAAGAAAAATTCCAAAAAAATCATGTGCCGACTAATTTTTATGTGCTGAATCCGAAAAACACAACAGCCGCTTAACTTTTCCTTCAACAAAAATAGTTACGTTCACCTCGAAGTGTTCGTGTTCTTCGAGTCCATTTATAAATTATGGATCTTGATTGAAGGTCTTATTTGGTATGGAAATCTCTAAGATTACTCAAATAATTTTTAAAAAATATAAGAAAAATATCTGGATAAAAAAATCCATATGCTTTAGTGAGCTCCGTAACTCAAAACGAGTTTAACTAATATCTTGCATCAAAGCTTGATGCTTGTGTGTTCATTTAATACTTTGTAAAATTATAATAAATAATTGCAGTTTAAGAAAAATTCCAAAAAAATCATGTGCCGACTAATTTTTATGTGCTGAATCCGAAAAACACAACAGCCGCTTAACTTTTCCTTCAACAAAAATAGTTACGTTCACCTCGAAGTGTTCGTGTTCTTCGAGTCCATTTATAAATTATGGATCTTGATTGAAGGTCTTATTTGGTAGGGAAATCTCTAAGATTACTCAAATAATTTTTAAAAAATATAAGAAAAATATCTGGATAAAAAAATCCATATGCTTTAGTGAGCTCCGTAACTCAAAACGAGTTTAACTAATATCTTCATCAAGGCTTGATACATGTGTTCAAAAAAAAAAAAGTTTCATTGATTCAGGAGTTCACCTGGGGCGAATACGAAATCCCGTTGGGAATAATTTTAATATATTTAATAATAAATATTGAAAACAAAAAATCCATATGTCCAATTCAGGCCCTAATTCAAAACGTGATTCACTAATATGTCTTGCATTTAAGCTTGTTGATACAAGTGTTTGGTATGTAAGGAAATCAAAATTTTTGAATTGCGACTATTTTTTTTCTTTTCCAAATAATTTTTATTTATCTTTTTAACCCTATAAATGTATGTCATTTTTAACTCGCTGCCTCGAATAAAGAGATATGAAATTTCGAAATTTCATATTCAATAACATAGGTATTATTAAATTTCAAAGCCACATAGCTCGTTTTAAGCCTTATCTTCCACTAAAGAAATGCCGATCGATTTTTGTAGATTTAGATGTGAATTATCACTTCTGATAAACAAAATTTTTTTAAAGCTTACTTACTTTTGTGTTTGGAATTTATTTACCTTTATCAAAGCATTTTTTGCTTTAATTGTAATTTTTGATTGCTTCCAAATCGTCACCATAGGATCAGTTTTGAAAAATATGATTGAAAACGTATGTAAAATAGCATAAAATATGATAAAAATAAAGCACTTTTACTCTGGAATTTTTTTTCTTATTCAAAAAATTTTAAACAAAATTTTATGTCTCTATGGTTGCTTGAAGCATCAAATAAATAAATAATTTCTGGTTGAAGGTCTTATTTGGTATGGAAATCTCTAAGATTACTCAAATAATTTTTAAAAAATATAAGAAAAATATCTGGATAAAAAATCCATATGCTTTAGTGAGCTCCGTAATTCAAAACGAGTTTAACTAATATCTTGCATCAAAGCTTGATGCTTGTGTGTTCATTTAATACTTTGTAAAATTATAATAAATAATTGCAGTTTAAGAAAAATTCCAAAAAAATCATGTGCCGACTAATTTTTATGTGCTGAATCCGAAAAACACAACAGCCGCTTAACTTTTCCTTCAACAAAAATAGTTACGTTCACCTCGAAGTGTTCGTGTTCTTCGAGTCCATTTATAAATTATGGATCTTGATTGAAGGTCTTATTTGGTAGGGAAATCTCTAAGATTACTCAAATAATTTTTAAAAAATATAAGAAAAATATCTGGATAAAAAAATCCATATGCTTTAGTGAGCTCCGTAATTCAAAACGAGTTTAACTAATATCTTGCATCAAAGCTTGATGCTTGTGTGTTCATTTAATACTTTGTAAAATTATAATAAATAATTGCAGTTTAAGAAAAATTCCAAAAAAATCATGTGCCGACTAATTTTTATGTGCTGAATCCGAAAAACACAACAGCCGCTTAACTTTTCCTTCAACAAAAATAGTTACGTTCACCTCGAAGTGTTCGTGTTCTTCGAGTCCATTTATAAATTATGGATCTTGATTGAAGGTCTTATTTGGTAGGGAAATCTCTAAGATTACTCAAATAATTTTTAAAAAATATAAGAAAAATATCTGGATAAAAAAATCCATATGCTTTAGTGAGCTCCGTAATTCAAAACGAGTTTAACTAATATCTTGCATCAAAGCTTGATGCTTGTGTGTTCATTTAATACTTTGTAAAATTATAATAAATAATTGCAGTTTAAGAAAAATTCCAAAAAAATCATGTGCCGACTAATTTTTATGTGCTGAATCCGAAAAACACAACAGCCGCTTAACTTTTCCTTCAACAAAAATAGTTACGTTCACCTCGAAGTGTTCGTGTTCTTCGAGTCCATTTATAAATTATGGATCTTGATTGAAGGTCTTATTTGGTAGGGAAATCTCTAAGATTACTCAAATAATTTTTAAAAAATATAAGAAAAATATCTGGATAAAAAAATCCATATGCTTTAGTGAGCTCCGTAATTCAAAACGAGTTTAACTAATATCTTGCATCAAAGCTTGATGCTTGTGTGTTCATTTAATACTTTGTAAAATTATAATAAATAATTGCAGTTTAAGAAAAATTCCAATAAAATCATGTGCCGACTAATTTTTATGTGCTGAATCCGAAAAACACAACAGCCGCTTAACTTTTCCTTCAACAAAAATAGTTACGTTCACCTCGAAGTGTTCGTGTTCTTCGAGTCCATTTATAAATTATGGATCTTGATTGAAGGTCTTATTTGGTAGGGAAATCTCTAAGATTACTCAAATAATTTTTAAAAAATATAAGAAAAATATCTGGATAAAAAAATCCATATGCTTTAGTGAGCTCCGTAACTCAAAACGAGTTTAACTAATATCTTCATCAAGGCTTGATACATGTGTTCAAAAAAAAAAAGTTTCATTGATTCAGGAGTTCACCTGGGGCGAATACGAAATCCCGTTGGGAATAATTTTAATATATTTAATAATAAATATTGAAAACAAAAAATCCATATGTCCAATTCAGGCCCTAATTCAAAACGTGATTCACTAATATGTCTTGCATTTAAGCTTGTTGATACAAGTGTTTGGTATGTCAGGAAATCAAAATTTTTGAATTGCGACTATTTTTTTTCTTTTCCAAATAATTTTTATTTATCTTTTTAACCCTATAAATGTATGTCATTTTTAACTCGCTGCCTCGAATAAAGAGATATGAAATTTCCAAATTTCATATTCAATAACATAGGTATTATTAAATTTCAAAGCCACATAGCTCGTTTTAAGCCTTATCTTCCACTAAAGAAATGCCGATCGATTTTTGTAGATTTAGATGTGAATTATCACTTCTGATAAACAAAATTTTTTTAAAGCTTACTTACTTTTGTGTTTGGAATTTATTTACCTTTATCAAAGCATTTTTTGCTTTAATTGTAATTTTTGATTGCTTCCAAATCGTCACCATAGGATCAGTTTTGAAAAATATGATTGAAAACGTATGTAAAATAGCATAAAATATGATAAAAATAAAGCACTTTTACTCTGGAATTTTTTTTCTTATTCAAAAAATTTTAAACAAAATTTTATGTCTCTATGGTTGCTTGAAGCATCAAATAAATAAATAATTTCTGGTTGAAGGTCTTATTTGGTATGGAAATCTCTAAGATTACTCAAATAATTTTTAAAAAATATAAGAAAAATATCTGGATAAAAAAATCCATATGCTTTAGTGAGCTCCGTAACTCAAAACGAGTTTAACTAATATCTTGCATCAAAGCTTGATGCTTGTGTGTTCATTTAATACTTTGTAAAATTATAATAAATAATTGCAGTTTAAGAAAAATTCCAAAAAAATCATGTGCCGACTAATTTTTATGTGCTGAATCCGAAAAACTCAACAGCCGCTTAACTTTTCCTTCAACAAAAATAGTTACGTTCACCTCGAAGTGTTCGTGTTCTTCGAGTCCATTTATAAATTATGGATCTTGATTGAAGGTCTTATTTGGTATGGAAATCTCTAAGATTACTCAAATAATTTTTAAAAAATATAAGAAAAATATCTGGATAAAAAAATCCATATGCTTTAGTGAGCTCCGTAACTCAAAACGAGTTTAACTAATATCTTGCATCAAAGCTTGATGCTTGTGTGTTCATTTAATACTTTGTAAAATTATAATAAATAATTGCAGTTTAAGAAAAATTCCAAAAAAATCATGTGCCGACTAATTTTTATGTGCTGAATCCGAAAAACTCAACAGCCGCTTAACTTTTCCTTCAACAAAAATAGTTACGTTCACCTCGAAGTGTTCGTGTTCTTCGAGTCCATTTATAAATTATGGATCTTGATTGAAGGTCTTATTTGGTAGGGAAATCTCTAAGATTACTCAAATAATTTTTAAAAAATATAAGAAAAATATCTGGATAAAATAATCCATATGCTTTAGTGAGCTCCGCAATTCAAAACGAGTTTAACTAATATCTTGCATCAAAGCTTGATGCTTGTGTGTTCAGTTAATACTTTGTAAAATTATAATAAATAATTGCAGTTTATGAAAAATTCCAAAAAAATCATGTGCCGACTAATTTTTATGTGCTGAATCCGAAAAACTCAACAGCCGCTTAACTTTTCCTTCAACAAAAATAGTTACGTTCACCTCGAAGTGTTCGTGTTCTTCGAGTCCATTTATAAATTATGGATCTTGATTGAAGGTCTTATTTGGTAGAGAAATCTCTAAGATTACTCAAATAATTTTTAAAAAATATAAGAAAAATATCTGGATAAAAAAATCCATATGCTTTAGTGAGCTCCGTAACTCAAAACGAGTTTAACTAATATCTTGCATCAAAGCTTGATGCTTGTGTGTTCATTTAATACTTTGTAAAATTATAATAAATAATTGCAGCGAATTTAAATAATATTGAAATCCAAAAATAATTTTTGTTTTGTTCTTATTTCTCGTACACTTGATTAAATGACATTTCTTTGCCATAAATATTATTATTATCAATAAAAAGAAATTGAGGAAATTTCTTACTGTCCGAATTTAAATAATATTGAAATCCAAAAATAATTTTGTTTTGTTCTTATTTCTCGTACACTTGATTAAATGACATTTCTTTGCCATAAATATTATTATTATCAATAAAAAGAAATTGAGGAAATCTCTTACTGTCCGAATTTAAATAATATTGAAATCCAAAAATAATTTTGTTTTGTTCTTATTTCTCGTACACTTGATTAAATGACATTTCTTTGCCATAAATATTATTATTATCAATAAAAAGAAATTGAGGAAATCTCTTACTGTCCGAATTTAAATAATATTGAAATCCAAAAATAATTTTGTTTTGTTCTTATTTCTCGTACACTTGATTAAATGACATTTCTTTGCCATAAATATTATTATTATCAATAAAAAGAAATTGAGGAAATCTCTTACTGTCCGAATTTAAATAATATTGAAATCCAAATATAATTTTTGTTTTGTTCTTATTTCTCGTACACTTGATTAAATGACATTTCTTTGCCATAAATATTATTATTATCAATAAAAAGAAATTGAGGAAATCTCTTACTGTCCGAATTTAAATAATATTGAAATCCAAAAATAATTTTGTTTTGTTCTTATTTCTCGTACACTTGATTAAATGACATTTCTTTGCCATAAATATTATTATTATCAATAAAAAGAAATTGAGGAAATCTCTTACTGTCCGAATTTAAATAATATTGAAATCCAAAAATAATTTTGTTTTGTTCTTATTTCTCGTACACTTGATTAAATGACATTTCTTTGCCATAAATATTATTATTATCAATAAAAAGAAATTGAGGAAATCTCTTACTGTCCGAATTTAAATAATATTGAAATCCAAAAATAATTTTGTTTTGTTCTTATTTCTCGTACACTTGATTAAATGACATTTCTTTGCCATAAATATTATTATTATCAATAAAAAGAAATTGAGGAAATCTCTTACTGTCCGAATTTAAATAATATTGAAATCCAAATATAATTTTTGTTTTGTTCTTATTTCTCGTACACTTGATTAAATGACATTTCTTTGCCATAAATATTATTATTATCAATAAAAAGAAATTGAGGAAATCTCTTACTGTCCGAATTTAAATAATATTGAAATCCAAAAATAATTTTGTTTTGTTCTTATTTCTCGTACACTTGATTAAATGACATTTCTTTGCCATAAATATTATTATTATCAATAAAAAGAAATTGAGGAAATCTCTTACTGTCCGAATTTAAATAATATTGAAATCCAAATATAATTTTTGTTTTGTTCTTATTTCTCGTACACTTGATTAAATGACATTTCTTTGCCATAAATATTATTATTATCAATAAAAAGAAATTGAGGAAATCTCTTACTGTCCGAATTTAAATAATATTGAAATCCAAAAATAATTTTGTTTTGTTCTTATTTCTCGTACACTTGATTAAATGACATTTCTTTGCCATAAATATTATTATTATCAATAAAAAGAAATTGAGGAAATCTCTTACTGTCCGAATTTAAATAATATTGAAATCCAAAAATAATTTTGTTTTGTTCTTATTTCTCGTACACTTGATTAAATGACATTTCTTTGCCATAAATATTATTATTATCAATAAAAAGAAATTGAGGAAATCTCTTACTGTCCGAATTTAAATAATATTGAAATCCAAAAATAATTTTGTTTTGTTCTTATTTCTCGTACACTTGATTAAATGACATTTCTTTGCCATAAATATTATTATTATCAATAAAAAGAAATTGAGGAAATCTCTTACTGTCCGAATTTAAATAATATTGAAATCCAAATATAATTTTTGTTTTGTTCTTATTTCTCGTACACTTGATTAAATGACATTTCTTTGCCATAAATATTATTATTATCAATAAAAAGAAATTGAGGAAATCTCTTACTGTCCGAATTTAAATAATATTGAAATCCAAAAATAATTTTGTTTTGTTCTTATTTCTCGTACACTTGATTAAATGACATTTCTTTGCCATAAATATTATTATTATCAATAAAAAGAAATTGAGGAAATCTCTTACTGTCCGAATTTAAATAATATTGAAATCCAAATATAATTTTTGTTTTGTTCTTATTTCTCGTACACTTGATTAAATGACATTTCTTTGCCATAAATATTATTATTATCAATAAAAAGAAATTGAGGAAATCTCTTACTGTCCGAATTTAAATAATATTGAAATCCAAAAATAATTTTGTTTTGTTCTTATTTCTCGTACACTTGATTAAATGACATTTCTTTGCCATAAATATTATTATTATCAATAAAAAGAAATTGAGGAAATCTCTTACTGTCCGAATTTAAATAATATTGAAATCCAAAAATAATTTTGTTTTGTTCTTATTTCTCGTACACTTGATTAAATGACATTTCTTTGCCATAAATATTATTATTATCAATAAAAAGAAATTGAGGAAATCTCTTACTGTCCGAATTTAAATAATATTGAAATCCAAAAATAATTTTGTTTTGTTCTTATTTCTCGTACACTTGATTAAATGACATTTCTTTGCCATAAATATTATTATTATCAATAAAAAGAAATTGAGGAAATCTCTTACTGTCCGAATTTAAATAATATTGAAATCCAAAAATAATTTTGTTTTGTTCTTATTTCTCGTACACTTGATTAAATGACATTTCTTTGCCATAAATATTATTATTATCAATAAAAAGAAATTGAGGAAATCTCTTACTGTCCGAATTTAAATAATATTGAAATCCAAATATAATTTTTGTTTTGTTCTTATTTCTCGTACACTTGATTAAATGACATTTCTTTGCCATAAATATTATTATTATCAATAAAAAGAAATTGAGGAAATCTCTTACTGTCCGAATTTAAATAATATTGAAATCCAAAAATAATTTTGTTTTGTTCTTATTTCTCGTACACTTGATTAAATGACATTTCTTTGCCATAAATATTATTATTATCAATAAAAAGAAATTGAGGAAATCTCTTACTGTCCGAATTTAAATAATATTGAAATCCAAAAATAATTTTGTTTTGTTCTTATTTCTCGTACACTTGATTAAATGACATTTCTTTGCCATAAATATTATTATTATCAATAAAAAGAAATTGAGGAAATCTCTTACTGTCCGAATTTAAATAATATTGAAATCCAAAAATAATTTTGTTTTGTTCTTATTTCTCGTACACTTGATTAAATGACATTTCTTTGCCATAAATATTATTATTATCAATAAAAAGAAATTGAGGAAATCTCTTACTGTCCGAATTTAAATAATATTGAAATCCAAAAATAATTTTGTTTTGTTCTTATTTCTCGTACACTTGATTAAATGACATTTCTTTGCCATAAATATTATTATTATCAATAAAAAGAAATTGAGGAAATCTCTTACTGTCCGAATTTAAATAATATTGAAATCCAAATATAATTTTTGTTTTGTTCTTATTTCTCGTACACTTGATTAAATGACATTTCTTTGCCATAAATATTTTAGTTATCAATAAAAAGAAATTGAGGAAATCTCTTACTGTCCGAATTTAAATAATATTGAAATCCAAATATAATTTTTGTTTTGTTCTTATTTCTCGTACACTTGATTTAATGACATTTGATTGCCATAAATATTTTAATCAACATGAAAAAGAAATTGAGGAAATCTCTTACTGTCCGAATTTAAAAAATTTGAATTTACTAAGTTATGTTTTATTTTCTTTATTTAATTTCATTTATCTTTATTCTTCCTTTTTTTTACTCCGCTTTACATCTACGATATTCATATGAGATGGTTTTGATCGTGTTTTTTCTTCAAGATTTATAAAATTATATACCTCTTCCTTTGTCAACAAACTCTAGTACATTGCTTCTTACATCGATTGGCTTTGGATGAGCACATAATTTCTATCTTTTTAATTTCACCTTTAGATTTTTCGGTAAACCGGAAAATTAATCATTTTATATTCAACTAATGTACATTAGTAACCCTTTTTTGACCGCGCGTTTTTAGCTGAAAGCGTTAATTTTATAAATTATTCCATACGAAAGAATCTGCGAAACATAATTTTTTTTATTCCTCATTATTCTTCTTTTGAGATCATAAAGTTGAATCCCCATCTCGTCTCCGATTTTTTTCATCAATTGCTTGCAAAAAATTGAATAATATCAATTAGCTTTTTTCGGATCCAACTTCTTAGCACTTTTTTTATATCGATTTTCAACCACAATACAAAGTAAGGCTTAAGTATGCATCGGAAATTTTCACAGTCGACGTGATGAAAGACATGTAAACCAATATCATGGTTGAACTGATAAAGTACTGCATTTTAATGCATTCGCATAACAATTAACTTTATTCATTTCATTCCTTCGTACATATCGGAAATTTATTTTATCGCTTTTAAAAAAAAAATATTTATTTTATCTGAATCCAACTTTATTAAACTATAAAATAAATAAACTACAATAAAATTATATATATAAAAGTAACACAATAATCAAAAGTTATATTTTTTATTTTTATTAAATTCCATTTCCATTACCATTGCCATTTGTTGGTTCCCATTAAAATCAATCCATAAAATTATCAAACTTTGCAACCAAGTATCTAAAAAGTAGGGAAAATATAAAACCTTTGCCAGGATTAAAAAACTTACAAAATAAAAATCGCATGCTTGTACAATTATTAAGATTCTTCGTAACGGCTAACTTCAAGTAATTAAATTTTAAACCATTCAACATCATTAAGTTCTTCATCATTCAAAGAGTCAACCTATAAAAAGAAATTAAGAAAGTAGAAAAAATGGCATTAAAACATACATGTGGATCAAATATTCCATCTTCTTCGAAATAACTTTCACCAGATCCAAATTCTAAAAAAAAAGAGTTAAGGTACTTATTATAAACAAAATAAAAAACTAATTGGAAAAAAATATTAAGGACCAAAGGTTTATTGTCGCTTCTTTAAATAAAAAAGTAAGTACTTAATTTGGAGAATTAACATACCGCTGATTGTTTTGTTAGAATCATCTCCACTTTCATATGTGCTTGAGTCTGTTTCGTCTTCACTTTCATATGAATCTGCTTCATTATCACCTTCAAAGTTTTCAGCTTCTTTTTGATCATTTGCATCAGAAAAACCTTGTAATAAATTTTGTTCAGGCTTAGAGCCACTTTTTAAAAGCGATTGTCTTCTACGTTCAACTTCATCTTTAGAAATCTTATATCCTTTTGGTGCCCAGTTATCAGAGACTAAAAACCAAAACGATTGTTAAAAAAATTAGAGAAATAGTTCATAAGCAAATAAATTAAGGAACCTTTTAAATTCAAATTTCATCATAAATCAACCAAATAAATACTACTATTACATTTTTAAAATTTTTATTTAGAAGAAATAAAACTTTTTGTATATATTTTTGGTGCTTAATAACCACCTATTAATAGCTGTATCTTCTTGTATGAAGCTCCAAGAAAACATTAGAAATTTCAAGAAAAATATAAAAGAGAAACATTGTTATATTTCAAATTGAGAATTATAAGCATCTTAAATTTATAAAATTTTAATCAAATAGCGTTAAGATAAAAAAAATACATACCAGCACATCTAGGCTTATGCCAATCTATATCACTAATCGTTACAAATCCAATTTTAGGACGAGAACCTCGGGGACCAAAACGGATGCCTTGTTTACAGCTAAAATATTAAAATAATTACAAAATTTTAAAAAAATATTTCTGTTGTTATTTTATAGATGTATGTTTATAGAATTCCAGTATATTTTTAAACTTTACTTGCTAATAAATAACTGTTACACTAAACAGTTAAAAAACTAGATAATTTCTCATGGTGGCATATCCAGAAATAAACAAGATATGTTAACATAAATTTTAAAATTTCGATGAAAAAAACTTACTTTTGTTTTGGGCACTGAAAAGTATAGTGTGGGTCACTTCGCCATTTAATTTTCCAATTTTTGTGATACAAATAAAATTCACCATTTTCTTCGTCAATAAATGAATCTAAAAAATAATGAAATTAAAAGTTAAATGCTTTTATTTTGACAAGTGTTAAAAATCGTTTTTTGAGAAAGTGGAGCTTGATTTCGCACGTGTTAGAGTTTCTTCTCTGCTAACAAAACTTAACCTCTAGGATGAATTTAAACCAAAAATAACGATTCCGGATTCATAAAACAGATAAGAGAAAAAAACTCACCACGAATAATTTTTCGATTATTTTTTGGTGCCCTCTTTGATTTTTCTTTAGTTTCATTAATATTTTTCAAATGTTTCGGATCAAAGGATGGAATAATTTTGATATCATTTTTAGATTTCATTTTTTCATCAATTGACAGATCATCCAATGAAATTCCAGATGCATCACTATTATTTGACGACGATGAGACAGCCACCACAGGAGTTCCAATTGCATTAATACTTGCTTCTTCTTGTTTGAGAGTTTTGGATGTATTTGAATTTAGCTCATGTTTATTTCGATTTCTACGCGCTTTTGTACGAATTTCGTTCAACCATGGATGAGAAAGCAATTCTTCAGCTGATTTTCTTTTAGTCGGAATCGTATTAAGCATATGATACAGGAAATCAACGAGAACGTTTCGATCATCATCAAGTATTTGTAATTTGTTGAATTTATTTTGTAAAACTTTCTTGATTTGTTTTTTCGCTTTTTTAGAATTATATTTTTTAGCTGTAAATATTCTTTTATAATCATCTGGAAGATTGATATTAAATTTCTTTTTAAACCCATCAGGATCTTTGAAAGCTTTGAAGCCTTTAAAACGACGTCGAGAAAATTTTCCAAACATATTTCGTAATGCAGTGATTTCGTTTTCGTATATTATCTTTTCTTTACCGATGCCAAATTCAAGAAACGTTTTGTTAGTCAATAACACAACAATCTTAAAACTTTACAAAATATCATTTTTTCGTAAAAGTTAAAATCAAACTTACTGTAACACCAAGCGACCAAATATCATGAGATGGAAGCAATGGAGAACCAAAAAAGTATTCCGGCGGACGAAACCCATAAGTACCAGTCTCACTTTCAGTTCCATGTTCCTAAAAGATGTAAAGCTTATAAATGAAAAAAAATTGTGAAAAACTTACGAGAGCATTGCCAAAATCAATTAATTTAAATATCAATTGTGTCACTTCTGTAATATTTAAATTTGTCATTTCGTCAAGTTCTTCTTTCAGCAACTTTCTTTTTTCACTTTCATTAAATTCAGAGTTTTTTTGGCATGCCATTCGAAGTGATGAGAAGCTTTTCATAGATTTAACAATATTTTCTAATTGACAGCGTAAACTTAGTTGAGAAACACAAGTAGCAATATTGTGAAGTTTGATATCACTGTGAATAACTTTGAGATCATGAATTGTTTTGAGCGCCGTAAGAACATGTTTTGCAACTTTTTTGATAACAGAAATTGATACACCGCCATATTTTGAAGCTTCTTTCACTAACATATAAAGGTCTTTTCCCAGAGGTTCGTATATAGCAACACAACCAAGAGGTCCACCAGATTTAACAGAAAAACGTTCATAAAAGTGCAATATATTAGGATGGCTTGAAGTTTGTTGAAGAATCTAAAGCAAAGTAATAAATAATAATAAAATTTTAGTTTGATAGAAAATACAGTAGTCTTTAACAGGCCCATTATCTGATAATTGATGTCATTAAATGGCATATTTTATGCTTCAGGACAGTTAAAAATATTAATATTTAGAATAAATGACAGCTCGTAAGAAAATGATTTTTTTAAATGCATTGAGTAAAGCAACATTTTGTTTCTTTTATTCCCAAAAAATTTATTTAGCCTAAAACAAAACTTACATCCATTTCTAACTTTGAAATACAATGATCATATTTAAAAACTTTTGCAACTTTGAATTCTTTGCGTTTTCTCTCAATAACGAGCCAAACAATTGAAAATCCACCATAACCAATTTTGCAAATAACACGATATTCATTATTCGTTCTAAAAATTATGTTGATAGTAAATAAAAAATAAAAATAAACTTACATATCATTAATCATTCTATTACAAATATCAAGCACGAATATTGTTTTTTCATTAAATTTTTTTGGCCATTCTTTAATATTTAGTGTAAGCACGTCCAAGTTAGGATTGATATTTCCTAGCTCTTTTGAAATAGAACTTTTTGTAATTATCGCTTTAGGTTTACTAAAATTTTGTTCGTGTTACAAAAATTTTACTAAATTTAAAAAAACTAACCTTTGACTTGTTACATTTGTTTTATCTTCTTTTGATAAATTAGATTGATGTGGTTGTTGCACTTAAAATTAAACAATGATTAAAAAAAATTTATAATAATCGAATGCTTCCGGCTTTTAATAATTTTTTAAGTTGTAATATGTTGTAGTAACTTCGACACTCCGTTAACAAGGAAAAGTTTTTGTTTTAAATAAAAGAGGCAAAAAAGTAACAACAAAAATGTTTAAACAAAACTCACCAGAAGGTTTATCAGCTTTCGGATTTTTTTTTGCTGGTAAATCTCCTATATCACCTGCAGGCCCTGGTACGTGCTTCTTACGTCTTATATTATAAAACATTTCATGAAATATTATTATAACATAAATCAGTAAAAGTAATATCAAATGAAAGCATACGAATCGGAATCCAGCAAAGAATATACCCTGAAAATTTAAAATTAAATCCAAGCACTTTTAAAATGCAAAAAAAAAAAACAAAGCGCACAAAAATAAAGATAAATATGTAACATTTTTTTTAAATTCGGTAAATGAAGGAACTATTTTAGAATTTCTTAAAAGTTAAATTTATTTTTCAATTATTTTTAACGTTTTCTTTGTTTGTTTTTGTTTTCATCTTGATGCCTAGGTTGTTGTTTTTCAAGGTAGGATTACTATATCTTAATAGTGATCAGCAAGAGCATTGACAGAAATTACACAAGTAAATAATCAGTTGTTGCAGAGACTTTCCCGAAATTGTATTTTTGAATGAGTTATAAGATTTATTTAAGTAATGGTGCGCCAATAATTTATCGAACAATTATAGCACGTTATTTATTAACTATATTTTTCCTTAATACCAAATCTTTTATGAGATAATAATTCAGAAAAAAACACTTAAGAGAGAAGAGAGTCTACCAGATTTTTTACAGATTTTAGAAGAAGGCGGCACAAAGAAATTTTTAATTTTTATTTTTTGGTCCAAAACTGTTAATTAGGATATAAAAAAATTATTGGCTGCAAGCTTTTTCTCAAAAAGTGAGCAGGATATGCTAATTTTTTATATCGAAGTTCGAGGCATGCGCAACCTTCAAAAATTAGGCTAAATTCATCCATGAAGTAAATAAATTTGATTTCTATCCAATATTAGGTAATCGAATATGGGCTTTCGAATGGTGTACTCCATATATTTAGATATCCTATGAAAATGGGGAGAAATTTGCATATTAAAACTTCAAAATGATGCCATTTTATTTCCGGAACGGCCACGAACCCAAAGAAAAATACCATATATTCCCCAGAATCTCCTCTATCGATTCATAAAAAAATATTTTAAATACAAGGTCCGCCTATGAAAATCCATAGCAAAACATGTCGGTGACCACTATTTTTAACGGGGAAAATGGTTTTTGTCACTTTTTTTCTTTCGTTTTTGGCATTGGTTCTTGCTGTTTGGCATTATATTCAAATTGTTTTCATGGAAGAAAAAAGTGACAAAAACCATTTTCCCCGTTAAAAATAGTGGTCACCGACATGTTTTGCTATGGATTTTCATAGGCGGACCTTGTATTTAAAATATTTTTTTATGAATCGATAGAGGAGATTCTGGGGAATATATGGTATTTTTCTTTGGGTTCGTGGCCGTTCCGGAAATAAAATGGCATCATTTTGAAGTTTTAATATGCAAATTTCTCCCCATTTTCATAGGATATCTAAATATATGGAGTACACCATTCGAAAGCCCATATTCGATTACCTAATATTGGATAGAAATCAAATTTATTTACTTCATGGATGAATTTAGCCTAATTTTTGAAGGTTGCGCATGCCTCGAACTTCGATATAAAAAATTAGCATATCCTGCTCACTTTTTGAGAAAAAGCTTGCAGCCAATAATTTTTTTATATCCTAATTAACAGTTTTGGACCAAAAAATAAAAATTAAAAATTTCTTTGTGCCGCCCGGTTTAAAAATTCTGGTAGACCCTCTCTTAAAACAAATAATTTGTTTTTTCTCTTGATTTTAAATAATTTTGTAAATTAGAAAGTGAATGAACTTTCTTTGAATGTTCTAAAAGCTCCTGGTATTTCTCCGCTAATTCTGGTGCAACATTATGGATGCTATCAACGTATTCAGAAATGAAAAAGTCAACCCATGTAAGACCACTGTCAGCAAAATAATCACTTTTTGATTGCTTCAATAAAGTTACAAGCACAGGAAAATAATACTCAACGTTGGGTGGAATGTATTTTGAAAACAATTCATCCTAAAAAATTTGCTAAAGCTTTTACTTGGTTAATTGGAGGAAGGGTTTACCTTTGTTCCTTCACCAATTCCACGATTCATAAATCTCACAAATGGATGGGCTTTAAGCATCATTTCACGAACATATTCTGCAATGCAATTAATTTGGGCATCTTCCATTTCATCTTTTCCAGCTAAATTAAATCTCTTTGCTAAATATCGATTGATGGTCATCGATTGACCAATTTGTTTTCCATCGATGGTTAATATTGGCAAAGTTTTAAATGGAGAAATTTCTTTCACGGCAATCCAAGAATTGAAATCACATCGAGCATCATCAAATTCTTGTCCAGAATAATGCAAAATTAATCGGGCTGTTTCAGCGAGATAACGAAAATTAAGGTAACGGAGTTTGATGGACATGCCTTCAGCGATCTTGAAAGTTAGACAATTAAAAAAAGGCAGCGATTATAAAATTTGAAGATTGAAAAATCCAACAAAATTTTTTTATAAAGTTTTTTAAATGAAAAAAACCTTTTTTTCACTCTTTTAAAATGAACAAGCAGCTGTAAAGGTTTCAAGCGCTTATATAAGATTTGATGCAATTTTTTTGTTCTGTTATTTGTGATCAGTGATCTATCATCATTGAAAAGAGATCAATGCACAAAGCCTTTCTTCCACTTGCAAAAATTGTAATTTTTTTAGGAAAAGCGTTTAAAAGCACACAGATTTATTTATATGTTTATTCGTGAATATAAAAAATTTTAGATATCAAAAACAAAAAAATCGGACATGTCTCATTTTTGCTCCTTAAAGTTGTTACCAAATTGAATGTTCTCGAGTTTTTAAATAACTTTGTAATTCATGGAGTGAATGAACTTTCTTTGAATGTTCTAAAAGTTCAGGATATTTATCCGCTAATTCGGGTGCAACATTGTGAATGCTATCGACGTATTCAGAAATAAAGAAATCCACCCATGTTAGGCCACTATCAGCAAAATATTCGCTTTTCGATTGTTTTAATAGCTTCACGATGATAGGGAAATATTTATTAATGTTGGGTTCAAGATATTTGGCGCACAATTCTTCCTAGAATTCAGATGATTATAACAAAAGATTGTTAATATTATACCGAAGCTGCCGGATAAAAAGATTTAAGCGGAAAAAATATTTCCATAAATATAAATGTTTTTTAAAAATTTTAAAATTCTTACTTTGGTTCCTTCACCAATTCCACGAACGGTAAATGCTGTATATGGTAAAGTTTTGTTCATCATTTCGCGAACATATTCAGCGATGGAATTAATTTGGGCATCCTCAATATCATCTTTTCCTGCTAAATTAAATCGCTTCGCTAAATACCGATTGATCGCCATCGATTGACCAATTTCCTTTCCATCAACAAACAAAATAGGTAATGTCTTGTAAATAGAAGCTTCTTTCACCGAATCCCAATTATTTAAATGACATACTTCATCTTCAAATTTTTGTCCAGCATAATGCAAAATTAGTCGAGCAGGTTCAGCAAGATATCGAGGAGGAAAATAGGTAAGTTTGATGGACATTTTATGAAATTTTCAGTTGCTTCGAAGTTCGAGCAATGAATGGAAAAAACTAAATTTTTGAGTGAACTTTTATACGTTTTAAAGTAATCAAATTCTTTTCTAGTTTAGATTTATTTAATGTAGGTAGAGAATGGATGCCCCACAAATAAAGCTGTTGTAAAAACAAGTTAGTTTGTCATCAAAAAAAAGGGCAAAGTTTGAATGCGAGGCCAATGTAGTCTAAAATTATGGGTTGTTGTTGGTTGTTGTTGCATGCACTAACATGATTACTTTATAAAAAAAAGAGTGACAATAAAATTATTATTTTTTTAGAAAAATTTGAAATGCGTGAATTGAATGCAATTATTTTATTTTTAGAGCCTGTCAATTTAGAGTGGAGAGAAGTATTTTTTAGATTTTGTGTTTTAGTAAAAAACACATGTCTAATTTTTTTGATCATTGTTGCTATTGTAAAACTTTTTTTTCATAAAAAAAGGAATGAAAAGAACCTGATTATTCAGAACCTTCTAATCAAATCGAATAAAGGACAGAAAAAGCAAATTCATAGCTTTGTCGAATGATAAAAATAATTTTTACACAAGAAAAAAATAATAATGCATTTTTGTTTGAAACATTTTTTTGGGTTAATAAAATGGCTTTATTCATTTATAAATTTTATTTACATGGCTAAGAATAAACTATAAAAAGTTGGTAAAAAAGAAATATTGTAGTTTTGAAGGAATTAAGAGTATTTACAGATTATTATTTTTAGTTGAGATCAACAATTTTATGCCATCGTTTAGCTGTAACACCTTTATTGCTCATAGACTAAAAACGGGATTTGATTGTTAAAACCTTCCAATTAATTTTTATGTAAGCTTACTTGAATGAGAAAATCTCCTTCTCGAGTATAATGATAAAGTTCTTCGTTATCACCTTCAACTTCGTATCGAAGATGATGTTCATCAAGTGTATTTTCATCGGGCATTGAAAATGTGATCTAAAATTTTTTGTTAATTGAAATTTTCACTTATCTTCAAAAATTAAAATTCTTTTAGCTTTAATTCTTACGAAGAAACAAAAAAGTTATGCCTTTCCTTTATTTGGTAAAAAATAAATTTATCCCACCTTATGATTAGTGTTATCCATGCCTTCACCATCAAAAGTTTCACCAAGTTTCCAATCAGCATAAACAACTTTTTTGCTTGAAAGATTTTTAAGTGTATATGTTCCAGGTTTGGAGCCTTTTTCAAAAACATATGTAATTGGTGTATGACAAATAATTTTTCGCTTTATCACATCTAATCCTGAAAAATATTTATTTTGTCAGTTATGATGAGACTAAAAACTTTTCTAAGAAAATTTTATACCTTTAGTTCCCAAATAATCTTCAAAACCTTCAGATTTTACAAGTTCATAGGCTCCAAGAAATTTTTCTGGAACTTCTTCCGATTCTTTCATTTCACAAATTTGAATTGAAGCAATTAAAACAAAAAATACAATAGCAAAAGTTTTAAACATTTTCCTTTCTTTTTTTCGAGGTAAAAGTTAAAATATTAGAAGTAGGCGATCGAAATGAGACATGAAGAATCCATAGTTCAAAAGTTTGCTTTTATATGGTTTTCGAAAAAGGAAAGTATTTACATTAAGCTTGAAATTTTCATAACCATCAAAACATTTTTGATAAGATTGTTTTTTTATTTTTTAGTTTTCGTCATTTTCCAAAACGACAAAAATAACGAACGACAAAGGTAAAACATAATTTTGTGTTTCGAGCGTGTCGCTTCCTTTCCTTTATTTGTTAGACAAGAGAAAGGGAAAACTTTCAGTGATCATTGAAATCATTCATTCAAGTCCAAATGTTCGATCAAAAAAGCAGAGTAAAAATAATAATAAAAAATATGATGCATGTTTATTTTTATTTTTATTTTCTTCTTCAATGATTTTTATGAGCCAATGTGTTTTTTAAGCGACGATGTAAGCACATAAACAATTGTATCTTCACAAATCTTTTTTGCTGCAAATGTTACATTACCGTTAAAATTGCAATGAACAACAAACTTTATTACCCTTTTTTTTAAATAAATTTTACTTAAAGGGTTTTAATAGATTTTCTTTTCTCTTTCTAATCCTCAAAACTACAATAAGTAGTCAAAATGGTGGAAAAATAGGCATGACTAACACAAATAAAAAGACCATCATCATGATGACCTCCTCACATATGTGTATGCATAGATGCAACAACGGTGAGTTTAGCCCTTAAAATTTTTCCTTGCAAAATACAAGTTGGGCATTTGCCATCCATTTTTTAAACAAAAAATGTTGTGTTGTTGTGGTCGAGAAACTTTGGCTTATTCCATTAACAAATTCAAATTATCAGTTTTAAAAAATCTTCATTGGCTTTTTTTACCATGGAGTATTCAATTTTTATTGATATTTTATTATGATCGAAATTATATGGTTACACTTTAATAAATTATTGTCAAAGCATGCCTGCATATCAAAATTATAATAGGCTTATTTTCAAATGCAATGAAACAAAAAAATTGAAGGTGATTAAAAGGGAAACGGCATAATAAGGTCACTCAGATATTTAAGAATATGACTGCTCCTCAGGTTTGTTTGCAATGACTTTGCTTTCTTTAAACAAAGTTTTAAAAAACAATGGAAGTAATTTCCCGTTATTATGAATCAAAAGGATTATAACAAAACTTTTATAAATAAATCACAATAAAATGAACAAAACGAAAGTAAAAACAACACAAAAAAATTAAAAATCATAAATATTATTTTGAACGCAGAAACGAATGCACCATTTTTTGAGTTCCTCCATTTCAAATTGTCTAGCCATTTGTAAACGAGAACGGACATTTTCAATATTTGTTGTTTCAGTAAATTTAGCAAGAGCGAGTTTCTAAAAAGAACATTTTAGACGTCAAAAAAAATAAATATCTTACCATAAGTTCAGGAATGTCATATTTGTCTGCAATTTTATAGAGTTCATCGCATTCTGCTAAATCATCGAGAGTTCCATTTTCACAAAAATCAACCATTTTTTGAACGACATCAGGATCAAAATCAGTAATTTCAATGGAATTTCCAATAGATTCCTTCCAATCAAGATCAAACATAGCTTTGAATACAGGTGAGCAAGCAGTCATAATTGGTTTGATAGCCTAAAATAATAAAATGTTGTTGAACTAAAAAAACCAAAGCTTACTTCAATCGTGGTTCCTTTGCATTTGATGAAAAATTTAGCAGATGGATCATCTTTCCAAAGTTGTTTTAACTTTTCCAAAGTATTAAAAGCTCCATTTCCACATAATGAAGGTGCAAGTTGATAATATTGATTTCGAAAAGTATAAACATCTACATAAACACATAATTTGTGAGAAGTTTCGAACCATTTAATAACTAAAATGAAGAAAGCCTGATAAAAACTATTAGAATTCGACTGCTTACCGTTGCTTTGTGCAGGTAAATCTTCATTAAAATAATGATGATATTTGATGGTACCAGGAGTAGGATTGATATCAACGGAAATTGATAAATCCCAATTTGACATTTTTTGAACTTTGAAAACTCCAGTATATTTCTTGCCATCATAAGGATCAATTGCTGTCATTTTTTCACTTTGCATACCATTTTTCATATCAATATATTCAATTTGGTCGAATTTCCATACAAACATCTTTTGGATACAAACACGCTGAAAAATATGATAAAAAGCTTTAAGGAAAGAAAACAAAAAACCATTACCTTTGATTCAATTGTTGCTAATGCCATGTTGCAATAAATTTTAAAGAAATCAAAAAATCCAAGATTCTCAGAAATCTTGTTTACAATAAAGTTCAACAAACTTCTAGATAAAGTTTTCAGCGTTGTAAAAAGAAATTGAAAAATGCTTTTAAAAGCAATAAGGTTGAAAGCTGATTACGGTACAGCTAATGGAATAAATTTCCTCTTGAGAACAAGAAGAATTCAAACTTGATGGAATTTTGCAAGCTAAATAAAATCTTCATCAACCAAAAAACCATTAATCTGTCAGTTCAGTATAATGTGAAAATAATTAAAGTCTAAAATCCTTCACCAAACTCAAAAAACTCTTATCTGGGAATGGCATATTTTTCTTTTCATAACCAAAACAAAAATCTTCAATAATAACACAAGAAAAATTTATTATAAATGATTTATTTATTACACCTTTACAAAATAGAAATGATCACAATCAATCAATAATCCAATGATGATGGAAGAATAAATAAAGTCAAGCATCAGAAAATGAGAAGCGCCATCAAACATTTATTTATTCGCTTTTGACAGGTAAAATAACTTCACCAGCTTGTGCACCAGCTTTGAAAGGAGCTTGAGGATCTTCTTCATCTGCAGGAACTTCAGCCCATTGAATAACCAATTTATCATCTTTTGGTGGACCATTCAAGCGAATAATTTCAAATGGAGTCTTGCCTTGAGGTGGAACAAATCCATAAACAGGTTTAACACGGTAATGTTCATTATTAGATGATTTGACTTTGTAACCAAGACGAGCATCGGTTAAGTTAACGATGTTATGAGTAGCTGAACCACCAGTTGCAGGAAACTTTGCAGCAGGAGGATCAATGTTGAGTGACATAATCTAAAAAAAAGTTAATAAATGACGTTGAGATGATCCATAGAAAAAAAAAACAAACTTTGTCAAAGATGAATAAAAGCAGCGACGATGAGAAGAACAATTGAAGCAGCGACCACAATTTATGAAGAAAGCAAAATGGAAATGAAAGCTTTTATCGAAATTTGGTGGGTTATATCTAAAATGAAGCATTAAAAATGCAAATTTTGGAAACCCATGAGAAAGCATTTTTTAATGAGATGTAAAACAAAATAATCATTCTGCTTCACTTTCATTGATTTCTCAACATTTTTATGCTGAAAGTTTTATTATGGCTTTGATTTAAATCGCGTTGCAGAATCCATAGAGTTCACTGATACACACTTCCACGTTTACTCAAATTTTACAAAACTGCTTTAATATTTATTAAGAATTTATAACGTCCATTCTGCATTTGGAAGTCTAATGTATGAAGCAAATCACACAAAGACTCCTTCCTATGCTTTACAATTATTCGTACACAAATGGCATTATTTGATCATTCTTTTAGCTTGCTTTAACCGTAGCATCCAAAGCAACTCGCATTAATGACATTCACGCAAATGAGATTTATGTAATTATATAAGTAACTCTTCTTTTCAGCCGCAATGCTAGAGATGGAGATGAGGCTTTTGTAAAGCATGATCTTCTGGTTTTAAAAGTTATTACAATTATCAATTCCATCAATGCTGGATGCAATAAACACATAAGTTCGGTTCGACGTATGTATGAAACTTATAAACAAGGAATTTTGGAATTTTTGTTATCTTCTTTTCTGCATTCAATTTGACAAAAATTTACAGGGACTAATAGTATAACAACAAAAACAATACAAAAACAAAGTGACACCATTCAAAATGAAACGCATTTATTTTACAAAAGTTACAAATTTTTGATGAGTCGAAATGATAATTGTTAAAATTTAAAATATGTTTGATTGAATGCCGTAAATGAACTTCAAAAAAAAATTTTTTTTCTGAATTTGCTTTAGCCTAAAAAAAAGTTTGAAGCAGCCATTTTGCCAAATATGGCTGTCAGACATCTCTGATTATAAAATCGGTTCTCTTTCTTTTTTTGACAGAAAATGGAAAAGGATGCTTGAATATTATTACCATGAAAGAAAATAGGGATAGAACTAAATGCTTATGAGCTTGAATAGAGTGTAAACTGTTTTATTAATTTTCGAAATTTTGAGAGGTATACTGTCTTGTGACACTGAATCCTATACACAAAGCTTGACTGACTGATGGAAATTTGGATGTTTGATTCTGAAAAGATTGAAGAAAAAAAACACAACATAAAAGTTTCGGCTGCTTACCAACTCGCGAAAAGCCACTTCGCGAAAAAAAAAAAGATACCAACTCGCGAAAAAAAGATACCAACTCGCGAAAAAAAAATACCAACTCGCGAAAACGTAAAAAATCAAGCAAAAACGACCAACTCGCGAACACCAACTCGCGAAAAAAAAGATACTAACTCGCGAAAAAAAAGATACTAACTCGCGAAAAAAAATAGACTAACTCGCGAAAAAAGAATACTAACTCGCGAAAAAAGAATTGAAACAAATGTGATCCATTGCCTTTCGCTATGGATTAAAAAAATGATTGACATTTTTGCCCTATTGCACATTTTGACGATCCATAGGACTTCGCTATGGATGGATTTTTATTCAATCTGCTATTAAATCTTCAAAATTATTGTTTGCAAAGGTTAATGCAATTATTTATGGATTTAAAAAAATCAAACAACGGCTCACATAAAGCATTTTATTAATTAAGTTTCACAAGAAACAAAGGAATACAATATGTTTTAAAAAAATAACAAGTTCAAAACATAACATTTCCAAAACATAACAAAGTAAACAATAAAAATTTTTAATAAAAACAACGATTCATTTGGTGCTATAGCCCAAAAGCTTACCAAATATGAGCAAATACTTAACAAAAACAATTTTTTTAGCAGCATTTCTTAGTTCTTCGCGTTGATCTTCGTTGAGAGTATCATCGTTGACAGCGTTGACAGAGTTAATAGCAAATTGCAGATCCGATTTAAATTTTTCCTTAGCTTTCATAATTTTTTTATCAGCCTTTTTCGATTTCTTATCTTGTCTTCTAGCTTCTTCGTAACCAAGTAATACAGCTTCGAGCTTATCATCTTCTTCGTGTTGTTTTTCTCTGAAGGATACGACCCATTCTCCAAGACTTGCGTTCTTTTGTTCGAAGGTGTAATGTTGTTTTGAGTGGTAAGCTTCAGCGTAGTTGGTTGTTCTATTTGTTTGAACTTTAAAGAGCGAGAAAAAGAGATTTCCGCATGGCCCTTCAACCCAGTGTTCACTATAAAAAAAAAAGAGTGAATAAAGAAAGTTTTTAAAATTATACTTACAAGAAAAATTCAACGAGTTCAGCTGCAATTGTTGATGTACCATTTGGAACAAGCGGGTTTTCATCTAAATGTGCAGCTTCTTCCAATAAATAAGCTTTAGCATCATCATGGTAATTAGCTCGCAAAAGTTGAACTCCTCCAATGCTCGTACAAAAGCGGTGGAATACTTTGTTGTTTTTATACAAGTTTTTAACACGTAAATGACCCTAAAAAATAAACATAATTTGAGATAAAAAAAAGAAGAAACTTACGATTCGTCGCATGAGTGCTTGCTTCGCATGAAACGAACAAACTTTTGATTTGATTTTTTCGTCGAAGACATAGTCGAACGCTCTGACTGCAGCTACTTCATAGTCGAAATGGGCGAAATTAGCGGCATAATCTCCAATATCAACATTCACAAGATCAAAGACTATAAATTCAATGATTTAAAAGTGAAGAATACAAATTAAAAGCAAACCTTTTTGAAACACTTTAGTATAGGTAGGAATGTCCTTTTTCTTTAATAAAATTGTTACAAGTGGAGTGCATTGTGTTGAACGATATAATCCATAGCGAAAGGCAATGGATCACATTTGTTTCAATTCTTTTTTTGCGAGTTGGTATTTTTTTTTCGCGAGTTAGTATTCTTTTTTCGCGAGTTAGTATTCTTTTTTCGCGAGTTAGTCTATTTTTTTTCGCGAGTTGGTATCTTTTTTTTTCGCGAGTTGGTGTTCGCGAGTTGGTCGTTTTAGAGTAAATATGGGTGTTTTCGCGAGTTGGTAACTTTTTTTCGCGAGTTGGTATCTTTTTTTTCGCGAGTTGGTATCTTTTTTTTTTCGCGAAGTGGCTTTTCGCGAGTTGGTTATTTGCCAAAAGTTTCCATCGTCTTTTTTGCAAGCTTTCTTTAATTTTTTCTGGTCATTGAACGTCCATTTCTTGACCTTTTTTTCTGTTTTCGGAAAACAAACAACGCAATTTAATCTTCTTCAGTGTAAACATAAAAAAGCGTCAAAGTTCAAAACACTCCAACAAAATGCTTCAATTCAAACTGAATTCATACTCATGGGTTTTGGTTTTCATATTCGATATATAAAAAAAAAAGGAAATGTACAATAAAAACAAACCATTGTATTTGTAGCTTTAAATTTTATTGATTAATAAAAAAAATCGTTTAACTCCAAAATTAAAAAAGAACGATGAACTATTTGGACTTTGTGTTTTCAATTACAATTTTTTTTTGTGTCCACTCAAATTAACAATGCTTCCGTAGTTAGTTTTAGTTTTCGTAGACACCCTTCTTTTTGCTTTGGATCAAAAAAAGTAAACATTGGTTTAAATTTTGCTCGATGTCCATTTTTTATTTTAAAAACTAAAAAAAAAAGATCTAAAGAAAATCCCGCGCTTCGAACTTTTTTGTATCAAATTTTTTAAGTCTATTTGGGGAAATTCAAAACTTATTTTTACCGAAAAGTCGATGATGAGTTTAAAAAAAAAGTGAAAGGTGAATTCAACAACTTTGATTTTTTGCTTGATTTAATAACGTGTAAACGGGATTGAGATTAAAAGCATCGTTTTATGAACTATGTTTTTTAGATGGAGGCTTTCAAAACCATTAAAATAACTTTTTATTTCCTCTTTAATGTTAATGGTTTCTCGAGTGATAAGCTTAATTTATTCCTAAACCCATAACTCGAAAAGGAAAGCATGTTACTTTCCTCGTTCATATCTGAGAAAAGAACCTTTTTAAAAGCTTTTTGTTAATTCTAACTAAATAAATAGTGCTTTTAAAGTTATTCTTGAAATTGTTACATAATTGTTGTTTAGCTGAAGGTGATGAAAATGGAAACGGCATAATGAGGTCACTTTGATATATAAGCATAATGACTGCTCCTCGAGTTTGTTTGCAACGACTTTGCTTTTTTTAAACAAAGTTTACAAAAGCAATGGAAGTAATTTCACGTTATTATGAATAAAAAGAAATATGACAAAACAACAAAACTTTTATAAACAAATCACAACAAAGTGGACAAAACGAAAGTAAAACAAAAGTAAAAACAACACAAAAAACAAAAGATTTAAAAATCATAAATATCATTTTGAACGCAGAAACGCATGCACCATTTTTTGAAGTCTTCCATTTCGAATTGCTTAGCTATTTGTAAACGAGAGCGAACATTTCCAATAGTCGTTGTTTCAGTAAATTTAGAAAGAGCGAGTTTCTTAAAATATAACTTTATATACAAAAGAATAAAAAACCAATATTACCATAAGTTCAGGAATGTCATACTTGTCAGCGATTTTGTAAATCTCTTCACATTCTGTTAAATCATTGAGAGTTCCATTTTCACAAAAATTAACCATTTTTTGAACAACTCCAGGAGCAAAGTCAGTGATTTCAACTGTGTTTTGAGTGGATTCATTCCATTCACCATCAAACATAACTTTGAAAACAGGGGAATAAGCAGCCATAATTGGTTTGATAGCCTAAAATAATAGAGTCAAACAAAAACAAAAATAAAAACTCACTTCGATGGTAGCTCCTTTGCATTTGATGAGAAACTTAGCAGATGGATCAACTTTCCAAAGTTGCTTTAACTTTTCCAAAGTATTGAAAGTTTCAAGCGGGCATGGTGGAGATTCAAGTTGAGGTTCTTCATGTCGATAAGAAATAACATTAACATAAAGAAATAACATCTTAAAGCCTCTTTGAATAACTAAAATGGGTAAAATTTAAACAATATGTACATACAACCAAATTCTTACTTTGTCCTTCATGAATATTGCCATTTTTTCCCATATAAAAATACTCGATAATACCAGGATCAGGACTAATATCAATTGAAAATGATACTTCATTATAAGATCTTTCATGAAAATTGAAAACACCAGTATATTTTGTACCATTATAAGGATCGGCTGCTGTCATCGTTGGACTTTTTATTCCAACTTTAAGATCATCAAAACGAAAAGATTCAATTTCCCATACAAACATCCTATAGATGCAAACCTGCTGTAATAAAATTATAATAAAGACTTTAAATTAAATAAAAAAAACTACCTGGGTTTTAATCATAGCTAGGGCCATGTTGCAATAAACCTTGAAGAAATCAATAAATCCAAGGTTTTCAGAAAAAAGAGCTTATAATAAAGTTTAACTAACTTCAAGATAAAGTTTTCAGCGTTAAAAAATCAAACTATTCTTTTTAAAATCTAAAAGAGGAATGATAGTTGGTTACGGTATTGCTTCATAAATAATTTCTTCTTGAGAACAAGAAACGTACAAATATGGTAAGTGTGCAAGCTACATATTTGTAACGTTCACCAATCAACTAATAGCTAATCATTATCTTTCCATATCACATTATGTTAGTGAAAGGCTAAAATCCTTCACCAAACTTAAAAAACTTTTATTTGAGAAGGCATTTTTTTTTATAAATACAAAAAAATATCTTTAATAATAAAACACAAGAAATTTATTATAAATGATTTATTTATTACACCTTTACAAAATAGAAATGATCACAATCAATCAATAATCCAATGATGATGGAAGAATAAATAAAGTCAAGCATCAGAAAATGAGAAGCGCCATCAAACATTTATTTATTCGCTTTTGACAGGTAAAATAACTTCACCAGCTTGTGCACCAGCTTTGAAAGGAGCTTGAGGATCTTCTTCATCTGCAGGAACTTCAGCCCATTGAATAACCAATTTATCATCTTTTGGTGGACCATTCAAGCGAATAATTTCAAATGGAGTCTTGCCTTGAGGTGGAACAAATCCATAAACAGGTTTAACACGGTAATGTTCATTATTAGATGATTTGACTTTGTAACCAAGACGAGCATCGGTTAAGTTGACGATGTGATGAGTAGCTGAACCACCAGTTGCAGGAAACTTTGCAGCAGGAGGATCAATGTTGAGTGACATAATCTAAAAAATAAATAAATGACGTTGATCCATGATGAAAGAAGAAAGAAAAAACATACTTTGTCGAAGATGAATAAAAGCAGCGACGATGAGAAGAACAATTGAAGCAGCGACCACAATTTACGAAGAAAGCAAAATGGAAATGAAAGCTTTTATCGAAATTTGGTGGGTTATATCTAAAATGAAGCATTCAAAATGCATATTTTGAAAAACCATGAAAGCATTTTTTTAATGTGATGTAAAAAACAAAATAATCATTCTTCTTTTTTTCATTCAATGAATCCTCAAAATCCTTATTTTGAAAGTTTTATTATGACTTTGATTTAACAAGCTTCATAATCCATAGAGTTCAATGAGATACTCCTTCACGATTACTCAAATTTTACAAAAGGCTATAATATTTATTAACTATTAAAATGACCAATCTGCATTTGGAAGTCTAATGTATGAAGCAAATCACACAAATATTCCTTCCAATGCTTTACCATTATTCATACAAAAATGGCATTATTTGATCCTTCTTTTAGCTTGCTTTAACCGTAGCCATCCAAAGCAACTCGCATTAATGACATTCACGCAAATGAGATTTATTTACTTATATAGGAGTTTTTTTTCCAGCCGCAAGAATTATGCTAGAAGTGGAGATGCTGTTAATGTAAAGCATGATCTTTTGGTTTTAAAAGTTATTACAATTATCAATTCCATCAATGCTGGATGCAATAAACACATAAGTTCGGTTCGACGTATGTATGAAACTTATAAACAAGGAATTTTGGAATTTTTGTTATCTTCTTTTCTGCATTCAATTTGACAAAAATTTACAGGGACTAATAGTATAACAACAAAAACAATACAAAAACAAAGTGACACCATTCAAAATGAAACGCATTTATTTTACAAAAGTTACAAATCAATATAAAACATTTTTCAATTATCAAAAGGTACAATAGAACAAATGGCAGTTTTACAATCATCAAAATCATCTTCATAAAACGCAACATCAGCAGTGGCACAACTTAAAGCTTGTAATTCTTCGATGAGAGATTCTTCATAATCTGATGCATTCACTGGAAGTGGCGAGTATTTTATCTAAAAATCAAAGAATTAGAAATATGAAATAATCAAACATCATTAAAATCTATTGTTTCAGCTAAACATGGATATGAAAACATACATATTGAGCAGTGCTACAATCACTGATAGTTACAGCATAAAATGGATTAGTTATTGGACCAGAAAATGTTTCATCTTTTGAGTAAAAATCAGGCGAAGTTGAAATCCATGATGTACATGGTTCAAGGATATTTGAATACTTGATAGTTGTTCCACTAATATATTCCATTGATTTTTCTGTATCATATTCATAGTTGCTAATAGCTGATGATTCTGTGGTCGTTGTTGAAGATCGAGATGGAATAAGATGAACAATTGAAAGTGAAGTTTCAGCATCAGGTGTTGTTGCTTTTGGCTCTTGAAATTTTGAATATGTTAAAGCTTTTGTTGGATATAAACGTAATAAATTCCTTTTTAAATACGTATATTCTTTAACTGATGAAGCATTTCGTAAAGCATTACCATGACGACACGTTGATACAGGACAAAGATATTTTCCATTTGAAATCTCTGAAAATGGAAATGATGAATGTGTGATAAACGTTAACGACAAAAATAGAGTAACCGAACAAGAAGTTAAAGTTTCAGTAAAAAGTCACAAAATAAATATTAGAAAATGAAGCTTCGATGTTAGAGAAATCATCAGGAGAAGTAGAACATACCAATATCAGTCAATTCATTTAGACATTCGCCACAAATTGCATGACAGCATGAAAAGATTTCAAGTTCATCATTAAAAAGAATTTCTTGACATGGTCCATCACATGTTCTCATATCTTTCTGAAAACAACAAACATTTAGTAAATAGCAAAAATTTATGGAAAAAAACTTACAAAATTCATATCAATATCAGCAAGAGTATCACAGGAATCAACATTCAACGCCATCGATTTCTTCCACTTTTGATGATTGCCACAAAGAAACACATTTTGCTTTTCTTCATTGCTTTCAGAATATTTTTTTATGTAAATTATTCAAAATCTAAAATGTGTTTGTTCGAACTTCGAATGCAGTGATGAAGAGAAATAAAAAAATTTTCTGAAAAATTTCTTTAGCCTAAAAAAAAGTTTGAAGCAGCCAATTCGCCAAAGACAGCGTGCGTCTGATGATAAAATCATTTTTTTTTTGTTGCGTATTCTGTTGCTTTATTTATTTTTTTCATCGACGTCCTATTGCTTATTTATTAAACCTTGATAACTTTAATTTTCAAAGGTACGATATTAAGATTATGAGTAATTTACTAAATTTATAAGAGATTCCCTTTATTTTGTATTTACTAACTTTGACTACTTTTTTCATTATTAATTTGAACCCTAAAAATTTTTTCTTATTCGCATGTATGCTTCATTTTCACTGGTAAATTAAAAGAAATTTATGATATTTAAAACACGTTAAAAAAACTTTTTTATTTTTACGTATATTTTTCTTCCACAGATAAACAAGTACAATGATGGATTACCGCTACATTTTTTTCTCCTTTCTAGAATGTTATATGTATTTGGCATTGGTTTCGATCAAAGGTAAACGTTAATAATGATGCTCATGTTTGCGGTTTTTATATTTACCATACATAGGTATTGGAGAGGCTTACAAAAAACTTAATTATTTTTTACAATAACGGGAGCTGATTTTTTCGTTTATTGGGCACTTTAATTGTCATTTCAATAATGCTTTTTGCATTTTTGTTCAAATTGCAAGTTTATTTCTTTAGGTTGTTTTAATTTTTTATCTTTCAAATACAAATAATGACTCTTTGAGTCTAACAAAATATTATTATTTGATTCAATAACTTTGAATCAATTTTTTTTAAAACATTGAATAAACAAAATAACAACAAAAAAACAATACTGAAGATTTAACATGAGTTGCTGCTGAACCTCGGATGCATGATTTTTTGAGCCTCCATCATATTTTAATTTCGTCCATGAAAATTGCTTTCTAATTTTAAATCCGTTTGAAGTTTAATAAATCCATCATGAACGGATAAAGTTTCATTTTCTGAATTAATTTTAAAGAATTCATGAATGGCAATTCCATTTCCCAAAAATAAATGAACCGCATCTTCCACAAATGGAGTTGAAAGATTTACAATGAAATCAACGGTCTAAAAAATGTGAAAAAGTTTATTACTATGGTTTTCTGATTTTTGGGTTGCTTACTTTTTGTGACATATCACTTAATTTACTTTCAATTACAATAGCTTTAGTATTTCGTAATCTTAATTTGCCTTCTAACATTCTATTATTAATAATTAAAAATAATTCAGCTTCTCCACTAACTTCAATGCTTATTACGGGATCCATTAACACTGGATTTGTGATATCCACGCTATTATCAATTATATCATTTTCTCGCTTTACATTGGTTTCATTTTTCTTAAAAATATTTGAATCAAATATTTCTACGGATGCATTTAAAAATACAAAGGCTCGTTTTTCATATAATCGAATTATTGGAGCTGCTAAAGTTTTGACCTAAAATAAAATATTTTTAATAGAGTTTTTTTGTAGCTAAAAAAAGGATTTACTTCAACGATGAGAGAAGTTGGACCCAATTCTGCACTCAAATCAGGAAAAAGTGTACCAAGGCAAAGCATTTCACATTCGGTTTTTAAAAATGGTGAAGTTATGTTTGCTTTAAATTGATCAGAAAAATGTGCAGCTGATACCACTTCCTGGAGGGTTGGTTCATCAATGAAAAGTTCCATCATTTTTTGATCATAAATATTTTCAAGTTCTGAAAAATGAAAATTTATTAATTTCTAAAGTAATAAAAATTGTTTTGAAGTTTTAAAAAACACCAAAAAAAAGTTGTTTCGAAGGAAAAATTTAAATATAAAATTTTCTCATCGAAACGAAATTTTCAAGACTATAGTCTAAAAAACCAACCTAAATTTGGATAACTTGAAGGCAGCGTACTTAATGTTTCAATTAAATGTCCATTAGTAATAAATTTATTTTTCATTCTTAAATCTATGTGGCTATTAGTCATGGACATGGAATGAAGGGATTGGCTTAATTTAATATTTTCCCCAAACTTAATTTCTAAATAATTTGGAAATTTTGTTATTTGATATTGCAACCATGGAAGAAGCTTTTCTGAAATCATTTTACAATATGTTTCTTCAACTTTTCGTTTCATAGCTTTTCCAAGAATGGTTCGAAACCAATGTAAAATATCCGCCGCCATGGAACCGCTTAAACGAATTCGAAAATCGTGGAATTTTGCGGTGCAATGATGAATTTGAAATTCGTTTGTAACATGATTAATCTGAACTGAAATTTCTGATTGTAAACCAGCAATTCGACCTTGAACATCCCCGCGAAATGGAAGGGCAAAAAGTGAGAGAAATGCTGATTCTAATTCCCATTCAGCTTGAAGTTCAACTTGTCCACCCAAAGTTGTCATATAAAGTGAATGTTCGCTTGATCGATATCGAATTAATGGAGGATAAAAACGAGATACAGTGATATTTTGTAAATTTAAATCTCCCGCTGCAATGCCTTTATTAATTTTATGTGTATATGCATCGATACTCATTTCACTAATGGTGTGATTCATCCATAAACGAGTAAAATCTGCAAGGCCATGTAATCCCTTTTCATTAAATCGAAGAACCATCGATGAAATCCATGACTAAAAAATTAGATATTTAGAAAAAATTGTAGTTTTTAAAAATCTTAAAAGCTATCAAAAGTATTTTGATTCACGACGAAAAAAATATTTTCGTTTCAACACACTAATTAAATTTTTGATAAACAAAACTTTACAATAAAATTTATAAGAAAATTTTAGTTTCAACGAAAAGTAAAAAAAAAATGGCAGAAGTTTTTTCTGAGCAAAAGTAAAGTTAAACAAACTTACAAAATTCAGAATTAAACAAATCACAACCATCCATATCCTTCTCAAATATCCAACATCAGCCATTTTTAAAAATTAAAAATAAATATTTTTTTTAAAATAATAATCCAGAAGAAAAAAAAAACCCGTAATTATTTCAGAATAAAAATAATGAATAATGAGATGAAACCGATATCACTTTTTTATTATTATTCTTTCTTAGATTAGAAATCCTTAAAATCTCAAAAACACTCCTTTTTTAAAAACGTGAGTCCTTGAAATCGTTTTTAATTTTTTAACACCTTTGAAGCATATATAATAAACAATCCATTAATTAAATGACGAAGACTCAATTTCATTTTATTGTTTCAAGAGGTCATTAAAAATAAAATAAACGTGTTATGATCCTTGAAAATATGATCAGCCAGTTGCTGCTGCAGTTAGTAGCTACTAATGAGAGAAGAAGAGATTACACTTTTTTTCCGATCGTTTGAAAGAGGTTTCGTTTTCTCTTTTTTAAGCGGGAAAAACAAATGAAGACATTATTCTTTCTTCTTCTTTTTTCTTCTTCGTGGTCCTGATGCTTTTGTTTTTCTAAAACAAACAAAATTAAAAATAATTTTTTAATTGAAATAAAAAAAGAATGCATAAAAAAAATATTTCACGTTTTTGACGTTTTTTTGTTGTTGTGAAAAACGACTCTAACGAGTAAAAAAGAAGCAGGCGTTGTCTTCTCGCTTCTTTAAAGACTCTCTCCTCCGGTGGATTGTTTTTTCTTCTTATTATTTTGGGTTTAATGTCGTTGAGTTCGTCGATGGACATAAAAAAAGAAAAGAGAACCATTTTTGTGCATTAAATGGTCACTCAAGTGTCTCGGGAGCTCTCTTTTTTTTTGCACAAAAAATGGTGTCGACTTGAGCGCGTTTGTTAGTGTGAAAAAGAAAAAAATAAATAAGGAAAGGTAAGGTTAAAAAACGAAACATTTTTTTATCCTTTTAAAATCAGCACAAAAGAAATATTAGAAATACATATGTAAAAGGAAGAGACAACTGATTGGGTTTCACAAGCGTGAGAATTTTTTTTATTGCAAAGTTGGTGGTAGTAAATAAAAGGTAGTCGGGTCACGGATGATGATCTGATTTGAGAATTCATTGAATTTTTGAGAATAATAAATAACAAGAACAAAAAATTGAAAACAAAGCATAGGTTCAAAAAAAAAAATAGTGGTTAGATAAAAACTTTTATCGAAGAAAATATTACAAATAAATTTACGAATTTTTTATAATTACTCGATTGTCAAAAGTAGGGTTGCCCTCCCCCCCCGTTTTTCAAAAAAACCGGGGAACGGGGAATCGTTCGGGGAGAAAATTTTTCGGGGACGGGGAGACGGGGAGAAAAACGGGGAGGATTTTGTTCGGGGACGGGGAGACGGGGAGTAAAAAAATATTTTTCTCGTTAATTATTAAGAAAAAATTTTTTTTCTTGTATGCTTTTCATTGCAATTTTTTTTTCGGGGAGAAAATCCTTCGGGGACGGGGAGGCGGGGAGAAAAACGGGGAGAATTTTTTTCGGGGACGGGGAAGGGGACGGGGAACGGGGACGGGGAAACGGGGAGTCCCCGTCCCCGCGGGGGGGGAGGTCAACCCTAGTCAAAAGTATAAAAAATAAAGAAAAAATTAAAGCTAAAATTATCAATAAAAAAGACAAGTGAAAAATTTCAAAGTAAGTTCCTTAATTGCCCAATATTTACGAAATACTCTAAACATCAACATCTATTCTTTTTTTTGGCGTAACAAAAAAACTAAAATCGACGAATTTGCAAACAACTTGCATACTTAAAATATGTAAAAATAATTGCAAAACTAACTTTGTTTTAATTGAAACGTAAAGCACTTAAAAACGGGATTAAATCAATGTTGTTGCTTTATTTTCAAGGGTTTAAAACTAAAACTCAAAAAAGAATTTCCTTTTTCCTTTCACTTTTTTTTTAAACTCATCATCGACTTTTCGGTAAAAATAAGTTTTGAATTTCCCCAAACAGACTTAAAAAAATTTGATACAAAAAAGTTCGAGGCGCGGGATTTTCTTTAGATCTTTTTTTTTTAGTTTTTAAAATAAAAAATGGACATCGAGCAAAATTTAAACCAATGTTTACTTTTTTTGATCCAAAGCAAAAAGAAGGGTGTCTACGAAAACTAAAACTAACTACGGAAGCATTGTTAACTTGAGTGGACACAAAAAAAAATTGTAATTGAAAACACAAAGTCCAAATAGTTCATCGTTCTTTTTTAATTTTGGAGTTAAACGATTTTTTTTATTAATCAATAAAATTTAAAGCTACAAATACAATGGTTTGTTTTTATTGTACATTTCCTTTTTTTTTATATAGCGAATATGAAAACCAAAACCCATGAGTATGAATTCAGTTTGAATTGAAGCATTTTGTTGGAGTGTTTTGAACTTTGACGCTTTTTTATGTTTACACTGAAGAAGATTAAATTGCGTTGTTTGTTTTCCGAAAACAGAAAAAAAGGTCAAGAAATGGACGTTCAATGACCAGAAAAAATTAAAGAAAGCTTGCAAAAAAGACGATGGAAACTTTTATGCTGTGTTTTTTTTCTTCAATCTTTTCAGAATCAAACATCCAAATTTCCATCAGTCAGTCAAGCTTTGTGTATAGGATTCAGTGTCACAAGACAGTATACCTCTCAAAATTTCGAAAATTAATAAAACAATTTACACTCTATTCAAGCTCATAAGCATTTAGTTCTATCCCTATTTTCTTTCATGGTAATAATATTCAAGCATTCTTTTCCATTTTCTGTCAAAAAAAGAAAGAGAACCGATTTTATTATCAGAGATGTCTGACAGCCATATTTGGCAAAATGGCTGCTTCAAACTTTTTTAGTCTAAAGCAAATTCAGAAAAAAAAATTTTTTTGAAGTTCATTTACGGCATTCAATCAAACATATTTTAAATTTTAACAATTATCATTTCGACTCATCAAAAATTTACATAAAAAAATATTCTGAAAGCAATGAAGAAAAGCAAAATTGTTTTCTTTGTGGCAATCATCAAAAGTGGAAGAAATCGATGGCGTTGAATGTTGATTCATGTGATACTCTTGCTGATATTGATATGAATTTTGTAAGTTTTTTTCCATAAATTTTTGCTATTTACTAAATGTTTGTTGTTTTCAGAAAGATATGAGAACATGTGATGGACCATGTCAAGAAATTCTTTTTAATGATGAACTTGAAATCTTTTCATGCTGTCATGCAATTTGTGGTGAATGTCTAAATGAATTGACTGATATTGGTATGTTCTACTTCTTCTGCTGATTTCTCTAACATCGAAGCTTCATTTTCTAATATTTACTTTGTGACCTTTTACTGAAACTTTAACTTCTTGTTCGATTACTCTAACTTTTGTCGTTAATGCCTTATCACACATTCATCATTTCCATTTTCAGAGATTTCAAATGGAAAATATCTTTGTCCTGTATCAACGTGTCGTCATGGTAATGCTTTACGAAATGCTTCATCAGTTAAAGAATATACGTATTTAAAAAGGAATTTATTACGTTTATATCCAACAAAAGCTTTAACATATTCAAAATTTCAACAACCAACAGCAACAACTACTTCGGTCGATGCTGAAACTCCACTTTCAATTGTACATCTTATTCCATCTCTATCTTCAACATCCATCATAGAATCATCTGCAATGAGCAACTATGAATATGATACAGAAAAATCAATGGAATATATTAGTGGAACAACAATCAAGTATTCAAATATCGATGAACCTTGCACATCATGGATTTCAACTTCGCCTGATTTTTACTCAAAAGATGAAACATTTTCTGGTCCAATAACTAATCCATTTTATGCTGTAACTATCAGTGATTGTAGCACTGCTCAATATGTATGTTTTCATATCCATGTTTAGCTGAAACAATAGATTTTAATGATGTTTGATTATTTCATATTTCTAATTCTTTGATTTTTAGATAAAATACTCGCCACTTCCAGTGAATGCATCAGATTATGAAGAATCTCTCATCGAAGAATTACAAGCTTTAAGTTGTGCCACTGCTGATGTTGCGTTTTATGAAGATGATTTTGATGATTGTAAAACTGCCATTTGTTCTATTGTACCTTTTGATAATTGAAAAATGTTTTAAATTGATTTGTAACTTTTGTAAAATAAATGCGTTTCATTTTGAATGGTGTCACTTTGTTTTTGTATTGTTTTTGTTGTTATACTATTAGTCCCTGTAAATTTTTGACATATTGAATGCAGAAAAGAAGATAACAAAAATACCAAACTTTCTGGTTTATAAGTTTCAAACACAGGTCGAACCAAACTTATGTGTTTATTTCATCCAGCATTGATGGAATTGATAATTGTAATAACTTTTAAAACCAAAAGATCATGCTTTACATTAACAGCATCTCCACTTCTAGCATAATTCTTGTGGCTGGAAAAAAGAACTCCTATATAAGTAAATAAATCTCATTTTTGTGTGAATGTCTTTAAAGCGAGTTGCTTTGAATGGCGGTGGTTAAAGCAAGCTAAAAGAAAGATGCAATAATGCCATTTGTGAGTGAATAATGGTAAAAGCATTGAAAGAATCCTTGTTTCAATTGCTTCTTACATTATACTTCCAAATGCAGAATGGTTGTTATAAATTAGTGATAAACATTATAGCAGTTTTGTAAAATATGAGTAAACGTGGAAGTGTGTATCAGTGAACTCTATGGATTATGAAGCTTGTTAAATCAAAGCCATAATAAAACTTTCAGCATAAAAATGTTGAGAAATCAATGAATGTGAAGAAGAATGATTATTTTGTTTTACATCTCAAAAAAAATGCTTTCTCATGGGTTTCCAAAATTTGCATTTTAATGCTTCATTTTAGATATAGTCCTCGAAATGTCGATAAAAGCTTTCATTTAACTTTTGCTTTCTTCAAAAATTGTGGTCGCTGCTTCAATTGTTCTTCTCATCGTCGCTGCTTTTATTCATCTTTGACAAAGTTTGTTTTTTTTTTCTATGGATCATCTCAACGTCATTTATTAACTTTTTTTTAGATTATGTCACTCAACATTGATCCTCCTGCTGCAAAGTTTCCTGCAACTGGTGGTTCAGCTACTCATAACATCGTTAACTTAACCGATGCTCGTCTTGGTTACAAAGTCAAATCATCTAATAATGAACATTACCGTGTTAAACCTGTTTATGGATTTGTTCCACCTCAAGGCAAGACTCCATTTGAAATTATTCGCTTGAATGGTCCACCAAAAGATGATAAATTGGTTATTCAATGGGCTGAAGTTCCTGCAGATGAAGAAGATCCTCAAGCTCCTTTCAAAGCTGGTGCACAAGCTGGTGAAGTTATTTTACCTGTCAAAAGCGAATAAATAAATGTTTGATGGCGCTTCTCATTTTCTGATGCTTGACTTTATTTATTCTTCCATCATCATTGGATTATTGATTGATTGTGATCATTTCTATTTTGTAAAGGTGTAAATAATAAATAGCTTATTTATAATAAATTTTTCTTGTGTTATTATTGAAGATATTTATGGGGGATATTGAAAAGTGACGATGAGACATTATTATATCGACGGTTTTTTGTGTTTGATGAAGAATTTTATTCTTTAATTGTTTTCACATTAAACTGCACACGTAGATTAATCGTTGTTGATTGCTAAAGCTACAATCAGCTTACAAAATTCCATCAAGTTCGTATTTTTCTCGTTCTCAAGAAGAAATTATTTATGAAGCAATACCGTAACCAACTATCATTCCTCTTTTAGATTTTAAAAAGAATAGTTTGATTTTTTAACGCTGAAAACTTTATCTTGAAGTTAGTTAAACTTTATTATAAGCTCTTTTTTCTGAAAACCTTGGATTTATTGATTTCTTCAAGGTTTATTGCAACATGGCCCTAGCTATGATTAAAACCCAGGTAGTTTTTTTTATTTAATTTAAAGTCTTTATTATAATTTTATTACAGCAGGTTTGCATCTATAGGATGTTTGTATGGGAAATTGAATCTTTTCGTTTTGATGATCTTAAAGTTGGAATAAAAAGTCCAACGATGACAGCAGCCGATCCTTATAATGGTACAAAATATACTGGTGTTTTCAATTTTCATGAAAGATCTTATAATGAAGTATCATTTTCAATTGATATTAGTCCTGATCCTGGTATTATCGAGTATTTTTATATGGGAAAAAATGGCAATATTCATGAAGGACAAAGTAAGAATTTGGTTGTATGTACATATTGTTTAAATTTTACCCATTTTAGTTATTCAAAGAGGCTTTAAGATGTTATTTCTTTATGTTAATGTTATTTCTTATCGACATGAAGAACCTCAACTTGAATCTCCACCATGCCCGCTTGAAACTTTCAATACTTTGGAAAAGTTAAAGCAACTTTGGAAAGTTGATCCATCTGCTAAGTTTCTCATCAAATGCAAAGGAGCTACCATCGAAGTGAGTTTTTATTTTTGTTTTTGTTTGACTCTATTATTTTAGGCTATCAAACCAATTATGGCTGCTTATTCCCCTGTTTTCAAAGTTATGTTTGATGGTGAATGGAATGAATCCACTCAAAACACAGTTGAAATCACTGACTTTGCTCCTGGAGTTGTTCAAAAAATGGTTAATTTTTGTGAAAATGGAACTCTCAATGATTTAACAGAATGTGAAGAGATTTACAAAATCGCTGACAAGTATGACATTCCTGAACTTATGGTAATATTGGTTTTTTATTCTTTTGTATATAAAGTTATATTTTAAGAAACTCGCTCTTTCTAAATTTACTGAAACAACGACTATTGGAAATGTTCGCTCTCGTTTACAAATAGCTAAGCAATTCGAAATGCAAGACTTCAAAAAATGGTGCATGCGTTTCTGCGTTCAAAATGATATTTATGATTTTTAAATCTTTTGTTTTTTGTGTTGTTTTTACTTTTGTTTTACTTTCGTTTTGTCCACTTTGTTGTGATTTGTTTATAAAAGTTTTGTTGTTTTGTCATATTTCTTTTTATTCATAATAACGTGAAATTACTTCCATTGCTTTTGTAAACTTTGTTTAAAAAAAGCAAAGTCGTTGCAAACAAACTCGAGGAGCAGTCATTATGCTTATATATCAAAGTGACCTCATTATGCCGTTTCCATTTTCATCACCTTCAGCTAAACAACAATTATGTAACAATTTCAAGAATAACTTTAAAAGCACTATTTATTTAGTTAGAATTAACAAAAAGCTTTTAAAAAGGTTCTTTTCTCAGATATGAACGAGGAAAGTAACATGCTTTCCTTTTCGAGTTATGGGTTTAGGAATAAATTAAGCTTATCACTCGAGAAACCATTAACATTAAAGAGGAAATAAAAAGTTATTTTAATGGTTTTGAAAGCATCCATCTAAAAAACATAGTTCATAAAACGATGCTTTTAATCTCAATCCCGTTTACACGTTATTAAATCAAGCAAAAAATCAAAGTTGTTGAATTCACTATGATAAATAATTAAGCTATATGAAAAACAAGATAAATTTTACTTCAAAAGGTTGGAATTTTTTTAGCAAAAATTTAAAGACATTCATTCTATCAATCGAAAGTAAACTTTTGGTTTTGAGGCGAAATTCAAAATAACGCGGTAATCTTTCATCCATTTTGTTCGATGTATTTTCTTTTGTAATAGACATAAAATTTACGACGCTGAACTTTAATTCAATTTTATTTTTCTGAAATTCTTTGATTTATTGTTTTCTTCAAGTTTTATTGCAACATCATGGCGTTGTCTACTCTAAAGTCCGAGGTAATTTCTTTTTCATATTATTTAAAGTTTTTATCTTATTTTTCAGCGTGTTTGTATTCAAAAGATGTTTGTATGGGAAATTGACGCTGTTTGTTTTCAAGATCTTAAAGCTGGGATGCATAGCCCAAAAATGACTGCATTTGATCCATACAATGGCACAAAATATACTGGAGTTTTCAAATTTAGTCAAGAAACTTATGGTGGCGTAAATTTTTCAATTGATATTAATCCTGTTCCTGGCGTTATCAAATATTATTATTGTCTAGACAATGGTGATCTTAAAGAAGGACGAAGTAAGAATAAATTTTAAAATAAAAGCTTTATTAGTTTTTCCTTTTAGCTTTTTATGCGGTGAAAAACAAGTTAGAAGTTTATGTTGATATTACTGGTTATCGACATCAACCATATCAACTTTTAACTCAATTGTGTGGAAATGGAGCTATCAATACTTTGGAAAAGTTAAAACAACTTTGGAAAAATGATCCATCATTAAAGTTTCTCATCAAATGCAAAGGAACTACGATTGAAGTAAGCCTTTGTTTTATTAGTGCCACAACATTTTATTATTTTAGGCTATCAAACCAATTATGACTGCTTGTTCACCTGTATTCAAAGCCATGTTTGATCGCGATTGGAAGGAATCTATTGGAAATTCCATTGAAATCACTGATTTTGCTCCTGAAGTTGTTCAAAAAATGGTTGATTTCTGTGAAAATGGAACTCTTGTTGATTTTGAAAAATGCGATGAACTCTATAAAATTGCAGACAAATATGACATTCCTGAACTTATGGTAAGATTGTTCTTTGATTCTTTTGTATATAAAGTGATATTTTTAGAAACTCGCTCTTTCTAAATTTGCTGAAACAATGACGGTTGAAAATATTTATGCTCGTTTACAAATGGCTAAACTATTCAAAATGAAAAACCTCAAGAAACTTTGCATTATTTTCTGTGTTCAAAATTGTATTACTGATTATTAAATCTTTTGTTTCGTAATTTTTACACTTTATTGTGATTAGTTTATAAAAGTTTTGTTATAATTCTTTTTATTCATATTTAGTCATATTTGGCTAGTCCCATGTCACTGACAAGTTTAAGATTATCGCATTTTTATTAACAGTTTAGAAATCTTATTTTTTTATTTACTTGCCAATATACGTAAGCATTAATAAATGTGCGAGGTAACCACAACCCCTGCTTGAATAAAAAGGTTATGCAGTTGCTATGTTAAAAAGCAATTACAATAAACAACTGCTGATTGAAATTTTCTTCGTAAAAAAGTTTACGAATGAATGGAAAAGCCTGAAATAAAACTCAAGTGTTAATTTGCTTTTACTTTTCTTTTTGAATTTTCTAACCATTTTTTGTTATCGTTTTGGTTTTGAGGCGAAATACAAAATTACGCGGTAATCTTTTCTCCTTTTCTTCGTAGTTTTTTTTATAATAAACATAAAATTTGTTACGCTGTTGAACTTTAGTTCAATTTTATTTTTCTGAAAATTTTTGGTTTATTGTTTTCTTCAAGAGCTCTTGCAACATCATGGTTTTGTCTACTCTTAAATCCGAGGTAATTTTTTTTTCACTTTATTTAAAGTTTTTACTTTATTTTATAGCGTGTTTGCATTGAAAAAATGTTTGTATGGGAACTTGACGCTGTTTCTTATGAAGAACTAAAACTTGGATTATCTAGCCCAAAAATGACAGCAATTGATCCTTACAATGGCATAAAATATACTGGAATCTTCAAATTTCAAGAGGGTGCTTGGAATAAAGTATCATTTTCAATTGAAATTAATCCTGATCCTGGTATTATCAAATATTTTTATATTCAAAAAGATGATGTTTCTGAACAAGGAAATTGTAAGAATATTGTTGTACATATGTGTTTAACAGGTTACTGTCATTTTAGGTTTCAATTGGGTTGACAAAAAATTAGTTGTTTATGTTGATATTACTGGTTATCGACATCGACCATATCAACTTTCAACTTTATTGGATAGAAATTATACATTAAGTCTTTCTGAGAAATTGAAGCAGCTTTGGAAAGATGATCCAGCAGTAAAGTTTCTCATCAAATGCAAAGGAACCACCATTGAAGTAAACTTTTGTTTTATTATTGTTACTATATGATATGTTTTAAGGCTTTCAAACCAATTATGACTGCTTGTTCGCCTGTTTTCAAAGCTATGTTTGATCGTGATTGGAAAGAATCGGCTGAAAATTCTATTGAAATTAGTGATTTTGATCCAGAAGTTGTTCAAAAAATGGTTGATTTTTGTGAAAATGGAACTCTCGATGATTTAGCAGAATGTGAAGAGCTTTACAAGATTGCAGACAAATATGACATTCCTGAACTTATGGTTGGTAACTTCCTTTTATCATTATATTTTTAATATATAATATTTGCAGAACCTTTCTCTTGCTAAATTTACTGAAACAATGACGATTGAAAATGTCCATGCTCGTTTACTAATGGCTAAACAATTCAAAATGAAGAACCTCAAGAAACTTTGCACCATTTTTTGCGTTCAAAATGGTATTTATGATTTTTAAATTTTTGTTTTTTGTTTCTCTGTTTTTGTTTGTTCCCTTTATTGTGATTTGTTTATAAAAATTTTGTTATAATCCTTTTTATTCATATTTAGTCATATTAGCTCCATGTCAGTGACAAGTTTGATATTACCGCTTGTTTTTATTTACTCTCCAATATAAGTAAGCATTAGTAAATGTGCGAAATAACACAACCCGTGCTTGCATAAAATTAAGTTCTGCTGTCGCTATGTTAAAAGCAAATGCAATTAACAACTGATGTTTGAAATTTTCTTTTGTCTTAAAAAAGCTTGAGAAAGAATGAAAAAGGTTCAAATAATATTCAAAGTTTCATTTGTTTTTACTTTTTTTGAACTTTTTAATCATTTTTTGTATAGTTTTGTAAAAGCTTTAACATTCCAGATAAAGGAACTCTTTTCTAAAATAAAAATGATTGTACACAAGTTTGAAACAATTTTCTTATAACAAAAAAAATTGAAACTTAGGATCGCCCGCTTTTTGTACATAAAAATTTTTGAATCGAAATCTTATTTCTTCGTTACATGGAGCTCTAAAAGACACTAAAAACTAAAGAAAATATAATAGATTTTTTGACGCTACATAAATATAAAAAAGTTGAGTAATTTTTAAACGTAAATATTTGCTTTATCATTCAAAATGCGATGAAGTGATCCCGTAATTGTTAAAATCGAAGAAAAAAAAGGTTAGACAAACAAACAACTGCCATGTTTTTTTTTGTTTTTTTTTCTTTCCTTTGCAAAAAGCAGCAACAGCGTAAAGCTTTTTTTAAATCATTTTTTGAGCGTTTATGTTTCGATATGTTTGAATTTTTGATTCGCTTTTTTTTTTTTGCATTTTAGTGGAGTTATTAATAAAAAAGTGAACAGAAATTATCAGATTTTCGAGCTTCCAATAATTTTGGAAGGAAAATCATAATATCAAGATTAGAACGCATCTCGAATTAATTATGAATCCGTTAATGCGGTCTAATTTCAGCAACAACACATCTTGGTCCACCTTATTTTTTTTCCAACTCAAAAGTTAAAAAATCTTTTGCTTAAAATTATCTTCTTCGACAAGACATGCATGTTAATTCTTTCTAAAATAGAAAAGTTGCGACAAAAATAAAATTGAATCAGTTTCGCTTCATCGCAGGCATGTCTCCTTAGAAATTGCAACTACTCTTATTTTTTTTTTTTGCACGAAGCAGAAAAAAATTAAATTATGTGTTTTTGCGCAAAAAAGGTTCTTTTGATAATATATAAAAAAAAGTTTCTTCTTTTCATAGAGAAAAAATAAGATTTTTCACGTCTTTTTTATCTTTGCTCATTTGATTCTTTTCAACAAAAAAATAAATAAGAAGAAATAAGTAATGAAAGAGGAAGTTTTATAAAAGTCTGAGGCAAAAAACATATTCTCTCTTTTTATAAGTTTAAAAACTTTATTATTTATTCTTTATTAATAAAAAAGAAGGAACTCTTTTTTCTTGAAACCTTTTTTCAGTTTTTAGTCTTACAAAAAAAGACTCATTCATGTTTGTCGGTGAAATAACTTTTGCATTGTCTACTTTTATTTTTTGAATAGCGATCGTTAGTTTTTTTTACTTTTTCTTTCTTTTCTTGGACTTGAATTTTGTAATTAGGCATGTGTTTTGGTTTCCCATGAATTTTATTTAGGTATGGCAGATATTTATAAATAGAAAATATTTATTCGATTCTCTTACATTTTTTTTTTGAGTTTATTTCGCTTACCAAATATTGGAGGAACAAAAAACGAGTTCAGGATGGCAAAATTGTATTTATGAATTTAATCCCCAAAAATGAACCTGGTAATTTATTACAAATTTTTTTAACGTTTTAGTTTTCACTTAATTTTGAGAAATCAAGCAAATATTAAATTTAAATTTTTTAATTCTTTATTGCTCCACATTTTTTTGCAGCTAAACTTTTTACTAATAAACTTGAAACACTTTCAACCAAGTTCAAAGTATCTTTCATCCTTTCTTTCTTTTCTTTTCTATTTTTTCAAAATTTTCTATTCATTTGTATCAAAGTTCCATAAAATGCCTTAAGGCTTCTTTCTTCATTTACATACTTTTATATAAAAAAAAGTCATAAAAGCTTTTTTTCAAAGAAATTTTTTCTTTGAATATCACTGAATATTAGTCTCATCGAGAGCTACTCTTTATTTCATAAAATAAAGTTTCTTTTTTCCCTAAAACCTATTCTCTTTTTGGCGCCGCAACTGAAGGTCGTTTGGTTGTTTGTTTTTCATTTTTTTTTTCATCCAAAAAACTCTGCCGTAAAAAAAAGATTGCATATATATTTTTTTGTTGTTGTTGGAGGCTTCAAGAAAGAATTGAATATTAAAATGAAAAAAAGGTAGTTATCGCATGCTTCTTTTTTGAAAAAATCTTTTCCACGTGTGGATAGAAAAAATAAAATAAAAGGCGTAAATGATATGGAAATGTAAACACATGTTTTTTGGTGGTTATGGATTCCAGATGCCTGCTTGCTTTTGGCTTTGCCGAGAGTTTTGCTGGTTTTTCCAGCGGCAAAAAAAGCGAACATGATAGAGACAAACGCATGCGTGCCGCCAACGCGAGAAGCTTGCATAAATTTTGAATGGATTTTAAATAATATTATTTTTACATTTTTATGATAGATTTTTTAAATGTGTTTTTGATACATTGAATAATGAAAATAATGTGTAGCTTGGAACCTTACTTCGATAACAAATATTTTTTCTTCTTTCGCTTTTTCAGTAAGTAATAGTAGTCATTTAAGAAAAATAATTGTGAAAATTTGATTACTCTCATTTTTGCATAACAAAAAATTTGTAAAGCTTTTTTAAAATTTAAAACTTTTTTGTATCTTTTTCAGAGAATTTACCATTAAACTTTTTGATTAATAAGTTGAAAGCTCAAAAGCAATGTTTCTCAAGAAAAAACTTTTCCCATGGATTTTTTTCCAGTAATTATTTTTTTGAAAGTTTACTTATTTATCTCAAAAAAAATAATAATAACGCGTGACAGATAAAAATCCAGGAAAAAATAAAAAACAATGTTTATAAACCAAAGTTTACTTCCTTAAAAGAAAATAAGTTTATTATTTTTTTAAATAACAAAACAAATATTTGTTTATTTTTTTCTTCGAGGATTTTTTTATTATTTTTTAATTACTTTGCTTTTTTACTCTCCGAGAAAAGTTGAGGGTGGAGGAGAAGAAAAAATTATCGGAAATTCAATTCAAAATTAGTTTATTTTTTCCTTGAAAATTTTTTTTTTTACTCTAACCTCAAAGTATTTTTTACTTGATGAAAAATTAAAAGTCTTTAAAACTCGAAAAAAACTTTTCTTTTTTTAGTTTTTTAGTTTTGAAGAAACTCTTATGGGAATTTACTCATTCCTTGCACTTTTTTTGCTTTGCTGTTGCTAAGATTAGGTTGAATTTGGAAAAAAAAAATGGGAAAAGATTTCATTCAAAAAAGTTTTTATTTTATTTTAAGATTTGTTCGTTCTTTGAGTTTCTCTTCTCTTCTTTTTTTATATTTTGGCACTTCAAAAAATATATTTATATCGATGCTTTATTTTTGAAGTCTGAAGTTTTGAATATGACATATTAAGTTTTTTATTCCTTTAGCATAAAAGTTTAGGTAATGTCAAAGTCAAAAAGCCAATATTCTAATCTTTGAAAAATTTTGCATTTTTAAAATTAAACTTTTATTAATATGATGACAGTAATCACTTTATGAAAAATATTGTTAAATTTTAATTACTATTTTTTTTCTTCTCTTGGCACCACAAATTAATTGCAAAGTTTTAATTTTTTTGCATTCTTTTGTATTTTTAATTTTACTAATATTTAAACGTAAAACTAACTTCATTTTGTATGCCACCTTTTTACGTCACTGGTATTACCGTTTTTTTGACGCCTTTATTAAAGCTTTAAAAAAAGTTTTTCCATTCAAAATTTTTTGTTTTGTGTGCAAAAAAATGTTATAGTTAAAATAGGTGCATTTCTCCGAAAACTTTCTTTATTCTTTTCTTTTTTTCGGTTAAGCGAACTACAACAATTGAAACAACAAAAATACCCATTTAAAAAAAAGAAAAAAAATTATTTGTGTTGGTGGCATTCGAGTAACAGGGATTAGTTGTCACCGGGAAACTTAGGAATTTTTTTTGCTGCTATTTTTGCAAAAAAAGAAAACGTCTTGGAATAATGGTGAACATCGAAGAAATATCGTGTCGTCATTTTTTTTCTTCTTGGTAATAAAATTAATTGATTGAAAGAAATAATTTTGGGGGCAGAGTATTTTTTTTTTGTTTGAATAAATATTTATAATTTTTTACTTTGATAAAATAAAATAAAAAAGTTTTTAAGGATTCAGCGAAGCATTTTCTCACGATCTTTTAAGAAATTTTGAGACTTTTAAAATCTGAAAAAAGGAGAAAAAAAGGGCGTGAAGATGAATATCAAAATAAGCCTTGAATTTTGAATGTTTTATTTTGCTTGGAAACTTTTTAATAATATTTTTCAAGCGAACAAAAATAATAAATAAAAAGTTATTGACTTTGCTTATTTAAGAAAAATTATTACTAAAAGTCCCAAAGCTAACGTGATTTCTAATTTTTTAAAGGTGTTTGTTTATGTTTTATTTTGCCATAACATATTTTTTTAAACTTTTATCCGAATTGTTTGTGCTTTGACTTTTTCGGTTTTTGTTAAAATTTACAATTTTTTTTGGGCAAATGTGTTCTTCGATATTCAAAAATCCAAACGAACATTTATATATTTTTTATTTTGTTGTTTGGTAGTTTAGCAGCAATAATCATTTTTTTAAAATTTCTTTAGCTTTATTAGTTTTTTTTCTTTGTTAAAATATTATTTTGCACTTTATTAGTTTCTGTTGGTAATAACTTCTTTTTTTATTAGCTATAAATTCCATTGTAAAAAATAAAGAACAAATAATCCCTTGAAACCCATTTCCATTAAACCTTTTCTATTTATTTGCAATTTACTTTTTGATTCGTTTTTTTTTGTGAATAAAAAGTTTTGCTTTCAACTTCCAAAAAAGAAATTTTTTTAGGACGTCATAACTATGTATTTTTTTTCAAAGATTTTTTTATAAACTTTGTATTTTTGCGTGTTTAAATAATTTTAAAATTAATCCTTGGAGATTTGTTTGACTTTGAGTTTTGTAATTAGCTTTTAAGACTGCTTAGAAGACTTGGTTGTCAAAGGTGTAGCATTTTTTGCTCATTAGAAATTATTGTCACATGTCTGACCATTCTTTCCTTAATCAAATAATTAATAAAACAATTTTGTTAAGATAGAAAGTTTTGTTGGAAACCGAAGTAAAATTTGCTCGTGAAACTTTGTTAGATTAAAATTAAACTTATGTTTAAACAATTCTATCTTATGCTTTTCCATCCATGTATTCCTCCTTCAAAAAATAAAGTCATAAGATTTCATTATTTATTAAATTTTTTTAGACGCATGTTAAGCTTGTCTTTTTTCTTCTTTAAATTTTTTCATGATTTAGTAATTAAAGATGGAAATAAACTTTATTTTATTTCGTAAAAACGCGCGAAAAATATGGATGTCATGATTCGTTAATTATTATTTGCCACCGCTTGTTTTTTTAATGAAGGAAGAAGGATAAGGAAGTTTTTGCAAATAAAATATATAAAAATCTGACCTTTTTTTATGAAATTTCTTTTTTTTTGTTTGTTAAACTTTGGTCAAAACTTTTATTTTCTTTTTTTGTATTACAAAATACTAACTTATTTTTAGTAAAACTTTGAGACAATAGAAGAGTATTTCAATAAAAAAGAAAGCTAAAATTAGTTCGAGAGTTAACAGTTTTTTTATGAAAAAATTCTTAGAATTTTCCAGTTTAGGCTGATTAGAGATAGTAATTAAAATTTTCAAAATATTGTTGATTTTAAATTACTATCATTTTCTCTAAAAACCCTAAATGTGGGTGTAAAAGCAAAGATCAAAATCATTTTTTTTTTTTGATATCCAACATCTTTGTTTCCTAATTTTCCAGAAGAATGCTTTTCATCTTTTCTTTTTTCGTTCAAAAAGAAAGTTTTTTTACTCCGCAAAAGTTACTTTTCTTATTTTCACACTTTTTCGTTTACTTACTTTTTTCAAGCTTGGATTCATTCATCCATCCATTTTTTTTCTTCACATCTTTCGAGATTCTTTTTTTTTCATTCATAGTTATTTCCATTCAGAAGACACACCCATATTTTTTTTGTTGATGGTGCTTGGTCGTGTGCTTCTTAAAAAAATCAAAGCCCCTCTAATTACCTATGAAAAATTTTTGAGACTCAAAAAATAAGCATAATGAAGCAAGCAAAAAAAGCTTTTTTCATTCATAAAAAAGACTCCATCCAAAAATATTTTTTTGTATTCATTTCTTTTTTACTTTTTTCTTTTCTTGAAAGAAATTAATGTATTTTTAGAAGGTGGCGAAGAGAGCATGAGAAAGTGTAAAAAAAAAGTTTGGTTGAGTTTCATAATTTTTTATTATTATTTTTTCTGCAAAAAAGTATGTATGTTTAAACACAAATTTTTTTTCTTTTTATTCCTTTCCATCTCTGTTGCAACTAATTTTCTTGCTACTATATTTTTTACTAAGATTCGAAAAAAAGAAAGTAAATTTACGTCATAGGTTTTTCTCGTTTCTTTTTTTTTTTAAAGTTATTAAAAGGACATGATTCTTATTAATTTCTATTTTTTCACTGTGGTACATTTATGGAACGAACAAATTTTTATTCATGGAGTACTTTGTTACTATTTGAGAGTAAACATGGCAAAGTTCCATATACTTTTCCATTTTTTGCACACAACATGTGGCCATTGTTGCAGCCACCATATGGGTTTATTGCTTACTTTTAATTATAATTTAAAAAAAAGGTAAATAAAAAAGAAACCAAAAATTCTTGGTTTTTATTTTCTTAGAATTTAAAATTCTTTAAAAAAATTCTTTTCTTTTTTTAAATTACAAACTCACTAATTAAAATGCCAAAAAGTGCAAAGACATAGAGCTTTATATTTTTGAACCTAGATTTTTCAGAAATGTCTGAACTCAAAATAAGTAAAGTATTGTCTTTCTTTATGTCTCGTCTTATTATAGTTTTTATTGTTTTATTTTTTGTAGACTACTTTCAATATTTTTTTCCTTCAAAAAAGCGGCTTTTTATTTTTTAAACAATCATTTTTGATATTTCTTGTTTTTCTTTTTTGATTCATAATTTGCAATAAAAAAAGGCAAATATAAAAAGTTCGTGTTTTTTACCCTTTTATGTTTTGCTTGAATCAGCTGCTGCTAAATAAATGTCTGGTTTGCTTTTTATTGATAATTAATTTTTTAAATAATTTTTTTGATGGTTTACACTTTTTTAAACGTTTTATGCAAGCTGATTATTAAAATCATTAAAAAATATTCCATTCTTTTCGTGTTAAAATATTAAATGACAGTAACTCTATTCTAAAAATTATTGGTAATTTTGTGTTATTTTCACTTACATTTACTTCCCAAAAACAGAATTTTTTTTCGATCGTCCACATTTATCCTTATTAATGACAATTATACGAAGAACTTTTACATGTTTGCCTGAGATATTTACATCTTTAAAAAAATCTTCGAAAAAAATTACTGATTTATTTATTACTTTTATTTTTTATATTTTTGCATCAAAGCAATCCACTTTCCTAAAAATAAAAAAAACTTCCTTGTTTATTTTTTCTTTATATCTCACATTTTTTATCTTTATTTTTTCTTATTACTTTTTACTTCAGTTTTATTTTACTCATTTTTTTGAAGCTTAACTTGGAAGGTTTTTAAAGACGCTAATCAAAGTTTTCTATCTTTGTATTTTTTTTGTTATGGATTTTGTTTATAAATTCTTTTTTTCTTTTTCTTCAAGTGACTCCTCGCATTACTCTTTTTTTCTCCGACGCTGCCGCTCCTTTTACTCGTATGCAAAAACAACAACAAAAAAAACTCTTAACTTTTTTTAATATTAAAAAACTTTTTTTTATTCAGCAAAGAAAATAAGAACTCCCGCAAAAAATGATGAGGCACGAATGAAAAAGCCATAGAAAAAAATGAACTATTTTTTTTATGGACACGAAAAAAAGAAGTTTGAGGGTTAATATTTTTTTGGATTTTAGAAAAATGAGTAAAGGGCAAAAAAAAGAAGAAGTGCCGCCGCAGCAGAGATTAAATACCAATGAAACATTCACTATTTTTTTGTTGTTTGTTACTCGGGTTTTGCAAAACAAAAATATAAAAATGTTTGTTCCAATTAGGAAGGAAATTTTTTTTTGCAAGAAAAATGTGTGAGCTCCTCTAAAAGTTATTGCAAAAATGCTAAAATAAATATGAAGCAAAAATAAAGAGCCTTTGGCATATTTTTTTATCAGGAAATAAAAGTCATAAAGAAAGAGACATGCATATTTTTAAAAAAGCTGTAAAAAACTTGATAACCTAATTTTTTCTGTTATTACGAAAGCTCTATAATCAAAAAGTTATTTTAGTTATTTTTATGCTTGAATCAAAAAGAAAAAACATAAAATGCTTTTTTTATCAGTTTGAACCATCATTTATTTTCACATAAAATTAATACTACCATTATTTGTTTTTCTACGATGGCAGCAAATACTAATCCCAAACTAACTAACTTGAGCTCGTTCATTCTAGGAACCGCTTTATTTTATCGGGGTTTTATTTAAATAAGAATATGTCGTCTCTCCTTTTCACATATTTTTTTGTGGTTAAATTTATGTAATTTGTTTTACGAATTCGATGTTTTCATATTTCAATTTTCGAGAATACGAGAATTTGCATTTTAATTCGAAGATGTAATAATTTTTTTTAAGAATTGTCTTCGTCTTGTCAATATTTCTAGTTTTTTTTTGTCCCTGGAGGATTCTTTTTTATTTTACTCTCGTGTTTTAATAATCTTCAATAATAAAAAAAAAATAGGGCAATGTAATTTCCAAAAAAAATTGATGAGAGAAACATTGTTTTCAAATTTTTATTTATGACATATTTTATTTCATAATTCTAATTTCATAATTAGCACTATTCCACGAGGCTAGCGTGCTCAAAGTTTTTTTTCATAACATTCCAAGGATTTACTTTTTTTACTTTAATTGTCACTTTCGAAAAGTACCATTCTTTATTATTTTGACCCATTTCATTGTTTTAAAGATTTTTGTATTCAAGTCAACTATGTATGTACCTCATTTTTATTTGGCCTTTAAAACGAACAATAATACCGTGTGTACATTTTCACGTGTGTGCTACTTTCTTTTCTTTACAAAAAAAATAAAAAACTTTGTTTTGATTGTTGGTTGGCACAACAAATATTTTTTTGCGTCATAAAAAATGCGAGAAAATATAATAATGACGCTAAATTGACTTTCACTTTAATTAAGTCACCATTTTCTTTTTCAGGAGTAAATAAAAATATTAAAACCTTTTTTTATATTAATATAAATATATTTTTCCCAAATGGCATAAATCTTTAATTTCACACATACTTCCAATCTCCTGGGGCAGTTTTAACTTAACAAAAAAATATATTAGATAAAAATCATGCCACCTGACAACGTCGCCGTCGCTGTTGCAGCTTCTCTTGTTTCTGCTACAACCATATTGGATTCTGGAAATAATATTATTTCATCCCCAAATGAAATAGATTCAAATTGGGAACGTCAATGGTTATATATATTTCTTGCAACTGTTCCCATTGCATGCATATTTGGTAATATCCTTGTTGTGGCAGCAGTATGGACAACAAAAAGTTTACAAACTCCAACAAATTATTTGCTAGTTTCTTTAGCCATGGCTGATTTATTAGTTGGAACTTTAGTTATGCCTTTTAGTATTTATTTAAGTGTTAATGCTTTACATTGGCATATGCCTGCAGAAATTTGTTATATTTATTGTGTTTTGGATGTTGCAGCCTCTACGAGTTCTATCGTACATTTAGTTTTAATTAGTATTGATAGGTAAGTAAAAAAAATATAATAAATAAATATGTAGTGTATCGAAAAGAAAATTGCTTTTCTGCATTATTAAAATTATTTCAGTAAATTTTCACTAACTTTCCTAAAAACAAAAATATTGAATGAGATAGTATTTCTTTTTTGTCTACAACCAAAATTCACCTCATTTTCATTTTATTTCTTAATAACCCATTTATGGATTTCTTTAATAATTATAAGTTAGCTTTGCGCAGAGGCGATAACGTGACCAATGAGGGAAACCGAGGTGCGTTTATTGCTGGTTGAAAACTTTCACCAATTACCCGCGATGGTCTCTGAAATATGAGTACCATATGCAATTTTTGGACAGCCCTCCGGGGCTTTATTTTTTTTTCCAACACAACAATTACAAAAACGCGAAGAATTTATCTAAGACAAGACATTTCTCTCTCAAAAACATAAACTTGGAAGCAATGTTCCGCTTTAAAAATTGTAAACTTTTACAAAACCATTGAATTACCTAAGCACCAAATGCCTTGAGCGATAGTTTTTATTAAATAATTTGGAAGTTAAAATAATTAAAAATGCGGATTTAATAATTAAAAAGCAAAGTAATAATTTTATATGCCACCAATCTTTTAGGCTGGTAGCTGCAACAAAACCAGCTGAATATAAAACAATAAAGCATCGTCGACGAGTATATATGGCCATTGCATTTGCATGGTTATTCAGTATTGGACTTTCACTTCCTCTTGGAACGGGTTTCAATACAATGACAAAATATTTTGTTCTTACTGAACATCATTGTGGAATATATTCACCAATTTATATGTTTTGTTCATCAATATTTGCATTTTATTTACCATGTTTAATTATGGCTATAACATATGGGTATATTTTTTATACGCTTCGTAAGCGTCTTCGATCCATACAACTTCAAGAAATGGCGGGAGGACAATTTTTGGGTTTTGGTGCGGATGTTGGAAATATTGCAACTTCAGCTATTGAGACGGTGATAGGTGTGGCACCAAGGAATCGAAATATGATTAGTTGGGAAAAACCATTATTAAGAAAAATAGAAGAAACTGCGGCTGAGCATGCTTCATCGTTGAATGATTCAGAAAGAGAACAATTGCAAACTATTTTAGAATGTGTTCATCCAAGTAGCAGTGGAAGTCAAGAATTAACAACCATGGATGATGATATGGAGCGACCTCCCAGTGTTTTATTGGAAGCTGTAACTTTGAGGGCTTACGAAAATACATCATCGAGTAGCATTTTGGAAGTGCCTAGATCGCTGCCATCATCATCGTAAGCTTTTTTTAATCTGATTTTTTTGTTGTTGATTCTAAAAAACAATTTCCGCTTTTATTAAATTCTGAAATGAGCTTTTGTTGTGAGACTCAAAGTAACAATTTTGCCTTTTTAGCACCAAACGCCGTTTTTCTGATGCAATTTCATTTCATACAAAAACTCGTAAAAAGTCAGTAACCATAAATACGACTTCTCTTCGTCGACATTCATATCAACCTCAAGGTTCCGTAGTTAAGGAGCATCATAGATTAAAACCCCAAGTAAGTTATATCTTTTTTTAAATTATATCTTTATGCTATAAATTTAACTAATATCTAAAAGCACGCAAATATGCATATACAACACACCTTTTTTCTTTCTTAAAACTAACCCCAATTTTTCCAACAACAAAAAATTTATAATTCAGAAATAATTTCATTTTTATTTCTCGCAATTTAGGCACCTTTAAACATATTTCATAATAAATGGTTGATATCACCTTTCGAAAAATATTATGAATCTCAAAAGGTAGTGTGTATATTATATTTAAATTTTTTTCGATTAAATACCCAAAAAAATTATATCTGCATTTTTCGAAAAAATTATGCCATTAAATTAAAACCCAAAATGAATAAAAAAAATTATTAAAAAGTTTATCCATATTTCTTGTTTGCAGCGTGAACGAAGAAATATGCGTCGATTATCTGAAATGATAGAAGATTGGGAGCGTCCATCTCGTACATCCCTTTCCCATATGTATTCATTCGCTCGAAGGGAATCAGTTTATATTGCAAGAAAAAAATTAGCTGGTTTAAAAGATTGGGCATTAGATTTGCTGGCAAAATTAAAATCCAAGCAAGGTATGGCAATTCGACGTGAAACCCGTGCAACTAAACTTGTGGCAACTGTGATGGTTGTATTCTTAGCATGTTGGCTCCCATTTTTCACGTTGAATATGGTTAAAGTTTATAAATTAATATTTAATTCATGGCCCGCGGAACTTGAAGGTTTATTTCATTGGTTCACGGCACTTGGATATTTGAATAGTTCGCTAAACTTTTTTATTTATTCAGCCATTAATCAAGTGAGTTTTGATTTTAGGACTTTTTTATGAATCACTTTCGCATATAATTTTTCGAAGTGAAAAAAATTGAATTAAGTTTTGTTTTTATGAAACAAATTTTAGAAATTTCGTTCATCCTTTCGAAGACTCGTAGGATTAAAACGAAAACGAGACAAAACTTGGATGTTGCCACCCAAAGAAATGGAACGAAGGCGGCATGCTCGATATGGATGTGGATGTGGACCATTTCATAAAGTAAAAAGAACAACCTTGAGAAAAGCTAGCAGTGTTGGGTAAGCTTATTTACATACTCGTATACTTTTTTTTTTACTTTTTTCCATATTGAGTATCAATGGAAAAAAATTTTCTTCTAAAGACGGTCGACTAACTTTTATGTTTCAGAATAATAGCTCGACGATTTTCTGTGAATAAACCTGAAATAATAATAGATGAAGTATCTGTGATTTCACCAAATAATATTTCAATTTCAAATGGTGGAAATACAACCTTTCGGTAAGTGCCATCAAGCAGTTTTTAACCCAACCTAATTCTAACTTATAAAAACTTTTTTAGTCGCTCATCGGATGATTGCATTCGTCGATCATCTAGCGAAGTGATGGGTGGAGTGGTATTTCCATCAAATTACAACAGCCGTAGAGGCTCGGGAATGAGCAATTCTTCTGCTTCTTTACAATTACATGATATGCACCAAATTGCTGTGCAATCTGCAAATGAAGCAGAAATTTTTGTTTAAATTATTATTGTTTTTCTATTTATTTCAAAAAGTTTAAAATAAAAAAATAAATTTATTTTTTCAAAAATATTTCCAAGACAAAACATATCAAAATAAATTAATAATATTGAAAAACTTTTTTTAATAAACTTTTCGAGCAGTTATTGACAACATTTTTTTGCCAATATCTTTAAGAATTTCATCACAAAGTGTATCTCCGCCATCGACTTTTTCATTTTTATTTAAAATGCTAACAATAAAACAAGTGCAAGTTTCACGAAGTTTTGGAGCATTATAAGTTACTGAAGCATTTGCAAATTCACTAACATTTTTTTTATTAAGCATTTGAATTAAAATATTTTGAATTATTAACTAAAAATCAAAGGAAAATTAAGAACATAGCGATTATAAGTTTTGACTTACGTGGAAATATTGAATATCATATTTATCACCAAATTGAAGCAATAATGAAGCATTGGATACATTAACTTGGGATTCAATATTTTGTTCATAAATGCATTCAATAGCGATTTTTACGATTTCAAATGAAAAATCTTTTATTTCCATTCGATTTTCTTTTGCTTCTCTAAATTGAGATTCCATCATGGCTTTTAAAACTGGGGATCGAGCTTCAAGAATCCATTTATGAACCTAAAAGTTTTTTTTATTAAAGTTTGTTATATCCTACAAAATAATAACCTTAATTTTTTTGTCACCAACGACCACAACAAAATTTTTATCTTCTTCGCATTTCCAAAGAATATCAGCGAGACATATTAATTCAGAAGGTTTTTTATTTTTATTTAATTTCTCAGCTTTCAAGGTTCCTCTAATTTCCATGGTCATTTTTCCATTATTAAAATAACGCTGATTAAAAAGACTATCGTTCAAAAATTTTAATAAAATATAGCTTTCATTCGTCTTTTTTTCAGAAACCATATTTCTATATATCGTATTGGTTTCTCCATGTAATTTAACTTTACAGTCGACTTGAATCTTACTTTCTCCTGTATTATTTATATGTAAATAAAAAGCAACACTTCGATCTACTTGATTATAATAAGTTCGAAATCCATATTTAACTCCTGGAGTAACGTAATTCCCAAAGCTTGAACTTTCAAAAGATCTTTGTGTTCTTAAATTATATTCATCGATAATCCAGTTGAAATTAATTGGGCATTCTTTAAATTCTTCAAACTAAAATGATAATATTTATTATCTTAAAAATAAATATATTAAAAAAGATACTTACAAATTTTTCCTGATTATGAGCCATTTCTATTAACAACGAAAGCTAGTTAGTTATCAGATGACTTTTTTTCTAATAATAATTTTTATGAACGTAATAAAATCAAAAAAAAGGTATTTTGCAAATTTTGTTTATTGGTTTGTTGTTATTATTGATAAATAATGGCTAGAGAGAAAAAAGATATTGGCCATTCACCCGATAGGAAATAATAATTGGTTTGTTTATTGGCTTTGTATTATTGATTTTTCCCTTTTAGCCTTTATTCAATAGCAAGGGTTTTGGAAAACTTTGCATTGCTTGATTTATTTATAACATTTTTCTGTAATAAAATTTATGGAATTGAAAATTATACAAGAAACTTATTACTTGGATAAAACTGCAATAAGCATCCAAATTAAGAGGTTGGGTAGCACAAAAAATATAAAAATATTTTTTTTACTTTTTTTCCAAAGCTTCTAATTTTTCCCCTGTTTCATTTGTTTTATTGAATTTTTATGATTAAAAATATTTAAAAAATTGTACTCAAGGAAACAAACTTTATTCCGAATAATCAAACAACAAAAAACGATGAAAATATATATATAATAATTTGATCCAAAGTTTTCAACTTGAAGGTTTAAAGGAGTATCGTGTGTCTTACAAGTTTAAAGATAAAATCCATATTTAAATAATCGCTTAAATTCAAAGTCATCAAAATTATTGGTGCAACGAAAATATGATGGCGGCGTGCTTGGGTGAGATTGGGCTTTCCATGAATCTTCCAAGTTTCGTAATTCTTTTTTTGTATTCTTCAACCGCTCTGCATTGGTATTTAAATCAAAATATAAAGCAAATTTGCTTCCAAATGTTGCATTTTTCTAAAACAAATATTATGGGATTTTATTAAAAAAGACTTGAAAAAAATACTTGGATAAACTCGCAATAAGCATTGATATTAAATGTTTCAGGTGCAAAAGAGCTCATAAAAAATGTTATCTTTTTATTTCTTTTTAGAGCAGCAAGGTTTTCACCTGATTCGGGAGAAAAATGCATTCCATAAAGCTTAAAAATATTTTTTTTAAAAATTTTTTCGTAAAGTAAAAGTAATTTTAGTTATTACTTTATGTATATAGCATTTGGAATTTTTGATACAATTTCTTCGATTGTCACCAAAATGGAATCAGTTTTATGGATAATTATTTCATTTAAGTAAAGCGTTTCCACTGTATCTGGATTGATGCATTGGTTAAATTCATTTTCCGTTAAATTGGAATTTGATATGATAATAGAAATTGCATCACATCGATAAATTTTTGGAATAAATTCAGCAAATTCATTCTTTTCATTTGGAGTTACATACAACTTTTTTGTGATCCAAATTTTTAAGGAGTTGGAATGATTTGAGTGGACATTCAATGCATAAGCATCACTTATTGTTCCACATTCAAACTTTTCTACGATCAATTTTTGTTCTTTAAAATAAAAATATTTGCAAGTTTGAATGAGCTTTTTATAAATTTTGTGATTCATTTTTTCCATAATTCTATTCATTGCATCTTTTGGAAAGGCAAAGTTTTGTCGACAGTATTCAGATGGACATGGCAAAGATGTTATTTCTGCTAAAAAAAATATGCAAATATGAAAAGTCAATAAAAGTTTTTGTTTATGAAATTTTGTTTAAACAAAACTTACATTGATGCCATCCTTCCGTATAAGCCAAAGTTTTAAATATAAATCTAAATGCTTGAAATAAGCTTCGATGAAAAGAAGTTTGGTAGTTTTCTGTTTCAAGCAATATTGAAGTAGGGTTATCCGAATTTAATATCACCGCACTATAATAAAAATTCCATTCACCCATTGTGAGAGAAAAAAACTTTGAAAATGAAGAATTTTGTTTTTTAACCAATAAATGAAATGTGTTAGGTCAGAGTTGGAACGAAAAATGGTCAAGCATAATCATCTTTTTCAAAATACAGACAAACAACCAAAGCAACAGAAATTTATTCCTTACATTCCCTTCAAGCGATACTTAGAAAAGGGAATAACAATTATCAAAAACCATTCTCAAATTGGTCCTTTTTTCTGGTAAGGCAATTCTTGAAATAACAAAAGTCAAAAATAAACATTTTTTAATTCTTTTGTTAATAATTTCATTTCATGAAAAAAAGATTTATTTTTTAAGTTAAATTCTAAGTACATACAATCCAATTTCAAAGCATAAAAAAATTATAAAAATGAATCATAAAATAAATGAGAAAATTCTTTATCATTTGAATCGTTGGTGCAACGAAAATAATAGGATGCCTGTTTACTGAGAATTTGAGCATTCCATGAATTTTCTAATTCTTGAAGTAAATTTTTTGCATTGGTTAACCCATTTTGGCTTATGGCTTCATTAAAACGAATTCCAAATTTGCTTTTCATTGTTGCAGCATTTATCTAAAATATCAAACTTCAAGCTTTGGTTTTTTTTAATAACAAAAAATTACTTGGATAAATTTGCAAAAAGCAATCAAATTAAAAGATTCTCGAGGTTTTGAAACACAAAAATGTTTAACTTTTTTATTTAATTTTAGATTAACAAGTTCCTCTGCAGTTTGATGGGTGAATTCCATGTTTAATAGTCTAAAAATTTAGGGATTTAGCACAACTTTAATTTTGTGTTTCAACTAAAAAATATTCACATCATTGTTGTAGCATTTGGAACTTTTGCAATCACATCTTCAAGCTTCAATAAAGTTGAATCCAATTTTCCAATAAACATTCTATCAATCAAAAGTGTTTCAACTTTATTTGGATTTATGCAAAGATCAAATTCTTTTTCAGTTAAAATTGCTTTCGAAATTGATACATAAAATGCATCGCACCGATAAATTTTTGAAAGAAATTCCGTAAATGCGTATTTTTCATGAACAAACAATTTTTCAGTTATCCAAATTTTTGATGGCTTCGAGCAATATGTTGATGGGATTTTCATTGCATCGTGAACAACCATGCAACGACATGTTAGTTCGTTAGCTAATAATTTTTGTTCTTTAAAATAAAAATATTTGCATGTTTGAATGAGTTTTTTATAAATTTTGTGATTCATGCAACTCATAATTCGATTCATAACATCCGTTGGAAAGGCAAAGCTTTGTGGAGTATATATTGATGGACATGGCAGTGCTCTCGTTTTCCCTAAAGAGATTTTTTAATTTCAGCGCTTTTTAGATTTCAAGCCTTCTTTACTTGGATAAATATGTTTCCAATAAATATCATATTTCCGTTCAGGCGAAAATAAATTTACTTTTAATAAATAAGAATAAAATGGAGTTCGATATTGCTTTGATAATAATAAAATATTAGTTTTTCTTTCTGGGTTCAATAAAATCCCGCTTTTTAGACGCATTTTGGTTCTTTTTTTCAAAACAAATAAAAGTCGCGGTTTTCAAACAAAAACACAAGACGACATAAAGCAAAAGTCATCGGTCAAAATTGATTGAATTTTTTTTCTTCACAAGGACAAACAGATTTTTTTTTTGTAATTCCATTCAGTTTAACTAAAGAGGATGAAAACATAAGACACTTTTTCCTGAATGAAATTAAAGAAATCAAAAAATGGTTTATAAAACTCATTTTTTTTGAAAATCGAGCTTTTCTGTAAAAAACCGGAACAGCAAAAAATTTTTTTTGCTTTTTTATGACTGAAAACTCGATCCTAGGGGTTTCTAACTATGAAAATCACGAAAATAGAGGCCATTTTGCCATTTGATATACTCATTCTGGAGATACAGTAATCTAATTAGCATAATTATGGATTTTTTTATTTTTTTAAGTTTTATATACCATTCGATTCGTAAAAATGTGGCGAACAACATTGTAATTGATCACAACCATCGAAGTTAATATAAAAATAGCATTATACCGCTATAAAAGATTATGAATTATGGTTTTCACTGGAGAAGTATGTCGTAAAGTCCGAATTGGGGAGTTTTCTCAACGGAATCAAATTCTCCATATATTTTTGCATATTTGTGCCGAAAAAAACTAAAAAATTTTAAGCAATACGTATATCAACCTCCAACAAGAAGATGGTACACCAATATGAGGTATATGGACAAGTATATCATAAATACCTGTAAAAATTCCAAAATCTATCCAAAAACGTAGAAAAAATTATTTAATGATTTTACAAATCGAAAAAAAAAATATTCCTTGACTAAATGATTTTTCCTGAATTTTAGAAGTTTAATAGTAGCACACGATAGGTAAAAAAAATAAAAATTCTCTAAACCTTCAATTTATTTTTAAACTCATCATTTCTAGACGTAATTTGGGTCGTAGAAACCGAATTTGACATTAGTTTCTAACGAGTTATTACTCATAATGAAGTTATGACTAATCGAAAATTTGCATATTTCAAAAATTCATAACTCGAGAATTAGCCAATGAAATGTATGTGTGGCTATCAAATTCGGTTTCTACGACCCAAATTACGTCTAGAAATGATGAGTTTAAAAATAAATTGCAGATTTAGAAAATTTTTATTATTTTTATCTATCGTGTGCTACTATTAAACTTCTAAAATTCAGGAAAAATCATTTAGTCAAGGAATATTTTTTTTTTCGATTTGTAAAATCATTAAATAATTTTTTCTACGTTTTTGGATAGATTTTGGAATTTTTACAGGTATTTATGATATACTTGTCCATATACCTCATATTGGTGTACCATCTTCTTGTTGGAGGTTGATATACGTATTGCTTAAAATTTTTTAGTTTTTTTCGGCACAAATATGCAAAAATATATGGAGAATTTGATTCCGTTGAGAAAACTCCCCAATTCGGACTTTACGACATACTTCTCCAGTGAAAACCATAATTCATAATCTTTTATAGCGGTATAATGCTATTTTTATATTAACTTCGATGGTTGTGATCAATTACAATGTTGTTCGCCACATTTTTACGAATCGAATGGTATATAAAACTTAAAAAAATAAAAAAATCCATAATTATGCTAATTAGATTACTGTATCTCCAGAATGAGTATATCAAATGGCAAAATGGCCTCTATTTTCGTGATTTTCATAGTTAGAAACCCCTAGGATCGAAGTTTCAGTCATAAAAAAGCTAAAAAAAAATTTTGCTGTTCCGGCTGAAGCTCGATTTTCAAAAAAAATGAGTTATAAATCGTTGGCGAAAATTTGCATTTTATTTTTATGTTTTAAAAATTTTCCACTTTTTTATGTTCGATGCATACACTAATTAACTATTTGATATAAAACACAATATAAACTTTGGCTTTTACTTGAAGGAAGCAAAAAATAAATTATGGTTTGATGCATGAAGCTTATCAACAACAAAGAACAGAACAATCGGTAAATTTAATCCGCTTCTGTATAATGTGAAAGTTATGGATGATAAGAAACTGAAAATATTCATTGTTTCAACAAACACGTGTGCTTCATTCGTCTTTCTTTTTTTTGTTTCCTATTAATTTTGAGTAGCAATAATTAGAGTGATTGTTTTGGATTGCTCTGAGTGAAAATGAAGATCCTTGTCTTTATTTTGGGTTGTTTAGCTTTATTGCAAGGAATCCATGGAGCTCCATTGGAACATAGTAAGCTTTTCTTCTAAAATGCTTTAGACAAATTTTCTTTCTTTTTTTTAAAACTACTGTAGTTTCATAAACTTTTTTCTAGAACTCGCTGATTCAACTCAATGCACAACTTGTAATTTGGTGGTGGAAGTAGCACACGATTTACTTGGAGATGATGCATTGGATGATTGCATAGTGGATTTTATTTCTTTTGTTTGTTCAACTTTACACATCGAAGATAATTTTGTTTGTAAAGGAATGGTCTCTGATTTCAAAGAAACATTTATTTATGTTTTAACTGAATTAATTGTGGAACCTAAAGAAATTTGTGGTTTATTAGTTAAAGGTTGCGATGGAGGATTTGACCCATATAATGCAACATGGTTTTTACCCATGCCTGGTGTAAAACCTCCTCATAAAGAACCAGCACCCATTCCAACAGGAAAACCAACTTTAAGAGTTTTACAGTTATCCGATCTTCATGTTGATAATGATTATTTAATTGGTTCTGAAGCTAAATGTGGTGAACCTCTTTGTTGTCGTCCACCAAAAGATACTCATGTTTGTTATTCTTTTAAAGGTTTTTGATTGCAAAGTTATTTTAGGAAGCTTTTGCACAAAAAGATGTTTCTATTCCAGCAGGAAAATGGGGCACTGTAGGTGATTGTGATGCACCATATTGGTTATTGGAAGATATGATGAAAGATATCGCGGCTAACCATAAAGATGTAAGTCACTTTGTTGAGTCGTTAACTTTGAAGACAAACCAGAGAGTTTATTCAACACATTAAAAATAATAATTCCATCCTTAAAAATCTCCTTATCCTAAACTTCTAAAGAATGAATGAATTTACTTACAGATTGATTATGTCTTAATTTCGGGAGATTTGGAAAGTCATGCAGATTGGGATTACACAAAAGAAGGACACATAGCAAAAATTCAAAATATTTCTCGAGTTATGAAACAATTTTTACCTGGAAAACAAGTTTATTTTGCTGTTGGAAATCATGAAGGCGTACCAATTGATAAGTAAAGAAATTTTCAGTTTAAATTAAGTTAACAAACCAAATATAAAAATGTTTAGTTTCGCCCCACATTTTACTCCAGCGAAATTCCACATGGATTGGTTGTATGGTGCTATGGCAGAGGAATGGAAAGATTGGGTTCCAGCTGATCAAATTGCAACTGTACAGTTGTAAGTTTTTAGGAATCTCCTAAACTTCAAAATCAAAATTTTTTATCTAAAATAATCCATAAATCTTATAGTAATGGATGTTACATGAAAAAGTTATTCCCAGGATTGCGTCTTATTTCTCTCAATAATGCATTAGGTGATACAGTAAACTTGTAAGCATTACCTTTTTGCTATATTTTTTTACTATGATATGCATAAACAATTTTAGTTATTTGTATGTAAATCAAACCGATCCCGATGGAACTATGACTTGGCTTTTAGAACAATTAGAGGATGCTGAACGCAATGGCGACAAAGTTCATATTGTTGCACACATTGGTGGCGGTGATGGAGAAGCCCTTGAAGGATGGGCCATTAATTATTATAATGCTGTTAATCGGTGAGGATAAAAAATGATCCCGATGGAATGAAAAGCTACTCATTGATAAAATCGATTTTTTGTAGATACGAAGATACAATTGCTGCTCAATTCTTTGGTCATACTCATTCTGAAGAATATTATGTTGTTTATGAAGACCCCGAAAATCCAAAATCTCGACCAACTAGTGTTATTTATGCGGCACCAAGCTTAACCCCGATGTCTGAATACAATCCCGCATATAGAATTTATACCATCGATGGAAACTACGAAGGATCAAGCTATGTAAGTAAACAACGTTATTTTAGTATGATAAATAGTAAAAAAAATGCTTTAGAAGAAAAAAATTACTAAAATTAAAAAAAATTGTTTAGAGGGTAATAGATTTTGAAGATTATTTCTTAAATTTAACAGTTGCAAATGCAAATCCCGATGCACCAACAAAATGGGAAACTCTTTATGCTTCAGCCAAAAGCGAGTATGGATTAGCTGAAATTTCTCCATCAGAATGGAATAAACTCATTGATCGAATGCTTGTTGATGATAATCTTTTTGCTAAATATCGAAAGTAACAACATCCAATAACATTTTGCAATATCCTTAACACTATTCAATTTTAGAAATAAATATCGTCGAAGTGGAATGACGTGTGGATTACAATGCAAAATGGGTGAACTTTGTAGCATTCGACAAGCTCATCATTCAAATAATTTATGCAGCGATTTACAAACCATGTTATTAACCCAAACAGGAGAAAAATTATTAACAAACAAAGATTTGGCTTTGAATCGATTAAAAAGCATTCCCAATGTTGAATTTAAAAACAAAGAAGAAGTTCGAAAGCTTCTTGGAAAAAATGTACTTCCTTCAAATGATAAATGTAAAATTTGAATATTCTTTGATAAAAATGTAATTTCTACGTTTTTTTGGGTTGAATAAATTAAAGAGTACGTAAAACATTAAACAGCAAATTTTTTTATTCAAGACCAATTTCTGCTCATGAGATAAAACGAGTTACATTTTTTTCTTAACGCTTGCATATATGTTTTGGATATTCATCGAAATCCGATAAGTAATAGTAGTAAATATTCCACGAAGAAGATCGATTTCTTCCAACATCGTGTAAAAGGAGTCATAAAAATTATTAGCTGTATGACTACCTCTGAAATGCGAACAATATACTCTCAAAAAAATAAATTACTATAGCACTAGGATAAATGATTTTTAATTTTAAAAGTAAAAAAACTAAGCTCTCAAATTGATTATTGTTACATTTTTTGGCAAAAAAAAGTCGCCGTAATTATTGTAAGTCTACCAGCGTTCAGTTTTACTGATAATTAGAAAATTTTGATAAGGTAATAAAATTATTTATTTTATGATGTAGCATGTTAGCAATAAAGTTAGGTTAAACGGTGTTTATAAAGTCTCAAATATTTACCATTATTTTTCCCTTGTACATATTTAATTTTTTTACCGTTGTTCTTTTGTTGTTTTTCCTTTGAGTTTGGTGCTATAAAAAACCATGGTTGCTTATTGAAATCGATTTTATAAAATGGGTCAAAATCTTCTCCAAATACACTTTGGTTTTCTTTAAGGCACTCTCTCATTCAAACTTTGTCCTGAATAACAACATTTGAAAAAAATAATGCATATTTTTTTTTTCATTCTTATTTCTTTAAGGACATTTTTTTTATTGTTGTGTTCGTATTTTTATCGATTATAATGCCTTTTTTGTAAAAATATATATTAGAAAATTTGTTACTTTTCCTCTTAAGTTGTTAGGGTCATAAGCTTTGTTTGCAAAATATCATTTTCAATTCCCCACCCAATTCCCTCCTTTTGTACAATTCATTTTCCCAGTTTTCGGATCAACCCTTCTATTTCCAAGAATTACTACCAATCCCAAAAAATTTTGTTAAGTAATTCCAGTTCTGAATAAACTTAATAAAATTTGACAATCGGCAAAAAAATTCCCGATTGTCTAAATGCGAACATCCTTTTATTGATTTACGTTGTTTTATCCTTCAAATTTTCCCAAAAAGTTTTGCAGAAAATTGTAATTCTTAATTAATTTTTTTATTTTCTCAGCTAAAAATCAAAATTCTTGACATTGACAATTGGAATTCTTCTTTTAACAAATGAAATCACTTTCAATCAATTACCAGTCAAATTAAATTCAATCCATTTTTATAGGAATAGGATTGGAATTGAAATTAGGATTAGAACTTTGCAAAAATTGGTCTTAATTTCCGTGATGTTGTTAAATTTCGATGGATATCCACCCATGTATAAAAATGCAGCAGAAAAATTAATTTCGAATTTATCAAATATTAATAATTTGATTCATCAAAAACAAATATTTGAAGATTTTTACGCACATTATTCAGTGGTCCCTTGTTTATGGAAAAAATGGTTAAGGTAATTATTTTTATTCAACGTAATTGAGCAAAATGAATAGAACATTTGAATAAATTATGGGCTTACGAAATTTTGTTTTTTCAGCATAGAATTTATATCTATTGCACATCTTAATATTGCGAATCATGAAAATTGGAAAAACTGTGTAAATCTCTGGAAAAAAAGTATAAACCATTTTTATGTTGATGCGAAAGAGTTTGAAAAAGTATCTTATAACGAGAGAAAGGTATCATTTTCGTGAAACAAAATATTAATAATAAAAATTTCCGAATTTAGTCGTATTGTAAAATGTTGACATTTCCTGATTTTGAAAGAGTTCAAAATAACACAAAACAACCGGGGATAACAAGACTTCAGCTTGTTTTGTTTTTAAAACAAGCCTTAACTTTTCCACATTCAAAATTGGATGAAATTTTAACAATGTATAAATATTGCTCAGGTAAGAAGAGAAGAAAAGCTAAATTACTTGCAAATAGTAATGAGTATGTACTTAAAAAATAAATGGCTCGTAAATTTTTTAGATTCGCCATTGAACAAAACATTATTGAAAAAGCATGAAAATGCTAAAAAATTATATGAAAAAATTATGGCAACAAACATAGATGCTGAATGGCTAAATTGTTTATTGCAAGTTGAAGATGATGAATTTATAGTTCAAAATATTGAATGGCGTTTATCAAATGATCCATGCAATCAAAATATTTGGAAATTTTATTTTGATTTTTCTGAAAAACATCAAAATGATATTGTAAGTAAAGGCAACTAATAAAAGGCAGTACAAAATCAAAATTTTTTTTGTTGATTTAATTAAAAAGTGTCATAATTGCTTTAATCAAAGTTTTTTAGAGAGTTTTGGAAATTTATCGACGATATTGCCGCTTATTTATTGAAGATACAGAAAAGCGAGAAATTTACACTCAAAAAATAGAATCCTTCAAAAATTCTGGAAATGATGTTTCAAAATGGGAAATAGATTTGTTTAACTTTAAACAATATTTTTTACTCAACCAAGAATCGATTTTAACTAAGCTGTCGCCTGTTAACCATGATTCAATGGAGAACAAATTATGGGTGTGCGATGATCTAAAATTGGCTTACAATATTATGAACAAAAAATGTACCATCCATTTTAATCCTAAAAATTCAAGTTATCAGCAATTTTCAATCCCAAAAACAATTTTATTTTATTTACCTCAAAAATTTACCATTCAAGTTTATAGAAAATTAATTCAAACATGTAAATATTTTTTTATTCAAAAACAAATAATTCCCGTTTGGCATGTTGGTGTTACATGGAATCAAAATTTTTTCATTCATGAAAGTGCCTTTTATTTTGATACTGAAACTAATATATTTTTAAGCAATAAAGTATGGCTTGAAAATTCAGTTACATTTTTTGGAAACTCCAAAATATTAGATAAAATTTATCAAAGTGACATTCAATATTTGTATGCTTCGAGCATATCTATTACAATGATGGAATATGAAATTTTGACAAAAAATAAAAAAATTAAAGAAATTACTATGTATAATGTTGAAGTTAAAACAACAGAAGAAGATTTAGAAGAAATTAAATTAGAAAATTTAATAGAAAACCTTCCAAATGCAAATAAAATGTAAGTGTTTTCTTTTGGTGAAGAATTAGGATATTTATTTAAAAGTTTGAAACAATGAAGGATATTAATTATATTATTTTCATTTTTTTTCTAGACGAATATCGTTACAAACAATGCTAGTTACTTCAGCTTCATCGCATGCTTTAAGCAAACTTAAGCGCAATATCAAACTTGAAATTTTTTTCATAACAAAAATAACCGAAGTTTTTGAACCAAAAGGTTTTTGTGAATTTTTGAAAGTGAGTTTAAAAGATTCGTCTCTTAAATCTTTTTTTGATAATTTAAAATAAAACTTTTGAAGCACTTTATTTAGCGAAAATAAGGCAGAGTTTTGATTCATAAAATATGCTTTTCAGAATAACATTTGCCAAAAATCTGATTTTTGTATTTGTTATACAGGACAAATCGGTGGAAATTATCAAAATATTATGAATGCAGCAGTTCAAGAAATTGTTGTTCCATTACAAGAGCATGAAGAAAATCAATTACCTAAAGTCCTAATTCATTTTCCACAATGATTACACAACAGACATTTTATTTTTATATCTTTTATTATTTAAAAATTTTATTTTTTAGTTTTTACAGAGATAAAATAATTTTTTACTTTTGAACTTTGTTTCATCGCCTAAAAAACACACATTTAAGAAATCCATAACATTTACAAATTTCGTAACTATCGTTGAACATTTTTGTTGGGCTTAAAAAATAATGACGCCTCTATAGGTATTTGTTTCTGTTACTCTTTTTGTAGACTTTGAGACAGATGAATAAAATGTGAATGACTTCTTACATAGCTTTAAAACCATTGGAATTATTACTCGAATAAATTATGATTCATTTATAATGGCAAAAATGGCTTTGCTTATCTCTCTTTAGGTGTTTCAATTAACATCAATAATCATCTAACCATATTTTTGAAATAATTCAACAGTAAACTTTCATGTTATTATATCTCCATGATTTGGATCATATCTGGCCAATTCCTCTTGGATCTAGCCTAATTCAGCAGAGGTAAAAACGGGGGTGAGCATATCTCAACAACAAAAAGTATCGACCGGTGCCGAACTTTTCAAAAAATTTAAAAAAAATCGGTAGAATGAATTGGTTTTAAAAGTTTTTCAAACAATCATCATAATGTAATGATGATGCTTTTTTAACAGCATCAATCGATTTTATCATACTTTATGCAGCTTATCTTTGTACCTTTAAAAAAACTACTTGGCATCTCAGCTGTAAAATTAGCGTAATTAATTCTTATTAATGCATAAGTTATTGCTTTTATTTTTTGACTTTAAGAAGAAGTGAAAAACATACACAACCTTACTGCCCAAGAAACTCCAATGGATTTCTACAACCCAACTATTACTACCCCTTAATTTTGCAAGTGCAAGCAAAATCAAGGATGTCTAAGATCATTACCATCGAGCATAAATGCATTGAGCAAAACAATAAATCAAGTTTGTTGCCATTTCTCTAAATGCATGTATAAGCTATTACCTTTGCCTAAAATAAAGAGGATTTTTTCAAACAAGTCTGGAGTTTTTCATTTTTTTTGTAAGTAGTAAATTAGTTGGCTTATATCTGAATATGTTACACTTAGATTTAAAAACGCGCGCGATGTTTTACGTCTCGAAGCGTTTTTATGTGAAATGCAGCAAACTGCTTCAACAAAAAAAAACCTTGATGCCTTTGAATTTTTTTATAAAGTTGTTCATAAACCAATTTGAAAGAGTTTACTTGGCTATTCCTTTTTTTTGATCGTGATTTACCAATTTTGTGATTGTTTTTTGGATTTCTTAGTTTTTTACGCGTTTGCATTCACATTCTTCTTCATTTTGTTTTTTAGAATAATTTCAAAGCTCCTGCGTTCTCTCTCAACAATCAAAATGGCAGCTGCACCACCTCCACCAACTATGATTTCGCTAGCATATGTTCTCGTTGATTCTCGAAGATTTGGTCACAACGTTGAAAATCTAATGCTCCTTCAAGAACAAACTCAAATTATTCAAGACATGCGTCCACGTTATCAAAATGTCACCATGCCAAATACTCTACAAGCTTACAATCAAGTTCATCCCGTAATTCAAGCAATGAGATACCGACTCCTCACATTCGTTCAAACAGATGATTGTATTCAACTTGTTGGACGTCTTGATGGATTACTTGGTCTTCCTCATCCATAAGAATCCTGTTATCAAAGAATATCTGCTATAAATAATGTTCATTACAAAAATATCCTATTGTTTCTTTTTGTATATTCATTTTTATTTATTGTAAAACATTTATTCTTTTGTTGTTTTTGTTGTTGTATTTCTTTAATAAATATTATTATCGTTATTACAGTTAAAGTATCATGGTTGAAACCGGGAAAATATGTATAAGACTATAGTAAATATTTGCTTGTTAACTTTTGATAAGAAATTTATCAGTTGCTATATTCAAACAATGACATCGTAATACAGCCTCCTGAAAGCTCCAACATTTATCATTTTTACATCGAAAACAAAATCTTAATCTTGTGTTACTTTTGCTTTCATCAAAGCCCAGTATTGGTTGCTTTGTTACTGTTCTTAGTTTATTAGCATTAATCAAATTCTCACATGACATGTGTAAGTACAACAATAAAAAGCAAAGTTTGTGGAAACATTCATCGTTACCCTATTCGCTCGATAATTCAGCATCAATGAAACAAAGACAACCATCTAAACAAATGTTTTTACGAAAGTTGAATCATACATTTGTAGAAGCAATAAATCAACAAAGGCGAATCGTTTTTTTTTGTTGGGGAGATATGCTGTATTTTCCATGTTGTATCGGCAACCCATTTTTTAGAATAAGGTTAGAATCTTATCAAAACTACTAACAAGAATTATTATGAACAAGCAAATAGTAAACAAAAGCAAAGAGAGAAATATTTTATACATACAAACTTATCAACACAGACAAAATTAAAATTTCAATCAAAAAAAAAATATTTCAATTTTTCTTTTCTTCTTTTGAACCCTTATTTTCTTTTTCATCCACAAGTTTTGATTTTTCTTCTTTAGATTTGGATTTTTCTTCCATTTCCTTTTTGAGTTCTTGCTGCTTCTTTTCATCTTTATCTTTGGATTCTTTCTTTTCAGAGGATACCTTATTATCATTTGGCTTTGAATCTTCGATTTTATCCTTGTTTGCTGCTGATTTTTTCTCATCTTTAAGCTTTTCATCATCTTTGCCTTTCTCTTTTTCCTTGTCTTTCTTCTTTTCACACTTGTTATTACTGTTGTCATCATCGGTCAGCTAAAAACGTAAAAATTAATGAAGATAGTTGGTTTTTAACCACAACTAAAACCTACAGTAGTTCCTGTAGTATTGCTGTCTTTAGTTTCAGTCTAAAAGAAAAAATGAATGCATCATTAATCATAGTGAAAACAAAAGACATACCGAATTAGAAGCTTTAGCTTGATCACCTTTATGATCTTCTCCATGACGATGAGCTTTATTCCTTTGAAGTTTACTTCTTTTCCTTGGTGTTTCTTGTAAAGGTTTTACAGGAGCATTAATTTTTTCAAAAACCGTTGGAGTAGCTTCAGGATCAGCTTCATCAGAACCTTTCATATTATTATTTCCAGATTCCATTTCAACAGTAATTTCTTTTTTATGATTTTTTAAAGCATCATCATCGTGCGATTGATTTTGAATTAAAGTTCCTACCATTGTTTTAGTTTGATCATTTGAAGCAGCAGAAACTCCAATTGGAACTGGCGATGGTGAACTTCCTACTGCAGGAGTAGTTGGTGAAGGTGATATTCCATCATTTGGAGGAGGAGTTACTTCAGGACATGATGCACCAGTTGGAGAACCTTTGGGATCATTTGATTCAAATTTGTTCTTGAATTTCTTTAGAGTTGATAAGAATTTATTGTGTTTATCTGGAACTGGTGGTGTTGCTTCATTCGTTGAAGTTGTTGTTGTAGTAGTTGTTGCGGAAGTTCCAGGTGGTGTTGTAGTTTTACGAAACTTATTTCGAGTATCTAAAAATTCATGATTAACTATGTAATAGAAATATAATATAAACCTTTGTATGAACTCATGAAAACATTTCCAGCTTTTTTAAATACACTAACACCAGCTTGATCTTCAGATTGAACTTGACCATTGTTGGGAATAGTACCAGGAACAGCAGTAAGAGGTTGAAGTTCACCAGGATTTCGCTCAAATGTTGGAGCACATGGTTGTAGTTCTGCAGCTTCAATGGTTGCTTCTTTTGTAATCTAAAAAAACAAGCATTGTAAATAGTAAACTAATTCATGGTTATAGTATGTTCGTAAACTCTAATTTTAAATGACTTAAAAATGTACTTTAGCTTGATGATTTTCGGTTTGGTCCATAGTTGGATCGACAGTTCTTTCTTCTGTTGTCTTCTTATCCTTCTTTGTATCTGCCGATGGTTGCTCCTTTTCATCTTTCTTCTTTTCAACATCCTTTGATTCTTTTGGAAAGCCTTCCTTTTCAACAGGTTTCTTTCCAGCTTCATCAGATTTTGTTGGAGTTCCTACTACTGGTATTGGAGGCGGAATTGCTGCTGGCGATGGATTTGGAATAACAGCCGGCGTCTTCTTAGCATCTTTAGGTTGATCCTTTGTCTTTGGTTTAACCTGAAAAATTTCATATTGTAAAAATGAGCAATGATAAAGAAAAGCAATAAAAATTTACTTCAGCTGATAGAGCCTTTTTCTTTGCATCTTTGGATTTTGATACTTTTCTTGGTTCAATTGATGCAGGCTTTGTTGTTTCTTTGTCTTTTCTGAAAACATTTTTTATTCTTTTCATAGGATTTCGTCGAACAGGTGATGGTGGTGGAGGTGTTGATGGTCCGCCAGCAGCAGCAGCGGCTACTTCTTTTCCATCTTTTGGTTGTGCTGTTTCAGCTGCTTTAGTACCAGGAGTTGTTGGAGCCGGAATTGACGATTGCGGTGGTGGTGGCGCATTTTTATCCTAAAAATGAAATCTATTAGTCTAATGTAACAACAAAAGTAAAGATAAAATTAACTTACACCATGTCTCACAATTTTATTTCCACCAACCAATGACCATGTTAATGCAGCAGATGTACTCAAAATGAAACATAAAAGTTGAAGCAATTGTATTTCATCCATCTTTTTTTGGAAGAAAAAGAAATAATCAAAAAGTCAAAAGAATTTTCTTTGTTGACTGTTTTTTTGCGAAAGAGAAAAAACAATGAAGAAAAGTTCGCTAAGAAAATTTGAAAACCATGCAAATTTTCTTCATCTTTGGGAACGTTTTTAGTAACTGTGCAATTTGAAAATGAATTGACTATGATAAAATGCTTTTTTAACCAACAAAAATGCTTCATTGTATATGAATGTGACCATATGCACTTAGACAATAACAGTAAAAAATACAAAGTGAAGAAATTTACTACAAAAATAAAATGTACATGTTCAAAAAGTGATACAAAAAACAAACAAACAAGAAATTTAACAATGATCTAATAAAACATTTTTAGCTTCTTTGAGCAATTGAAAAAGTTAGTATAATAGCTACGAAATTTCCACCAAGCCAATGGAAAATCTTCTTCATCAGGTAGAAAATCATAAATTTGAGGTGGTAAGTCATAACCATAGATATATCGTGAATTCGAATAAATGAACAAAAGGACCATAGATAATTTAAGCATGGCATCATTTACATGGTCTGCAGTCAAATTGAATATTTTCATTGATTCAGCAACAAGAGAATAGTCATTATCAAAATTATGGGCAAGAAGCTTATCTGAAGAAAAAAAAGTTGTACAATATAAGCATATGTTTGTAAAGATGTAAAAATGGTTCATAAACTTTTGTCATTTTTAAGGAATAAAGAAAAGTTGCTTACCTGCACTTTCAATGAATAGAATATGTTGGTTGAAAGTGAGTTCTTCCTTTAATAACATTTCTTGAAATACTTGGCGATAATTTCTTTTTTCATATATTTCATATTTAATGGTGTTTTCTTCTGCTTGTTTTTTATATTGACGATGATTTCGAAATTGATCATTTGAAATAATTATAGCTCCATATTTTTTTGCTATGTCAAGCATTAATCTATCATCATTTTCAGGACCATCGGTTACTGGATAAAGAATTAAATCAAGGCTTTCAAGGACCTAAAATTGATACAGAGTATGAGAAATGTTAGGTTCATAAACATCGACTTCTTTCTAAATGCAAAAAACCGTAACATTAAAAGGTAAACTTACATCAAGAATATACAAGTTTGAGCATCGATATTCTCGTGGCATGTTTCTTAAAACCAAACGAACAGCCCAGCCAAATGAGATTAAGTTCATAATCATTGGAACCAAAATCATTGGATTCATTCGTCTAAAAAATAAAAGCATGTAAATGTGTAAAGATTAAAAAACATCGCAAATAATAAACTTACTCATCAGCAGGAACCCAAAGAAGTTCAGTTGAAGGTAGAGGATTAGTGAAATGCATTAGATTAAATCCATCGAGGAGAACCAAACGTCGAAGATAATCTTTTTGAATAGTTTTCGGTAAGCATAATGGATTTTTATCATCAATTTTTGGATCACCAGTTAGGTTAGTGGACATTGTTAAGATTAGTGAAATCGTTTCAAACTAAGAAAATTGTAAAACAAAAAAAGTTAGTTGAAACGTTGAAAAAAAATTCAAAAAGAAAGTTTTTTGTTTTCAAAAAGAAAGGAAGGATTTTGATGCGAGTCAATAAAAGGAAAAGAAGCGAGCGAGACGATCAAAAGCGTTGTTGGAGTTTGCGAAGATGGCGACATCGTGTTTTTTTATTCCAAGATGCAGAAATTTTAGGTAATTTTATTAAAAGATGAATCATGATTTTTAATGGCCACCTCAATTTCGTTTTTTTTAAGAGTTGCATTTTGATCTTATTTTATTTCTAGAAACAAAAAATATGAACAAAATGATACATAAAACTTAAAAATCAATTATTTAAATTTTGCATTTATCATCGGATGGCAAAACTGATTTTCGAATAAGTTTTTTGGCTTCATCTTTGCTTTTTATTTCCACTTTTGGAATGCTTTTGTAGTTATTTGATTTAGTTGTTAAGCTTTCTCCAGTTGCTTGAGCCAAATAACTTTGTAAATCATTGCAAAGGTTTTTAGAATGATGAGCTTGCCGAATACTACAAAGTTCATCCATTTTGCATTGTAATCCACACGTCATTCCATTTCGACGATATTTATTTCTAAAAGAGAATTGTAACTGTACCTTTAAATTTAATGGAAGGATTTACTTTCGATATTTAGCAAAAAGATTATCATCAACAAGCATTCGATCGATGAGTTTATTCCATTCTGATGGAGAAATTTCTGCTAATCCATATTCTGCTTTTGCCGAAGCATAAAGAGTTTCCCATTTTGTTGGAGCATCGGGATTTGCATTTGCAACAGTTATATTTAAGAAATATTCTTCAAAATCGATAACTCTCTAAAAACATGTTTTTATATTATTTTTTCATTTTCTGGGATTAACAAATAGCAAAACATATTTTTCTAAATGGAACACTACTATTTTTAGTGCTAAAATAGAACGTTTACTTACAAAACTTGATCCCTCATAATTTCCATCGATTGTATAAATTCTATATGCGGGATTGAATTCAGAGTATGTGGTTAAACTTGGTGCTGCATAAATCATACTGGTTGGTCGCGATTTTGGATTTTCTGGGTCTTCATAAACGACGTAATATTCCTCAGAATGAGTATGACCGAAGAATTGTGCAGCAATTGTATCTTCGTATCTTAAAAAATTTATTTTTCAGAGAGTTACTTTTCATAAACCAAAAATGCTTTGAGATCAATATTATCCTCACCGATTAACAGCATTATAATAATTAATAGCCCATCCTTCAAGGGCTTCACTACCTCCACCTGGAATATGAGCGACAACATGAACTTTGTCGCCATTGCGTTCAGCATCTTCGAGTTGTTCCAAAAACCATGTCATAGTTCCATCCGGATCTGTTTGGTTTACATACAAATAACTTAAAGGAATTTGTTGTTAAAAACAAGATACAAAATAATCTTACAAGTTTACTGCATCACCTAAAGCATTATTGAGTGAAATAAGACGTAAACGAGGGAATAATTTTTTCATGTAACAGCCATTGCTAAAATTTACTTTGTTATTTTACGGTAATAATTTTATAACAACTAACAATTGAACTATTGAAATTTGATCAGCTGGAACCCAATCTTTCCACTCATCTGCCATTGTATCGTAAAGCCAATCCATATGGAATTTTGCTGGAGTAAAGTGAGGGGCAAAACTAAACATATTTTTTGTTTGTTTGTTAACTTAATCTAAACAAAAAATTTCTTTACTTATCAATTGGAACGCCTTCATGATTTCCAACAGCAAAATAAACTTGTTTTCCGGGTAAAAATTGTTTCATAACTCGAGAAATATTTTGAACTTTTGCTATGTGTCCTTCTTTTGTGTAATCCCAATCTGCGTGACTTTCTAAATCACCCGAAATTAAAACATAATCAATCTATAAATTTATGGGAATCTCAAAGAAGACTCATAAAAAAAGTTTACATCTTTATGATTAGCAGCAATATCTTTCATCATATCTTCTAATAACCAATATGGAGCATCACAATTACCTACAGTGCCCCATTTTCCTGCTGGAATAGAAACATCTTTTTGTGCAAAAGCTTCCTAAAATATTTTTGCAATTAACAAACTTTTCAAAATCTTAACTAACATGAGTATCTTTAGGTGGACGACAGCAAAGAGGTTCACCGCATTTAGCTTCAGAACCAATTAAATAATCGTTATCAACATGAAGGTCGGATAATTGTAAAACTCTTAAAGTTGGTTTTCCAGATGGAATGGGTGCTGGTTCTTTATGGGGAGGTTTTACACCAGGCATGGGTAAAAACCATGTTGCATTATATGGATCAAATCCACCATCACAACCTTTAACTAATAAACCACAAATTTCTTTAGGTTCCACAATTAATTCAGTTAAAACATAAATAAATGTTTCTTTGAAATCAGAGACCATTCCTTTACAAACAAAATTATCTTCGATATGTAAAGTTGAACAAACAAAAGAAATAAAATCCACGATGCAATCATCCAATGCATCATCTCCAAGTAAATCGTGTGCTACTTCCACCACCAAATTACAAGTTGTGCATTGAGTTGAGTCAGCAAGTTCTAGAAAAAAATAAAAATATAAAAACCTGCCTTAGGCATTTCAGACTAAAAATGCTTACTATGTTCCAATGGAGCTCCATGGATTCCTTGCAATAATGCTAAACAAGCCAGAATAAAGACAACTATTTTCATTGTCTTTCAACACAATTAAAAACAATCACTCTAATTTTTGCTACTAAAAAACTCTGGAGAAAGTAAAAAAACAAAGGCGACACAACACGTGTATGCTTTGAAAACAATGATTGTTTTCATCTTCTTATCAATCAAATTTTTTTCTTTTTACAGAAGCGGACCTAATTCATAGCTATCTAGCTTCCATTCAATGAAAGTCCTTTTTTGATGATTTTTTTTGATAAGCATTGTTTTGTGCACCAAACCACATATATTTTTCCTGCTACAAAAAATAAAATAAAAGTCAACGTTTATGGAATGAAAAAAGTTTTTAAATATGCAAATTAAGAAATGGTTTCCTTTTTTTTCGTTTCGACCAACACTTTTAGTTTATGTTAAAAAAGAATTTGGTTTAAAAATAGGCAGGAATCCATCACACTTTTGAAATATGATGTCATGCCTTTTCAATATTACCTGGATTGATGCTGATCGGTAAACCATGATAAAAATTGAAAGGAGTCAAAGTTATAGGTTTTACAAATTTATTTAATATTTATTTTTGGGTTCGAATTAATCAATAATAAAACAAGTTTTTTCTATTTTTAAAACAAATATGTATGAAGTTTTAGAGTGTTTTATTGTTTTTGTAAGCAAACTATCACTGGAATGTTACTACTTTGGTGCATTTTTAGGCTATTTAATTGCTGCCATATTTATTTTTTTTAATAGTTGAAATTTGATTCCATAGGAAATTCCAAAAAAGCAATGTGTTTGCTTGCTTGTTTATATTTTTGATTGATTGAGTCTTCAAAAAAAAAAGAAGCAACTTTGGTAGTTTGAAAAAAGTTTTTGTTTGGTTAATCGGTAGCTTGAACGCAATTTGAAGCTAAAATTTGTTTCATGACTTCCTTCAAGGTCACAGAATGTAACTGAAATATCCATTCATTCTTATAATATTTTCTTATGAAATCAAGAGAAAAAAAAAATATTATTGTAAATGATCCCTCAACTCCATTATTTTTTCTTATACCCAAAATTGATGGCAATTATCATTGATCCTTATTTTTCTTCTTTTTCATTTTGGCTGCTGCTTTTAACCAATGCTGTTTTTATTGTCTCACCCTCAACTGCAACGACAAAGAAGGAGGATTGGCATTGTTGAATTTCTTTTTTCAATTCTTGCTAATTACAAAAACTTTCAACAAAAAAAGAAAGAAAAAATTGTTTCATTTTTCTCCTCTTTTTTTAAACAGAAACCAAGGTTGTTGGTTATTTTTGGTATTTTTCATATGTTTGAAAAAGTTTATTAAAATTCTTAAATAAATAAAATTATGGAAGATTTAGCATATCCAGATAATTATGATAATGAAACATATCCAATAGATGATGAACGAAATATAACTTCATGCTACGAACCTCCATCGTTTCAGCGATTTCAGTATACTGTAAGTTTTACTTTTTGCTTTTTCAAAAAAAAAGTTTAGGGTATTTAGCTTTAAAAAATGCATTTTATTTTTAGATTGATGATCTCTTACTTGCTGCTTCCACAGCTTCAACAGTATTTAATATTATGGTTATATTTTGTGCATTCAAATTACTTAAAAGATCTGGAGACACAATGCATATGTTTATTATTAATATGACTTTGGGAGATTTACTTTTAACAGGTAAATCTTAAATTTATTTCCGCTCAAAAAGAAACAAACAAAAACAAAACTTTTTTTTTCTAAAAAGTTCATATTTTTTATCTCAAAAAAAATATTGTGAAAGAAATAGTATTTCTCTCTTTACCTACCACTAAAACATATTTCATTTTGTTTTTATTTCTCAATGATCCATTTATATTTGTTTTAATAATTATAAGTTAGCTTTGCGCAGAGGCGATAACGTGACCAATGAGGGAAACCGAGGTGCGTTTATTGCTGGTTGAAAACTTTCACCAATTACCCGCGATGATCTCTGAAATATGAGTATCATTTGCAATTTTTGGACAGCCCTCCGGGGCTTTATTTTCTTTTAAACAAAAATTTACCAAAGTTTGTTCTTTTCAAATTTGCTAAACCAAGTTTCTGAATCATTCTCAAATTGAAAGTATGTAAACTATGACTTCCAATTTCCCTAACTTCGATTCACAAATCAAAAACATTCCTTCAAAACTTTAAATTTTCAGTGTTCTGTCATCCAAATGAATTCCTCACTCGAAAACATGTATTTTTGAGACACATCCATCTTTGCACTGTAATTCATTTTTGTAATTGGCTGGGATTAGCTATCTCTGGTTTATCTCTCACATTGTTAAACGTGGATAAATTAATTTATTTCCGTTGGCCGCTAAGATATGATCAAACTATGTCTAAACGTCGAGCAGCTTTATTATGTGTTTTAATTTGGCTTATTTCTTTAGGGTAAAATTCTTTAAATTTTGGTGAAACCCATTGTTGATAAAAATAAAATTTTTAGATTTGTTAGTTATGTTTGGTTTTTTAAAATTGCATATGTTACAGAAGATTGCATAATTAATGTAAGTTTTTTTATTTTTCGAGGCGAGAATCAGAGTTCTATGATTCATGGATTTTTTTAGTTAACTGGAGGCAAATATTATTATTACCACATTTTTATGATAGTTTTTTGTGTTTTACCTGTTACATCCTCGCTATTTGTTAGTATTTATCTTTTTCGTTTGACAAGACAAAAGATGTCAGCCCCGGTTCATCTTGGTGGACAAAACGTTGATATTCCTACATTTAAAATTAAGGTTTGTTTTACATTTATTTGGAATTTCATTCGTATTTGGATTGATTGAAATTTGAAACAGCTTCTTTTTTGATTTTGCATGCGGAAAAAGCAAATTTTTATTGTTTTGAAGAAAAAATGGCAACGAACCAAAAGAGATAGTTGCTTCTCTAATTCCAAATTTCAAAAATCAAAAAAAAATTCAATGAAAGCAAATTATTAAATTATTTTAGCTTGCTTTTTTTTCAGAAAATTTTTGCACCTAAAACAATTTTTGTTGCTCAAAGTTTTTGGTAATTTGCATTTTTCTAAAAACCATTATATTTTTATCCGGAAAAAAATATTTTTCACCATATTTTTTTTAATCTTTTTAAAATCATTCATTTTTCAGGTAAAATCACTAATGTTTATTTTTGCAACAACAGTTTGGACTTCATTTTCACTTTTACCTTATCGAATTTTTAATATTTGTCGAATATATTTGATTGAATGGGATTATCTCGATTGCCATACTCGCTCGTTAATGAATTGGCTGGCATGGATTTTGCTTTATCTTTTAACTTTGAATCCAATTGTTAATCCATTAATCACAGCAATAATTTATGCGCCATATCGATTAACAATCAAAAAATTATTTATTAATGTTCCCATTGGAAATCGTTTACAATATTCTTATCGCGATGGAACCACGGACACTAGTTTTCTATCAACTCGAAGACGAAATCGAAACTCGGCTTCAATCGATCAAGAAATGCTTTCCATGCAACGAAATCAAGCAACCATGCCTTTGAGAACTTCCCTCAATTCTTGTGATAATACAATTCCTGAAGAACCAAACGATGGTGAAACTGGTTCAGCCCCATCAGGAAGCACAGGACAATTGAAGATTAAGGCGCCTGAAAGACCTAAAAGTAGCACCTTTCCTTCCAGTGGCGGCATTGAGGAAGATTCAACAATGTAATTTTTTTAATTGAAAGAAGAATTTACTAAATAAGATTCTTCTTCATCGTTTTTTACAAAAATCTTGTTTGCATCTCATATTTATAAATTGCAGCTTTAATCTATTTTTTGATTTGTAAATATATTTTATTCATTAATAAATCACTTGTTTTTGTAGATATGATAGCTTGTTAAAATTTTGCACTTTTTTGGCTTCTATTGAGAAAATACAACATTTTATGCATAAACGTGGTTGCATTTATTTAAATCGTAGTCTCATTAATGTTAAATGCTTTTATTAAATTTTTTTAATCACGCATGTGTCTTTAAAAATTAAATATTTAAAGCTTTTAACAAAAAAGCAAGATCAAAATAGTTTTCTGAAAATCAAAAAAATAAAATAAAAATAAAAAGGAAAATGTAAAACATAATTTTAAAAGTTGAGTACTTATTTATTTTACAAATTTTTTATTACTTGCATTAGTTCTTCCTAATTTTTCATATAACTTCCTTAAAAATAATAAAACTGTTTTTTTACATTTTTTTAAATGAATCATTGATACTCGAAATATTAAAAATCCTTATGTATTTTAGCCTTTGATTGGAGGACATTCACTTAATGGAATGCATTCGCCATTGGAATTTAGAACAGTTTTGTTTGAACAAAAACATCCTTCAGCACATTTTTCTGCGCAAAGTCCTGGTTCGATTACCTTAAAATTTAATAACTAATTTTTCATTAAAAAGCAAATAAAGGTTACAAAGGGAGTTGGACATCTCGGAGGACAAAGTGAGCCACATTCATTGAAAACTTGATTTTTGCCACAGCATTCATCTCTTGGAACACATTGGCTTAAAGAATTTCTTAGGGTTCCATCAACACAAAAGCATCCGGCAACGCATTGCTTAGTGCACGGCTGAGGCTGTAATTTAGCAAAATATTTGTAGCTTTTATGTAAAACTTGAAAAACTTACTCCAGGTTTTTCACACGTCGAAGGACAAGCTGTGCCACAACTATTGTAAACTTCGTTTATGCCACATGGTAAAATAGTTTTACCAAAAGTGACAACAACAAGCATCAATAAGAAGCAAAATAAAAGAATTGCAACTTTCATTTTCGATAGTTAAAAAAATTCGATGATTAACAAATAAAAAATTTTTATTACTTTTTTTGACTACACCGAGTTCCTTTTATATCTCACTTTTTTGAAATGATCTCGATTCTAAAAATTTTAATTTTGTTTTTGTTTTTCACTAGCAAGTGATTCTTTTATTAAACTGTTCAAACAAAAATGAATTTTTAAACATTAGTGTATCATTCTGCCAAAAATAAAAAAAGGATTAAACTTTAAATTTTTTTGTTTTTAACAAATAAAAAAAGCTATTATTGCTTCAAATAGACATATGATGTTATTGTTCACAACCAAACAATAAAGAGTTTAAAGGCTCCTTTTTATTTTTAGATGCAACAAAAGTGTTGAAACATTATTTTTGATAATTGAAATGTTTGCATAATAAATAAAGAAATAAAGAAAGGTGCAGCAATTCAAAGCTGATTTCTGAAGTAATTTTCTTTTTTATGAATAAAACTTTTTTTTAAATTTTTTTTTATCCAAATCGAAAGTTTGATTTAATTCTCAAAAAATGACTTTTAACATTGATTGTTCTTAACCGATGACTTTAGTTTGATTACAAAAACGATAATATGCATTTTTTATATGAAAATAAGTTCATTAATAAATTAAGTTTTATTTTTCATTCATCAATATGATGAAATATTTTAACAACAAATTAAACATATACAAACATATATTACATATTTACAACGTTTTTTGCCATTTTTCAAACTTTTAAATATTTTTGTTTAAAAGTGGATTAAGAAAGTTAATCCATAATATTGACAATTGGGTCAACGATAGGGTCGATAATAGGATCAGTGACAATGATTCTTTTACATTCAATTGGAGGAACGCATTTGCCTTGGGTATTACGTAAAGTTCCATTAGTGCAGAAACATCCTTCAACGCATTGCATGGTACACATTTGGGGCTAAAATTAAACCTATTTTTTGAATTTCTTTAATGTAAAAACAACTTACTTTAGGATTTGTGCAAGTTGGTGGACATGCTGTTCCACAACTTTGATAAATTTCATTTTCACCGCAACTTTCACCTCCGGGACTGTCGGTGGAGGATTTTGAACATAGATGTGGTGGAACACATTCACCAACTGTATTTCTCATTGTTCCATTTGTACATTGGCATCCGTTAAAGCAAACATCTGTACACATCATTGGTGGCTAAAATTAATAAAATTTTATTATTAGAGTTTTTGTATTGAGAAAAAATTTACTTTTGGATTTTCACATGTTGGTGCACAAGCTGATCCACATTCTTCGTAAATTTCATTTTTGCCACATTTCTCGCCATTATTTGGTGGTATTGGAGAACTGCTATCTCTTGTGATTAATGGACATTCAGTTTCTGGTACGCATTCACCTTGAGCATTACGAATGGTCCCTTTGGAGCAGAAGCATCCAGGAATGCAAACAGCAGGGCACATCATTGGTGGCTGAAATTAGCAAAATCAAATAATTAAAGCTATTCGAGATATGAGGAAATTTACTTTATTTTTTTCACAAGTTGGTGCACACATTGATCCGCATTCATTGTAAACTTCATTTTTGCCGCATTGCTCGCCATTTGGAGGCATGTGTGAGCTGCTTTCTGTGCTGTTATTTAATGAGCATTCACTTTCAAGAACACATTCGCCTTCAGCGTTTCTTAAAGTTCCATTTGCACATTGGCATCCAACTACGCATTGCATAGTACACATGCCTGGCTACAAATTAACAACTGTGATTATTAATCTCTAACTTTTAAAAAAAGTCTTACTTCTGGATTTTCACAAGATGGTGGACAAGCTGTTCCACAATTAGTAAAAATTTCATTTTTGCCGCATTCATTTCCAGGTGGCAAAATTGTGATATTTCGAGGGTTTCTTAAAGTGCAATTGCTGGGAAGAACGCATAGTCCTTCTGAGTTTTTTACATAACCATCATTACAGAAGCATCCACGAACACATTGATCAGTGCAAACTTCGGGCTAAAAATAGACAAACTTAAATTTATTACTTTTTTATAAAAAAAATTTACTTTTGGATTTTCACATGTTGGTGGACATGCGGTTCCACAAGTTTTATAAACTTCATTTTTCTCACATGGTAACATAACCATACCAAAACTGGCGGTAGTAAAGGCCAATAAACAGAATACAACAACCTTCATATTTGACGACTTCAATAAATATAAAAACAAAATGAGACTTTTTTGTTATTTTAATAATTGCAACTCGACCCTTTTATAGCCCTCTTTTTTGATTTGATTTTTAAACAATTTCATTAAAACAAAATATTTTAATTTTGTTTTGGTATTTTGAAAATTATAATCTGTTTAAACAAAGCTGATTTTTGAACATTCATTCATTCATGTTTGCAAAGAGAAAAAAAGAGAAGAGAGTTCGCACTTTTAAACCATTGTTTTTCACAAAAAACAATGATGGTTGTTTATTATAAATGGAATGGTTTATGGATATTAAAATAACAAAAATAATATTTTAATTATTTTAAATTTGAAAAGATTCTATAAATCGAATGTTTATCTTTTTAATTTTTAAAAAGACATCATTCAAGTTTTTAAAATATCCCACTCAGCTTATCGAAAACAAAGGACAGAGATAAAATGAAAAAATATAAATTAAGTAAAACATAGCAAAAATGGTTTGATTTTTCCAACAATAATAAAACTAATGAAAAATATTTTAAATTTTCTCAAAAGCACATTTAAACCGATTAAAGAAACTTAAAAATTAAGAAAAGCCTTTTTTATTTTATTCCATTTTTTTCAAACGCGTTATAAAAATTTAAATAATCCTAAACCAAAGATTTTTCTTAATTTAGACATTTTTAGAACCATTTTTTGTCATAATTTTTTAGATAAACATTTTTATTTGATTTTTTCTTAATCCCTTACAACATTATCCTTTTAACTAAAACTGATGATTATCTGAATTCCATTTCCTTTCTGCATCATTTTTTGATGGATAAAAGATAAACTTGTTTCTTTCTCTCTCGATAATGCAATAACCTTTTTTTTATTTCTCGAGATTCATTCAACGATGATGTTGACAACATTATTGTCACCTTTGCTTGCCTTTGCTTTTTTGGTGGCGCGTGTGCTGAATTGCGGCAAGGTGCGATCAAGAAGAAAAAAAAGATGATTTATGAGTTGATTGGATAATTTTTATGTTTTTTCAAGAGACTAAAGAAAGACATAACCGCGATCGCGCAAATATTGCAAGAAAATGATAGGTGATACTTTTTTTGGTGACAGAAAGGCTGCTTTTTCGCTTGCGTACAAGGTTAATCATTTTTTTTTTCACAACCTTCATTTTTTGGGGTAAACTGCGATTCTTTGATATTGACACTACCAAATGAATAAATATATGGTAAAGTTTATTTCTCATTTCCGATGAAGATCATGATCGATATCATTGAGACAAAAAAAAGTGTTAAAAGTATTCTGAAAGGAAAAAATGACCAATAATGGACAAGGTTAAATTTTGTTGTGTATGTTAAAGTTTGCGATTTTTTCTTCCGCTTTTTTTACACTGGAATGAATGTGTTGTTTACTTTTGTTTTGCAGTGATTACAGTATATGAAAAATATTTGTGTTTGATGTCTGCTTTTTTGATTCTTTTTTTTTGTAAATAAAAAAATGATAGTAGAATTATTTTTAAGATTTTGTTACTCTCATGCAATTTTTCTCTCGTTATTGCATTGTTAATCCAAGGTTAAGCCGACATGAGAATCTTCTTTAATTCTGTGACTCTCTGAATTTGATTTATTACCTAAAAAAAATTTCAAAAAAACTTTTGAAACAAATAAAAAATTAAAATGAATTAAGAAAAATCCAGCTGCCTTTTTCTTCTTCTTTCGAGTTTCTTTTGTTTGAACAGTTAACAGTCAGTTGATCCAAGAAAATACTATTTAGTTTGTGTAAGAAAAAAGGGTCAAATGCCCTTAGAGATATGAATCAAATTTTTGGGTTAAACAAAGAAGTTGAAAAAAAAGTTTCATTATATTTTTAAATCCAAAAACAATAGACTTTTATGTATTTGACTTTCAAGTTTGCTTTACCATAGCTTATTCAATTTATACAAACGAAAATTTTAAGGATTTTTTCTCAAAGTAATTTTCAAAATCTAAATTAAATGGAATTTTAAGATCCTTAGTTAATTCCAACTCCAAACGTGTCCAATTTTCTTTTTTTTTCAAAACCAAATATAACTAATAAACCTCAACCAATCATTAGCCATGAGCATCTGCTGCTTCATTAAAACAAACTACAATAGAAAAATCATTTAAAACAAATAATTTTAATTTCCATTTAAAAAAATCCATCTGCTTTTGCTTTTTCAAAAACCGTATTGCTTTTCTTTTTGAAACGTATAAATGAAAACTGTCAAAAATTTATTTATTTTTTTCTTCGACGTCATAATTTCTTTTGCTTTTATTTTATTTTTATTTATGGCGGCATCGTTAAAATTCCATTCACTAAAAAAAAGAGAGAGGCCTCATTATTTTATATTTAAAAATCTTTAAACAAAAATCATTACAAAATTATGCAAATTAGCTTTGAAAAAAAGAAAAAGGATTTTGATTTTTTTCCTTTTTCGAGCATCAGTTTTAATGAATTTGTTTTGACACTCCAAAAATGAAGAAGAAGAAAATCGAAGAAATTGAGGATATCTTTTTGAAAAATAAAAGATAAATGCGAATTAAAAAAGAAAAAGGAAAAAGGATGTGATTGAATTTTAAATATAAAAAAAATAATTTATTGCTTTGATTTTTATTTGAATGTTGCAATTTTTAATCTTCGTCCATATCAAATCAAATTAAAATTTGAAAAGAAAAAAGATCAAAAATGATTGAAAGCAATACAAATGTGGAAATATTGCTTAGCTTTGCTTACTTTTCTCATTTACCAATTTAGCGATAGTAATCATAAACGTAAAAATATTGTCGAATTTTAATTACTCTCGCTATTTCTATTTATTTCAACAAATATTTTTCTGCTTCCTATTTTTTATTACCGTATCCTTATCCTTGACCTTTACCATAAACAACAAAAAATAATTTTATTAAATAACTTTTCCTTTATTATTTTTCTTTTTCTTCTTGATCATCAACACCAACTTCGATCGCTTCTGCCCATCAAAATTAAACGTTTTTCACACTTTTTAATTATTCTTTTTTTCAATTTTCTTTTTTGACCTATGCCGCAGTTTTTTTAAACAATTTTTCATGTTACTTTAAAAAACTTTTTTTGTGGTAAAGGAAAAACTTTTCTTAACAAAATAGAGTGAAAGAGGCAGAAACAAAAAAAGGTGGTGGAAAATAACAATAAACGCGTAAACGATTGACGACGACAGTCGGCTTGCGACAAAAGAAAAATATATATATTTGAACGCCACAGGAGGTTGGTTGGTAAAATGCTTTACAAAAAACCGACTTTGAAAAAAAAATGCAAAGAATTAAAAAAATATACAAAAAAAATATGAAAGAATGGAAAGGTACCGTTACTTTTCAACGGTACTCTTTTTTCTTGCCTTTCGAAGTCTTTGGTAACAAAAAAATAGGCTTTAAAAAGTTTTTTAATAATGAATGTTAAAAAGCATGCCAAAAAAATAAACATTAGTAAGTCAACAACAAAAAAATGTATGTTTGCATGTTTTTTTAGTTGGGCTAATTATCTTTTGGCTTTTTTAAAGAATTTTTAAACAAACTTTCAAAAAATCTAACAAGAAAAGCAATTATTTTTTATTTTAAGAATTCTGACCGATAAAGATTTAAAAAACATAAAAAGGCAAAGACATAATTTTAAAATTAAAAGGTTTCGTAAAAATCATAGCATAAAATATAATAGTAAACCAAAAGTTGAAAATATTGCTGAAAAAATATTACTATCATTTATCATTTTAATGATTTTAAAATTTTTGATTCGTCATTTTTAAATCAAAACAATGTTACTCACTTTCCATTAAAGAATTTTTCTTAATTTATCTTTCACTGACTCATATTTTTTTCTCCTTTATAACTTATTCTCCCTAACTACGGTAAGTATCAGTCTATTCATAAACTAAAAACTTTTGAACAGTGATCGCCTTCATAATTTTTACACTTTTTCCAAAAAATAAAGTTTCCCGCAGTGGCTTACAAGCAAACTTTCTTCTTCTTTTTTTACCTTTTAGGATTAACTCTTTTTTGTTTTTGTCGGTACAATTAATTTTTCAAGGAAAAGAAAAGAGACAAGAAGAAACATGAACACCGAACATCGATGATTAAAAGAATGAGTTCAAGTTAGGACATAGATTTTTTTTCCATTGCGGCAAAAGAATAAAAAAAGCTCAGCATGTTTTCACACATTTTTCAAATTACCTTTAAGGGTCGTCGTCTTCCAAAAAAGGATGGGATGCACCTTGTTATTGGATTAAACGGCTAAGGACCAGTAAATGGCTTTGTCGGCGGCAATAACCTTAAGGCAAAAAGTTAGTTATGATAAACATCAAAAACATAAGTTGGGTATGTTAGATATTTAAATGTTGCTAATTAGTTATTATTATTTTTTGGGAAATCTCAAAGGCTTCCGGAAAAGATCAAAAAATAGTAAAAGTATTATGAGAAAATAAAAAATCGTAGAAAAAATACAGTAAAAAATAGCGAATAATGACTAAAAATACATTTTACTTTGGACTTGAAAAAATGAGAGTAATTCATTTTGTTCAAATTGTTGTAAGATTTTTGTTACTATCAAAAATCACTCACTTAAACTTTTTTTTAAGAACCAAAAGAAAAATATTGAAATTCTTACAAATATTAAAACTCGACGTTGTTGTTCATCATAAAAATTATGGAGAGAAAAATTGAAGAAAAATGCGTTAATGTTTCCATGATGTTTTTGAGTTTTATATATAGCAACAAAAATTGAAACCCCTGACGCGTGACGTCTACGTTTATTTTTTTTTTATTTTCTCGTGTACATATGTATCTTTTCCTTATTACTTTTATGGAAAAGAAGACGAAGGGAGAAAAAGCATCAGGGGGTTTCAAAATCGGAAGAAGAAAAAAATCAGCATGAAGTCTATAAAATAAATTTATTTATATTTTTACATGAAATGTTTTGACCCGTATTTTTTTTGTTGTTGACAGCTTTGTCGTTTATTTTTTTTCGATAATGCCAAAACTGATTTAATTTTCTTAACAGCAAATATTTTTTTATCATTGATAAACCTTTTTTTGAAAAAAATATAAAACCAGTCTATTTTCCAAATTCTATTTGCTCCGCCTATTTTCTCCAGTTAGAAAGCATCCAATCAAAGCCGTTTTTCAAACCCGCCTTGAAAGAACGAAAAAAAAAGTAAGAAAAGAAACAACACAAACGAAGACGATGAAAACTATGACCAAAAAAGGAGGGGCGGCAGAGACCTTAAACCACCACCACAAAAAAATGAAATGAATTGAATGAAACACAACGGCGCTAGTTTTTGAAGAAGATGAAAAAAATCTTAACGGAAAAAATAATGTTTTGTGGTTTTTTTTATTCAATTAAAAACCTGAAAGAAGATAGTAAACAAAAGTTAACAAAATATTGTTAATTTTACGTTACTATCATTTTTGAAGGTTTGGCGTGAAATTTTCGAGTTTTTATGATTTTTGCCTAGATTTTAACTTTTTTTGACTGTGGTTTTTAGTGCTTCCAAAAGACCATGCCAATTGATGAAGGAGGATGTTTTAGTACTGCCGCAGCGATGACATTGGATTATCATTCATCATGGCCTGGTGGTGGAGGAGCAGCCACTCCAACCACAACCATGAAATCTATGATGCCATATGATCCATCATCATATTATCCAACATTTTATCCAACTTATCATCCACAATTTTTATCATCATCCAAAGATGAATTATATGATTCAGCTAGAATTCAACACCAACTTCAAATTCAGCAGCAACAAGAAAATCAATTAATGTATCCTCAGCCACCGCCACCAACAGTAAATTATTCAAATGTTATAAATAATAATAGTCCATATTCAAATTATCATCATCCAACACCAACAACCACAGCAACAAATTCGATTATTTCAGCGACGACAGTTTCGACGGTTGGAAAACGATTTAAAACCGGGAAAGATGGTTGGTGCGAGGATGGACCAAGAACGTGTCATTGGTTAATAAATGTAAGCATTATTTGGTAGTTTTTGCCATTTTAGCATTCAAAAAGTAGCTAAATTACTTGAAAAAATATAAATTTCTCATTTTCGCTGTAATACTTTTTTTAAAGATAGTAACACAATTCTTAAAAATACTGTCACATTATGATTACTAACATTTTCGTAAAATTCCATTATTTTATTAATTTTCCAGGGTTTTGGTCAAACTTGCAACAAACGATGCGGATTCATTGAAGAACTGAATGATCACGTAAATAATGATCATGTAGGAAGTTTGGATGTTAGCGAACATGTATGTCATTGGAAAAATTGCAAACGCAGTTCCCCACTGCATGCTTTTAAAGCTAAATATAAATTAATTAATCATATTCGAGTTCACACAAATTTTAAACCATTTGAATGTGAAGAATGTCAAAAGAAATTTGCAAGATCAGAAAATTTAAAAATTCATCGTCGCACTCATTCAGGTTCGTTTTTGTTGTTTTTTTAAACTTTAAAATTTTTTTAACAAAGCTAATTTTTCCTTTTTATCTTCATCGTCGTTTGCTTTCTTTAAATCTGATTTTTTCTTAGTTTCTCGAAGTTTTATTATTTGTTTTTCATATAAATAAAATTTTTGGGAAAAGTTCCCAATAAACTTACAAGGTCAAAAAGACTCTAAAGTTATTCTTCCCAGGTTCTTTGATTTTGCCAACCACCATTTTGAAAAACAAAAAATATGAGGAATGTTGGAAACGAGAGAAGCACGCGTAAGAAAAGAGGCAAAAAAAAAAGAAAGAAACTAAAATGTTTAAAGTGACACCCGGGAGAAAAGTCTCTCGTTAATATTATTTTTTTGACATGGATGGGAAAAAATGAAACATAACTAAATGTTGCAATTTTGCTCCAGAAAGAAAAAATATGTATGTTCATGAGAAAATAGGAGTATTTTTAAAAATGTTTGAAAAGTGTCGAAGCTTTTTTTGGTTGGTCGAGAGTGATAATATGAGATATAGGGGAAAAATAGACTTTTGATTTATTTGAGTTAATTCATGATTGTTTTTTTACTGTAAAAACTTTATTTTTAAATGATTTCGAAACCAAAAAAAGAAAGATAGTAATTATTTTGTGAAATTTTTGTTATTTTTTGGCTAATATAAATTTTAAAAAAAAATTTCTCAAAAAATTTATAAATTTATTTATTGTTTTTTGTATTTTTAAATTCATTCATTGATAAAAATTTTTTTTTTTTGAAAAATGGTTCTGTAAATTGCTTCCATTTTTCATTTCCTCATTTTGCTTGACAAGTTAACTCTAAACCAAAACGATAATCCACCCTCTCTCTTTTCTTCTTACTATTCCATATTTTTTTCTACTGTTAAGCTTCTTTATTTCCATGTCTCAAAAAATACATGTGTGTACTTTTTATGAGGTCAAAGATCGGTTCTCTTTTTTTCAACATTGTCTATTCTATCTAATAATCAGAAGCCACACTTTTGGACTCCCAGAAAAAAAATAATAATTTCGGTATAATTCTTTTAACTTTGAATTAATCTCTCGCGCGCATGTGCTTGCTGCTGTGTTTCGATCGTAGTTTTTTTACTTTAGCTTTGACTCTTTGATGTTAATCCATGAAGTAACTTATCCACCCAAAAAAATATATTGGATAATCTTATTCAATCAAGCTCATCTTCGCGCAGCTTCTTCCTCCTTCCACGAGCCAAAAAAAGTTTTTTTTTCTTTCTTTGTTTGAATTAATTCCGATGAATCTTTTTTTACTTCACCCAATATTTGCTTCAAAAATCTTTTGAAACCCGAAAAAAAGAAGAGTGAATGAATGAATTGAGGCCAGTGTGCCATTCATTGATGAAGATGATGATCAGGGATTCATATTCTTGTCGTCGTCGATGGCCTCCTGCTGATGCTGGAAAAAAGAGTGTCATCGACTCATCCCTCCTTCTCAACTTTTTTTTAACCATCGTCGTCAAATTTTTTTATGAAGAAGACAGAAAGCTTTTTTTGTAGATTTTTTTTCTCCAAGTGAAATATCTTCGAATAAAAAAAACTGTAACCACAGAAATCAGAGGCACGTGATTGACAAAAAAATTGGAATAAATAAAAAAACGTTAGATAAAAAAATATGAGGGGTAAAAAACTAGTAATTTTTATGGCGTTTTTCCTTTTTTTGAGGAATGACTCGAATATTTTTTTCTGAGGGTCTTTTAGAAGACTAGGGTAGAAAAAGAAAAAATACTGGATGCCATGAATCAAGATGCTCGAGGTTATATATATTTCAAAAATAGGTATCAAAAAAGAATTAGTGAGTTTTCAAAAACTTAAAATGAGAAGGACATGAATAAAATAAAAAAATTAAATCCCATGCAGGAGGTATTTAGAAAAGAGAGGAGATAATTAATGGTGAGAAAGTTTTTCGTTTCCAACAACAATTGAAAAAATGGTTTATTTTTCGGGATGAGTTTTGAAATAGAAGGAAAAAGAAAGAGAAGAATGGAAATTGAAACATGCGCATACGCAATGGGAACCATTTTTGAAACATTTGGATTGAAGGGAATTAATTTTGGAGGAGATTGAATAGATTTTTTGTAAATTCAAGAATTGAGAAATTATTCATAAAGCTTCCTGGGATACTGAAACATTTTCGTTGCTACTAAAGCTTCTATCAGCTAAAATTACAGTATTCATTATTCACTAAAGTTTTATTTTTTTCCTTTGGCATTTCAAACTTTTTTTCTTCTTCTAATATTTGTTTTTATTGTCTGTATTTTCTTTCTTTTTTTCTCACCTATTGTCATTTCAAATTTATCTCGCTTCACTTGATCTTCTTTCTTTTGTCGAAAAAAATTCTTACGGTTTTTTTCTTATTCCTTTTTAAATCCGCGAAAAATCAGTTGTTATTTAATCGGTGGAAAGAAGAAGATTTGGTTTTCTATCTCATTTCTTTCCAATCAAATAATCAAAAATAAAGGAAGGCAATCATCATCTTCGAAAGGAAGGATTAATACGTCGATCCCCAATAGTTTGACTGACGCAAGACCAATTTGCTTGCCATGAAAATTGCTGGCAAAAAAAATCATGTTCCAATAAAAAAATCTTTTTTTGCAACAAATTATTATCCTTCCTTCAACTTCCTCCAAACGTAAAAGAGCTGATGAACTTTTTTTATTATATATTTTTGAATTGTTTTGTGTATTTGAACGGATAAATTGCGCAATCGAATGGCGACAAATCGGGAGAAACCAATTTAGTGAACGACGACGACGAAGACATTTTTTACTCAGGTCAAAGTTTATTGAAAACGAAAAAGAAGAAGCTACTGTGTCACTCATCTTCACTCATTGTGAATTGAGTAGCGAAGCTGTCAAACAAAAAAATTAAGTGTGAAACCTACCATAAAAAAAAGTTTGAATAAATGTGGACACAAAAAGTGCCATGTTTACATAAAAAATTTTTTTTATGTAGAACATCGAAGCTACAATAAGTTTTATTTTATTTTTTTGGAGTTTGTTGATTTTTTTATTTGGACAAAAACAAGATGAGTGAGAATTGTTTTAGTGTTTTTGAAATTTGAGATGTTGGAGAAGAATGAAAAAGAGAGGTGAGCGGTCAAAAAGTTTGAAGGATGGCAAAAGTACGGTATAAAAAAAGCTTTCGAGAAAGCTAACAGAAAAAACAAAAGCAAAAAAATACGAAAATCAGAAAACTATTATTCTCAAGAATTTTGTATTATCTCTTCTCATCACTTTAGGAGCCAAAGAAAATTTTCAAACTTCTTGACCTAATAAATTTTTGTTACGCTATCTCTTTATTCTTTTTTTATTACTCATTTATGCTAATTTGATTTTTCCTCTAAATTCTTGTATTTCTTTTTCAATTTAATATTGGCTCGCCCATGCACATGGACAACTACCGTACATTTATTTCTACCTTTCTTCTTTTGCTTTCTTTCTTTCACGCTACCTTTTTTTCACTTTGCGTGCCTCTCTCTCCATTTTATTTTTTCAAAAAAACCAAAAACACATTTAATCTTCCCACGCGCATCAAAGAAAAAATTCTTTAATTCCTTTCATTTCCCGCAAAATCATTATTTCTCGTTTTTCGAAGAAAGAAAGAAAACTATCGCACCCCAAAAAATCGATTAACTCTTTTCTTAAAATAATAATCAATTTTTTTTTCTTTCGTCGTTGCTGTTTCAGATTGAAAATCATTTTCACACTTTCAATTTTTTATTTTTAATCAACTTTTAATAATTTCTTATAAACCGTCTTTTTTTTTCTGACGCAGACTGAAAAAAATGATTTTAATCGAAAAAAATTATTTTTGGGGTTTGGTTATGAAAGTTGAAGGGTACTACCAAAACTAAAAAAATCGAGTCTCTTCTACCAACCAAAAAAGGGAAGCTTTATTTTATTTTTTGATTTTTTTTTACAAAATAAAGAAAAGCATTTTTTCGTTTTTCAAAAAAGGATAAAATACTTTGGAGACATTACTAATGTGACAGGAGCGAATAAAGAAAAGTTTTACGATGATCATGAATGAACAATTGAAGAAGAAAAAGAAAAATGCAAATCGGATCACATTTTTCTTCGTTGAATGGCAACTTTTTATTTTGAAAGATAAATCGAATGAGAGAGATTTTTGTTCGTTCACATGCAACGGTTTTTGGTAACAAATTTAAAAAAGAAAAGAAGAAGTTTACTTTGTGACAGTAATGTTGAAAAATATGAGGGAGAAAATTTGAAAAAGAATAGAAAATGCAAAAAGTTTATTTTAGTCTGTTAGTAAATAAAATTAACAAAAAATTGTCTAAAATTTTTACTCTTACAAAACACAGTAATTATCTTTCTTCAATAGTTTGCAAAATTAGCTTACTATCTCTTAAACTTTTTTCTTCTTTCTTTCCACAATCAAAATTTTTAATTATTGTTTACTTTATTACACCACTTTTTTTAATCGTTTATTTACAAATAATTACATCCTTCCTACATCTCTCTTTTTATAAATCTGTTAAATTTGACACTTTTTTTCCTGTCTTTTTTTTGGCCAACATCGACTTGTTGCCTTTTTGTCTTGTCTTTTGAATTTTCTTTCATTTTTTTCCTTTCGAGGAAGTCTTTTCTTTGCCTTACCTTTTTTTGCCAAAAACGGAAGCATTAACCTTTCCTTTTCTTATGAAAAAAAAAATGATTTGGCGAGTTTGGCCATTTTTCTTTCAATACAAAAAATCCGGAAATCGAGAGAAAGCAATTAAAATATGACAAAAGCCATGGCAAAAAAAATTTATGAAACAATGAAGCACCTCAGAAAAAAAAAATAAGAATTGTCAACATAATTTATGAAGTCAGGGTCGAAGACCCTTTTTATAGGTGTAGTGGGGCTGATATTAGCATTACAAAAGCTTCCATAAATAATTTTTTAAAGAAGAGAGTAATTAATCCTTGACGATATTTTGAATTTTTTATTCACTATCATGAGAGTAACCAATTTTATAAAAAAATCGCTTGAATTTGTTTACTGTCCTTACTTCAACGAATTGTTTCAACCTTTAAGCATATTTATTTTATCATAAAAAATTACTTGACATTTTACCTCTGGATAATCTCTCCCTACTTACTCTTATATAATACTTAAGTCATGCGCTTACTCAATAACTTCATCCTTGACTTTTGTCTCACTATTTCAAAAAAAAAAAGAAAATCAGAATCCAAGTCTAAGAAAAAGCAGATGTGGTGTTCGTTCGGTTGATATTATTCTCTTAGAGAACAAAAAAAAAGTTACTTGAGCAGCAGCAGCTTGGGCATTAATAGAAAGAAAGAAAAAATGAGGGAACAGCAGCAAGCAACACCAACGACAACAGCATCCATGAGAGAGGGAAGGATCAGTCACTTAAGTAGCAAAAGAATAAACGAATGTAAAAATAAATTGAAACAATTGAATGAATGCGCAAAAACCAGGTGGAATTTCTTAAAAATTAAAGTGTGAAAAGAAACCTTTAGGGTGAATCAAAAAATGAAACAATTGTATTTGTGTGTCGGATTTGTTTACACAAGCCTGTGAAAAAAAAAAAATCATTGAAATTTTGAACAAAAAGAAAAATGTGACACTGTTAACTTAACTTTAATGCATTAAAGGAATGGCAGGGAAGTTTATAAAAGGCTATTATTAAAATTTGTTAGAAAAAAAATTAAAAAATAAAAGTAAAAAAAAGTTTGACAGTAATTTTCATTTTTTGATTACTATCATCAAGAGAGAAATCATATTTTGACAGTATTTTACATAATTGAATTACTATCACAAAAGCACTAATTCTTTGTTTTTATAAGTTTTTTTATTTTTCAATCCATTTTTCTAATTAGTTAAATAAAATATTAAGCTTCTCTAATTTCTTTGATCTTTTAATGCATTTTATTTTTGTTTCTAAAAACCAACTTTTTTTCATCTGCTCTGCCACTCTGGTTTTTTCTTTTCAAGGTCGTCTTCAGTTTCTTTGATTTAGCAAAAACAAGAACAACAAAATCTTTGTGGAAAAAATTAAAATAAAAACTTTATTTATTTATTTTTTTAGGTGAAAAACCATTTCAATGTTTCAATTGTGCTAAAACATTTGCAAATAGCAGTGATCGAAAAAAGCATATGCATGTTCATTCACAAGAAAAGCCATATTTATGCCCAAAAAATTGTGGAAAATCTTATACACATCCATCAAGTTTAAGAAAGCATTTAAAGGTAAGTTTAAAAATTTTTTTACACTTTTACAAAAGTCTTACACCCCAAATTTTTTTTGGTAATCGCTTGCTTTTTTTCAATGATTACTGTATCGACTGAATAACTAAAAAATAGTCACACATGCATCAAGAAAAAGCAAAAACTTTTATGCAAAATGATGACTTTTTGAGAATTTTATTTTTTGTGGAACAGTAGCTTAATTATATCCTTTGAAGCCAAAATAATTTTTTTGTGTTACATAAAAAAGTAAACGTTGATTGCGCAATTAAAATAGTTTTTTTTTCTTTGCAATGGCATCTGTTCTAATTTCTTTTCTTTTCTTTTTGCTTGATGATGTCTTCTTCTTCGTTTTTTGTGTGCGCGAAGAAAAAAAGTAAGGGTGACAATTGGCACGTTTGAAAAAAAGTACATATAAGAATGAGAAAAAAAGCGATTGCCTAATGTTTCAATTTTTGAGGACAAAAAAAATAAAATAAATTGCTTTATTGTTTTTTTGGCGAAGATTTATTTTGATTAACTATAGGGTTTAAAAACATTATTGAATTAACACAAAAAGAATGATTTCAAGAAAAAAGGGAAACATTAATCGATTTTTTGGAGAAATTGAGAATATATTTTTTTGTCAATAATTCTCAGCAAATGCTTACTATCCATTTTATCCCTTATTGAATTTTATTAGTTTAAGATTGTATTCTAAAAGTATTAGCTAATTTTTTCATTAACAAAAAAGAGCGTAAAAATACGATGAATTAAATGCAAAACCCAACAAATTTAAAAAGATTGCAATCATTTTTCGTCAATAGTTTTCATTTTTCGATTACTCTCTTCTAATAGATGTTTCAAAGTTTTTTTTAAAAAATCACACAAACTTTTTTAAAGAAGTTATTTTTTTCTGCCGCCAAAAAAGCAAAGCCAGTTTTTTTTCAATACAGTAATTCTCTCAGCATTTTTTAGTTTTCATTGTAGATCTTTTTTTGAAAGTCTTTTCTCTTTTTTTGGTTTTCCTTCCGTTCATCCAATAAAAAAAACACATTTGTTCAAAAAACAAATTTTTTGTTCACTTTTAAAACTGTCACTTACAAGAAAAAACGACTATCATTTGTGCAAGAAAAAAAACGATTCAAATAAAAAAACATTTGAAAATGAATTTAATTTTGCCCCATTTTTGCTTCTACCATAAAAGGCCGCCATTTTAACTTTCCCAAAAATTTCCCAAATGAAAATTGCTTTTTTTGGGTTTAATGAATTTTTTATTTCCTATTTTTTTAGTCACATACAAAAAATAAAAAAGGTGGCTCTCAAACTCCAACAAGCCATGATGAATCATTGGATTCGGGCCATGCTTCTGCAACTACACCTTTGACAGATCCCAGCTTTGGATCCCCGCCAAATATGGATAATAAATCTTTTATTAAAATGGATTTGGATGGTTCAAATTTGACTTCAATTGTTCCAGGAAAGATGGAGAATAATCAATTTGATGTGGTAAGTTGAAAATAAAGTTTAAGCGATGGAACAAAGTTCAAAAATTAGTGGCATTTTTTAGTTGCTTATTTTATCATTATTAAAATTTATAAAAATTAAATAATTTTGGCTTTAATTTTAGTTCCAAAACCCCATGATGTCTGGATTTCAACCTCAACCATTCTTTTACGGTTATCGATAAAAAAAAATAAATAAACTTTCAAACTTCAAATGTTTTTGTAAACTCGAAAAAAGAAGAAATCAAATTTTTTTGTATTTTATTTTTTTTGTAATACTTTAATTTATTAATTCCTAAAACCCTTTAAAATATTTTAACATTGTAAAAAAGAATGGAGCTCAAATTTTTTTAGTAACTTTTATTTTTTGTGTTTTTTAAGTAAATTTAAAAGAAAATGAACTCAATGGTATTTTTTGACAGCTTTAGATATTATATGTTTTTTTATTTGTGACTTGATTAATGATTTTTTATGTTTGTGATTTGATTGAAAAATAAAGTGATTTTAGTGGAAAAAAATTTAATAACAAAAATAATAGTTATCAAAAATTGCAAAAAACTGTTCATTTTCCGTTACTCTTTTTTTTACATCAAAAGAATGTTCCCGGATTGACTCATTGCATAATAATCTCGAGCCAAACCTTGTCGCTTCCTTTAAAAAATGTTTATTTATTTAGTCATGCTTTGTTTGACTCAACAAAAAAATATAAAAACAAGGATTAGTAAGTGCAAAAAATATCGGGACTTCCTTTATTTTTCTTGTGAGATACTCAAAATATTCGGGAGTTCCTTTTTTCGGCATGCATGTCCTTATGATTTAATATTTTTTTACCGACAAAGAAAAAAAGAGTGAGAAAGGATGAGTAATTAGTCTAATGAGTCGTGTTTATTGAGAAAACATGGCTCTTTTTGGCTTTTGATTATGCAAATAAGCTACATATAAAAAAATTGATTTTTTTGTTTGTTTTTCTTTAATAAAATAAATTTAAAAGCAAATAATTATAATTTTTTGAATTTAACTGTATTAAAATTTTAAAAATAAATGTGGAAGTTATTTTCACAACACAACGTCAATTTCATTTTCTCTCAGTTAATTGTGATTTATATTTAATGATACACGACGACGCACTATCATCAGTTGAAACTTCAACAATACCATTTTTATCAACTTTAATTTTTACGTTAACTTTGATTTCACCCGCTGGTTTTGGAGGCAAATTACAAAGTTCGATACTACCAAAATGTTTGTTTAAATCTAAATCATCGCTGTAGCCTTCGTATAACTAAACAAATTTTAAAAAAATGTTATTTTAAAAGTACATAAAGTTTAAAAAACTTACTGCAACTTCAGTTTTTGTTTGGTTGTCTTCTGATGTTGTTAAAGTTAATATTTTTTCCAAGCCATAGGGAGAATTACTATCAAAGACTTTTTGAAATTTTGTTTGTCCATTTTCAACAATCTCAATCCCGATTTTTAATGCCACTGCATCATGAATTTCAAGTTTTTTAATATCCGTACGAGTAGATTGTTGGCCAAGTTTAGCTGCCCATCGAGTAGCTCCAAGTGCAACAATCTCTTCTGCGTTTTGGGTGTCCGAGAAATTTGCCTTATTAAAAAATTCCTTCAATAATTTGTTTATCATAGGCATTTTCGACGCTCCACCAACAAAAAGAACATGGTTAATCTCATATTCTTTCATCGTGTCTGATTTTAATATATCAAAGATTTTTTCTTTTACTTTTTTCATATTTTTATCAGAAAGGTCTTCAAACATTTGTCGAGTTAAAACAACATCGTTTGCATCATTATGAATTTCGCTAAGTTGAATTCTAAAAAACATTAAATATAGTAATTATACTTAACGATTCTAAACCTTACATTGCGCCTTCTGCTTGACTCAAAGATTCTTTTGCTTCTTTGGCCATTTCCATTATTTTAAACTTTTTTCTTGGTAATTTATCCAAAATAAATTTTGGAACTTGCTTTGTTAATTCAGTTATTATCCACTCAAAGATAACTCCGTCGAAATCTCTTCCTCCCAATTGTGCATCTCCGCCAAGAGCAATGACTTTGAATTCGTTAGCATTCAACACTTTAATTACGGTAACATCAAAGGTGCCACCACCCATATCAAAAACAAACATAATTTCGCCATTCTTATATGAATGTTCCATTCCATAAGCAATAGCCGCAGCTGTGGGTTCACAAACAACTTGTAAAATTTCTAATTCAGCCATTTTCGCAGCTTCTAAAATTTTTTCCTTCTGTTCAGAGCTGAAATAAGCCGGCACTGTAATAACGACGCCCTCAATTCTGTCGTCGATATAACTCGTAAGCTTTTTTAATATCTTTGATGAAATTTCTTCTGGAGTATAAATTTTTCCATCAATTTTATAATTACAATATCCAGTTTCTCGATCTCGTGATGTTTCAAACGTCCATTGTTTTTTAAATATTTTTACAAGCGAATCGGTAGTTTTTGTTCCAAGTAATCTTTTACAGTCTGAAATTGGTTTACTTTAGGCATTCTTAATTTACGAGTTTATGTACATAATTTCCTACAAACTTACCATATAATAATCTTTCAGGATGTTTATGTCCATAATTTTTAGCGCTTTTTCCTACATAAATTTCATCTTTATTTTCTCCAATATATACATAAGATGGTGTCAAAACAGAACCTAAATTATGTTACTTTACAAACCTAAAAAAATTTATTCACCATCGGGAGCTGACACTACTTCAGCTCTATCATATTTATAGACGGCAATGCGGCTGTTGTTTGTGCCGAAATCAATACCAACATAAACCCCATTTCCTTTTACCATAGTATTTAAAAAATAATGTTGACAAACACAATTAAAATTAAAAATAATTTAAAAATAAACAAAAGCCCAAAAAAACGTGCTCGTTATAAATCAGTATTGCCTGTGCGAGAGATGGATGGTCTTTCTTAACTCTTACTGATTTCCTTATCTTATCAATAACTTGCATTTTTTCTTCTGTGTATGGCTATTTCCTTTTTTTCTTCATTAAACCATAAAATTTATTGATCGCTAAATAAATGAATGCTTGTGGTTGGGTTTTTTTGTTTTTCGTTATTCTTAGGTTAGTGAAAAGATTAGGATGTGTATAGTTGTTTTGTCGAATAATAATTTAAAAAAAAGAGGGATTTCGAATATTTCATTACCCATCATCCATATTTTATAGTTAGGAAAAATAGGAAAGTTTTAGCTTTCCATTTGATTGCCCTCTAAAAAGCAAAAAAATCATGTTTGATTAAAAAATTTCTTCATTCTGCTAAACATAACGAAATCAATTCATATATTTTAGAATGCAATTTTAATAGCGTTTATTTTGTGAGAATTACCCAGATTTACCATGAATAGCTAATTAAAAATCTTTCTCAATGACACGATATCCTTTAAATTAAGAATAGTGAAAATTTATAAATATTATTTTTTATAAACGAAATAGCGCTGCTTTCTTCTGAAGCAGATTTTTCTTAGCATTATTACTCATACTGTAAAATATAAATATAAATATATATTTTATCACTTTTCTATGATTAAACATAAAAATAAGATGATAACAAGTAAATAAAAGTCTTGAAACGTGGCGAAAATTTTTGTAGCTTTAATTGAAGCGTAGGCAATTTTATAAATGTCTAAATATTTTTTAAATATGAATTTAATTTTACGATAGAAAATATTGATAGTTCCTTTATCACAAAAGACGAGAATTATTTTAAGACAAATAAATATATGAAATGTTTATTAATAAGCATTAGTCGTTGATAAAAGTTATAGCCTTTTCCGTTTTTAAATTAGTTATGCTGTTTCTAGAAAGTTTACTACTATCATTCACAATCTTGAGCACTAACATGATTTCAAAACTTTTTTTGATAATAAAAGTTACCTCTTTTACCTGCCCCTTTTTCAATTTTATGATTCAACAGAATACTTCCTATATAAAAATTATCAGATGTGTCTCACTCGAGTTAAACCTTAGTTTTTTTGCTTGTTTTGAAATTATTGCGTAATGTTTTTTGTCACCATTTTTTGTCAGAAAATATTGATTTTAACTTTTAATAATTAATTTTCAGGGTATACTTAAACGGCTTTCATCATCATTTTTTTATACTGATGCTGATGTTTCTTGATTTGAAATTATCGATAAAATAATACATACACATATTTTTTAAATTTATTTCATCACATTTTTAATATTTAAATTTTACCATTATTTTTATTCCGCCGATGCCATTGAATTACAAAAAGAAAAAGAAAAAAGGTTTGAGTGATTATGGTAAAAGGAAATGGTATTTATGTTGGTATTGATCTTGGTACTAATAATAGTTGTATTGCTGTATATAAATATGATAGAGCTGAAGTAGTGTCAGCTCCCGATGGATCTAGGCTGACGCCATCGTTTGTATATATTGGGGAAAATAAAGATGAAATTTATGTAGGAAAAAGTGCAAAAAATTATGGACATAAACATCCTGAAAGATTATTATATGGTTAGTTTAGGGCTTTAATAATTTTGAATGAGGTTAATATTCCCTTTTAGATAATAAACGGTTACTGGGCACGAAGGCTACCGATACATTGGTAACGACTTTTAAAAAACAATGGACGTTTGAAACATCACGGGATCGAGAAACTGGATATTGTAATTATAAAATTGATGGCAAAACTTATACTCCTGAAGTTATTTCATCGAAAATTTTAGAAAAACTTAAATCATATATTGATGATAAAATTGAAGGTGTTGTTATCACCGTACCAGCATATTTTAGTTCGGAACAAAAAAGTAAAATCCTTGAAACGGCCGACATGGCAAAATTGAATGTAATGCAAGTTGTTTGTGAGCCTACTGCCGCGGCTATTGCGTATGGAATGGAACATTCATATACGAATGGAGAAATCTTGTTTGTATTTGATATGGGTGGTGGAACTTTTGATGTTACTGTTATTCAAGTCATCAATGCTAACCATTTTAAAGTACTAGCGCTTGGGGGTAATTCTAAACTTGGTGGACGAGATTTTGATTGGGTTATTATTGACTGGATAAAAAAGGAATTGATAAAGCAAGTTCCAAATTTTGACATGAGTAAATTACCAAGGAAAAGATATAAAATAATGGAAATGGCCAAAGAGGCAAAAGAATCCTTGAGTCAAGCAGAGGACGCGATGTAAGTTTTCATTTAATTTATTAAAGCCGCTAATGGTAGTGCTTTCCAGAATACAACTTAGTGAAATTCATAACGATGCTAATGATGTTGTTTTAACTCGACCAAACTTTGAAGAGCTTTCATCCAAACTTATGGAATCTGTGAGAGAGAAAATATATGATATACTCAAAGCTGACGCTATGAAAGGGCATGAAATAAATCATGTTTTGTTTGTCGGCGGAGCTTCTAAAATGCCAATGATAAACAAATTGTTAAAAGAGTTTTTTAATGAAGCAAAATTCTCTAAAACCGTAAATGCCGAAGAAATTGTTGCACTTGGTGCAACCCGATGGGCCGCGAAACTTGGACAACAATCCACAAGAAACGATATAAAAAATATAGAACTTCAAGATGCAGTTGCACTAAAAATCGGAATTGAAGTAGAAGAAAATGGCAAAGCTAAATTTCAAAAAGTTTTTGATAGTAATTCTCCCTATGGTGAAGAAAAGTCTATCACTTTAACAACATCAGAGGACAATCAAACAAAGGCAGAAATTGCGGTAAATAATTTATTTTACCATATTATTTTTTACAATCAAACATTTCAGTTATATGAAGGTTACAGTGATGATTTAGATCGAAACACGCATATTGGTAGCATCGAACTTATTGATTTACCACCGAAGCCAGCAGGAAACGTAAAGGTTAATGTTATCATTAAAGTAAACAAAAATGGAATTGTTGAAGTTGTCACAAAAGGTATTCCATGTAAAATTAACTATAAATCCCAATTACTCAAAGATCAAAATGTTAAGAAATAATCCTATATAATTATTACTATTTTTCCTATCTCATCTCTTTTAATTAATTTAGGCTCATTACAAAAATCTCAAATTTTTATTAGATTTAAGTCTTAGAGTAAGTAAGTAAACATTAAATATATCAGAAAAATAATTTTGAGCTCACATTTCCATTATTATTATTTTGTTGCTATAGAATATATTTGTATGATATTATTATCAGTTATTTCGGGTATACTTTGTATAGTTAGTTGTATTATGTTTTGTAATCAATGAAAAAAATAAATAATAAATAATATATTTTTATTGAAAATCTTTAACACTTTTTAATTTAAAAAAAGTTCATTGAGACTTCTTGGCTTTTTTACTTGAAAAAGCCTAGTTAATTTTTTTTTCTTCAGATATTTTTTTAATAATGTTTGATTTAGTCAAGATGAAAAAAAATGCAGCAGCAATAATACAATAATATAGTAGGGAAAGATAAATGGATTTCAATAAGCTCTTTTATCTCCACTCAAAAATCTTGTCTTTAGTCATGTTCCTTCTTCTCTCACTCTCTCAAATGAAAAAATCTCATGCTTTTATTATTTCTTTAAAATGTCGCTTTTTTCTTTTCTTTCTTTTCCTTCTTTTTTAAGTGGTCAAATCTTTTAAGCTGAGTCAAACACACTCCACCGATCGAATACTCCTTACTCGAAAAGCTTGGTTGAAGACAATCCAAAACGAAAAAAAAAAGTAAAACGATTATGATGTCGTTGGTAAAAAAGAAGTTAGTGTTAGTAGAAGAATTATTGAGACATGAAAGAAAAAAAAGATTTGTTTTTATATCAGAAATTTGATACCAAAATGTGATTTCTCTTTCTTTTTCTTTTCATGAAAGCAGTGATTTTTGAAGTGGTGAAATAAATTTCAAAAAAGAATGGATAAAAAAGCTTCTTCTTTTTTTGTTGGTAATTTTGTAAGTATTTCTTTCATGGAAATTATTTTTTATTTTAATTTGAAAGGTGGAATAAGATTTTTGTTTCAACACTTTTTGGTATGAAACGTTACAATTAAAGTTTCACTTTCTTTTTTTGATTCAATAGTAGAATGTTACTACCTAAAAGCTATGGGTTTATTAGCTCAATTTGTTTTTGCTTTTTGGCTTCAATTCTTTTTTTTAAATCATAAAAAATAATTATATTGCTTCATTTTTGTATTGCTTTTTCTTTCATTCAAAAAATTTGTGCCATTTTTGACGAAATATTCTTTACTTTCACCGCTGGGAGAATTAAAGAGTGATTTAAGTGTAAATGTTTGAGTGAAAGCAGCTTGCTTAATTTCGTTTAATTAAAGCTTCTATTTTCAGGATCTTTCGAATCCGCATATCCTTGCACTTTTAACAGTTAAACGTTTTTCATGCTTTTTTGTTGGCTTCTTACTGGACCTAACGACAGTCAGTTGCTTAATCAATTCTGTAATTTAATTTCACAAAAAATCCAAAGTCCACAGCCATTATCCCATATCCTGTAGTTCCCAATCATTCTTGGATATAAATATAATATTTATCTCATTATGTATGTATATATGTATTTTTATTTTATCCTTGAATGTTTACTTTTTTCTTTCTTTGCATCCATCTTATATAAATCTTGTTAAACAGGCAGGCTGTTGTTACGCCTTGTCAATTTTCTATCTTTACTTTTCCCGTCTCTCGATTTTCCGTTCGTTCCTAAATATTTCTTTCTCTCCTTTTTTTTCGCGCAGACATAAACTTTCAAACTTTCAATCCTGTTTTTTCCTTCTTTCTTCTGTTCAAACAATTTTGACGCTTTTCTGCTATATTTTTTTCTCGAACGACGAACGATTGAAAAAAACTTTTTGATTGACTTTTGATTTGACCACATTCGTTAAAACCATAAAAAGTCCTTCCATTTAAAAAAGCTAATGACCATTGGCTGATTTTAGGTGGTGGTGTTCCTTTTCACCACTCAAAAAAAATACATACATTTGTTTTTTCATTTCTTTTCTTTGCGATTTTTTTGCTTGCAAAAAATAAAAGTTTTCGGCTGTTTTTATTTTATTTTTATATAATATTTATTTTTTCTTGTTGTCCTTGAATTGCATCAAAATCTTGTTATAAGCTCCCCATTTTAATCCTTTTGTACGGAGTCAACTAATTTTATTTGGAGAGTTTTTTTGATTTGGTTTTTATTTTATTTTTTTCTTGAGTGTTGCAGGTTGGGGCTTGAAGTTGAAGTTGAAAGGAGATTTTTTCAAGTTTTAGGTTGCTAAAAGTAACTTGACCTTTCGGAAAGAAAAACTTTTTGTTTTCATGTTTCAAAAGTTTTCATTTCTTAAAAATATTTTTTAATATAAAAATGTTTCGTCTCAAGTATTCGTTCTTGAAACATAAAAATTTATTTCATGGAATCTCGTGGTGAAAATTTATTTGTTCCGTAGTATTCCTTGGCTTTCGCAATTAGGTTTTTTGTTTGCACAAAATTTAAACAATAAGCGACATAAAAAATATTGATGATTTAAATCAACGCTTTTTTTGTTGTTGAAGACATTGGTCCTTATCTTTGACTCTTTGTTCTCTTTCTTTTCTCCAACAAAATATTTTGCTTTAAGTTCATCATTTTTTTTGTGTCGAACAAAGAATGATAAAATAATAGAATATCATGGGTTAAAGAATATTGTCATTTATCTGTCAATTAAACTTCCAAAAATAAATAAATTTGAGCTAGTTCCTGAAATCAAACAACCTTTTTATTAAGGGAAAATAGTTATCACTCAAATATTTTTTTTGAGTCATTTTTATGGCTATTCTAGAACACATATAATTTGGCTTTAAAATAAACGTGGAAAATATGATATGTGTAAGTGAAAAGTTTGAGGAAAATATATTAACGCGAAAATTTGAGATGACAGTAACACTTTTTGTAGAATAATTCCATTTTTTCGATTACTTTCTTTTACGGTTTTAGAAAAGAAAAATGCTAATTACTTTTTTTTTTTTTAAATCAGTGTATTTAACCTCTTTTTTCGATTTCTACAACCAAAACTAGAAGAAAATCCATAAAATCCGAATAAAATTTTCTTCTTAAATCGTCAAATGACTTCAGTTTCTTCCACCCATTATTTTTTTAAGCCCGAATCCATCAACCCAAAAAGCAAGCAATCGCAGCACAAATTTTTTTAATGTTCCAAATTTTTTTTCTTCTAACGTTTTTTACAAACGTCAAAAATGGACATAAGTTCTTTTTTTTATTTTGTTTGGATGATCAAAGACAAAAATCTTTTGAAACTGAGAGACTCCTTCGATGATTGAAAAATGGGCACTATCGGTCGCTGCACTCTTTTTTTTTTTGACGTAATTTTTTTTCTTTTTCTTTTCGGACATTGAAGAACAAAAAAAAATGAATACTGAACTTCAAAATATTTTAACCAAGGTTTGGAGAAGGAAAAAAAAGGAACAAAGATGGAGTAAAAAAAGGCGGCGACGGACATGATTGGTGTTGAGGTCAAATTGTTTTGTTTGGGTTAGGTTTTTGCTGGAGTTAGTTAGTTTTATAAAAAAAAAGAAAAAAGAAATAAGGCTGAAAAGTTTTTGTTGTTCAAGTAAGTTAGTTTACTCAAGGATTTTTTCGTTCATTCATTCTTTCTTCGCGCACTTTTTTCTCCTAAAAAGGTATGAATTATTGTTGTTTGTTGATTGAGTCGTTAAAATCCTTCGAATTATAAATAAAAAAGAAAAAAGGTTTAAAAAGCTGGAACGGAGATAGAGAGTTCGTTCATTCGAATGTAAGAATCTTGTTTGATTTGGAAAAGCAAACAAATATATTATAAAATTGAGCTTATTATTTGGAAATTATCTGGATTTAGTTAGGAATAAAAAAGGTTTTAGTTTGGAAAAAAATATAATAAACTTGTTTGGGTTAAAATGGTTAGGTTTTAATTTTAATTTGGGTTTATTTCATTTTTAATTACAGTAATCGAAATTGTCGCTAAACTTGATGCAAAAAAAGTCCTATAGAACTAAAACAATTTTTGTTATTTGTATGAATTATTAAGTTTGAAATTTCTTACTTCTTGATTTCCATTAAGAATTTATTTTGGATTATTCAATGTCCTCCAACTTATTTCCATTCTCGATAATTACCTCCTGTCGCTTTTCAATAATAATAAAAACTCATTTATTACCTTCCTCAGTTTCCAAATTCAATTTTCATATTTCCCAAGGACTTAATTTATTTGTTATGGTCTTCCATCTCTATTTTTTTTTCTTCTTTTAATTCTGACCTTGAAGGCACGAAGACTCCAACAGCTTTCTTTCTCTCTCATTTTTTTTTACGTTTATGGCTGGCGTTTTTTAGTTTTATTTCGATTTATTTTTTAGTTTTCTCCATCATCGTTTTTGTTGCTTCCTTCTCCTCCATTTTTTATTTTTTTTAATTTGAGGTTCAAACCTGAAATATATATTTTTTTAATGTTGTGGAAAATGGAAAAAATGAGTGAAGTTTTCGTTTTCTTTGTTAATGGTTTTCAATATAAATATTTTATGGGAGTTTTTCTTTTTTCCATGGACATTATTGATGAATATGTTTATCGATAACAAGTGAGAGTTAGTTGATTGCTTTTTGAGGCACCAACAAAGAAAATGTGGAACATGCGTTTTTATATTTCTTTTTTTCTTTTTCCGTTGTTGTATTGTCTTGTGTTGTTTTTGTTTTTCTTAATGTTTCTTCTTATTTTTTGTGGAAGCAGTAGTAAACAGGAAAAATTTCATTTTGAATGTTCAGAAATTATTACCGTCCTTGGGTTGCATATCGATCTTATAAATTTCTTATTATCACTTTGAGTCTCATAATGAAATTTTTTTCGAGGATAATGTAAGCTTGATCATTGAATGTTATTCTAAAGTTCATTTTCCTTTAATTTTAAAATTTTCTTGATTTTCTTTAGCTTTTTTACTCCAAACTTTTTTTGGTAAATATTTCTGTAAGCTTTTGCATGTAAAAACCAATTCAACCATATCGCGATCTCCTTGTTACTATTTCAAGCATAGAATCCATTTTGCTCTTTTTCATTTTTACTATAAATGGATGGACAACAACAACAAAAAAATATGCGATCAAATGAACAATATTCATTTCAAGTGAATTGAATGGAAAATAAATAAATATAGTCTCCATCATCATCAAATCCAATTGAGAGACATAGAGAGTAAAAAAAAAAGAATGCACACTTTTAAACAAGTTGTTTTTGGATTTATATTATTGACTCTCTCTTCTTCTCATCTCACCTCACATCATCGTATCATCGTGTTGTCGTCCATTTTTTTTATCCTCTTCATCTCCCCAAACATACATATTTGGAGGTGGTGGCTGGCCACTTTATTATTGCTTTCAAATTACGCTTAAAAAATTGTTTTTTGGCTTGAACTTTGAGATATTGTGTTTATTTACATAAGAATTTTATGCAAATAATCGCTGTATAATTTTTTTCTGTGGTCAAATTTTGCCACGTAAATTTAATTATTTTTATTTTAGAATTTTTAACTTTTTTCTTTAAGGTTTTTTTAAATTTACAATTTTGTCGAAGAAAATTAGAACAAAATTATTTATTTTGATGCATGCGAGCAAGCAAACGAGATCTGGTTAAATGAGTTAAAAATAAAAGAAAAGGAAGGAGGTTGATCAAGGGAAAATGAATGGAGGCATAGATGGAAAAAAGAAAAAGGAGAGAGTGAAAAAAAGAAGCAATAATTGAGCACACAGCTGGATAAAAAAAAACTTGAATCTTCCAACGTAGAAAAAAAAGAAGAGAAAATGAATGAATTATAAAAATGGAGATAGAGAGGGAGGGCAAAAAAAAAAGATGGTGGTTGATGTTGATGGATTTATGTATTTACAGGTGTGATTCTGATTTTTACTTTTTTTAGTCGTGCTGGATGAGGATGACTTTTTAGGGAATAGCCTTTTTTTGTTCTTCCATATAATATTTTTCATCTGAAAGTTTTTATAGCCTTTTTTGGAAATAAGAAAAAAAAGTTCACACGACTGACACACCTTATTACTAAAAGCTTTTTGGTTAAAAAAAATTTTTATTCGCTGATTAAAATTTATTAGAAAATACAAAACTTTTGTTATAGCTTTTCTTTTGAAAAATGTCTTTTTGATGCTTTGGATCTAAAAGGCTTTGATAGTAATCAAAGAAGGGGAACTATTGTCGAAAATATGTTAATATCATAAATAATGATAGTAATAACTTTTTTAAACAATTTTCTTTAAATAATTTTTTTACTATTCAATCTTCCTAAAAAAAAATAAACGCAATTTCTAAAACCATCTTTATTATATGACTCGGTTCGATCAAAGTAAAGATTAATATTTTTCCTCGTCGACACGCGTTATTCCTTTTCTGTTTCTTTGTTAATCACCTAATTTCAATGCGGAATAATTAAAGCTTAACTAAATTTTTTTAGCACAGATTATTGCTAAATTTGTTTTGTTTTTATAAAAAAAAATTTAAAAAAGAGACGTGCTTAAGCACTCACTTATTGTCACTTTTTTCTCTTTCTTTATTAGTTGCTTTCATTATTATTGTTTTTAGTTGCTTTAAAAAGTGACTTAAAAAATGCAGTCAATAATAGACTTTTTAACGCCGCTACTACCCTTTTTAGGACCCAATTCTTATTATTCGTCGTTGTCGAAAATTGACTCAACTAAAAAAATGGATCGAACGAACACACGTTCTTTCTTGCTTCTCTCATTTTTTTTTTTGGGTTTTTTTCGGAGGCGAAGAAAAAAATATTTCTTTCTCTTTCATTCTTTTTTTTGAGGTGATGTTGTACGCTTTTTTATTTGTTGACATTGTTTGAGAAGAAAAAAAAATATTCAACAAAAACAACAATGCTGATGATGAGGCTAATAATGAAGATTCGAAAAAGAAAAAAAGGTGAACGAATGAAGGAATGAACGATAAATGAAAGCCTCCTCTCTTTTGAGACAAAATACAACAACACTTATTTTTATTATTTTGGATTCATTTTGAATCTCTCTCTCTCTCTCTCTCTTTAGTTAATTGATTTATGAAAGTTTATGTTTATTTGTTTGGTCTAAACTCGAGATTTATGTTTGACCTCTTTAAAGTTTAAATATTAAAAATTTTGTGACGAGAAGCTACAACGCGAAAAATTAAAAGTTGTTTGGAATAAATTTAATAAAAGCTTGTTTTTTATCTTTTCGAATTATTCTATAAATAATTTTAGTTTATCTCAAAAAAGAAATCAAGTTTAGCTTTAATTGAAACTTAATTATAAAAAAGAATCATGCAATAACGCGGAACTTTATTGCTTTTTTAATTTATCCTTCATCGTTGGATTAAGTCACTAAAAAATTATCTTTCATAATCATTTTTAATTAAAGACGATCATCATAGCTTTTCTAATATTTATAAATTACATAATCTCAATCAATTTGCGGAGGTTTTTTTTAAATTGAGAGTAATAAAATTTTAACGATATTTTTAAAAATCACGTTACTATTTTTTGCAGTTAGCTAATTTCTTGTTTTTTTATGAGAGAAAAAAAAGAATTGATATTTCCAATTTTTCAAAGAAAATCATAGCAACAAAAAGTTTATCACTTTTTTGAGTTTCTGATGCTTTAACTTTAGCAGTCAAATACAAGGAATGACTAATCCCTTCCTTTTTCACGTCTCCTTTTTCGATTATCGCTTGCTTTTTTCCTTTTCACTCTTTTTCTTCCAAGCTTTTTTTTGAAAAAAAACTTAATGAACAAAGTGAATTTCTTTTTTTCGATTTCCAATTTCCTTTGTTCTCCATTTATGTTTTTATAAAGGGCATCAGCCTCGACTGAGGCACGCAACAAAAAAAACATATTGTTTCGATTCGAAGAAGAAGAAGAAGCCCTTGCTCCCCGGATTTAGATGTTTCACTTTTTGCGCATTTTTCCTTTTTCCTTTTTCCAAAAAAAGCTTGATTTGATTTGACTTTTTTTCTTCGTTGTTGCACTCTCTCCTTTTTTGTATTTAAAAAAAACCAAGAGGAGCAAAAAAAGGGAGTGGTGGTTGCAACATTGTTTGATTTTTTTTTTCAGCCGTCAAAGGATAGGAAAAAAATAAGAATATTCTCTCTCTCCTACCTCTCAAACAAAAAAGTGATGTTTTTTTTTTGAATACGTTTTTAGAAATTTTTTATTTATTGGCAAACTTTTTCTCCTCTTTTTTACGCCATCTTTTTTTTGTTACATTGAATGAGTAATTTTTTTATTGGTGCTTTTGTTGTTGATGTTGTTGATAATTCACATTAAAATTATTCTTTTTTGAAAAGAGGCGAGGAAAAGGAATGTATCGAATGTGTTCATTTCGTCCTTGGTGTTGTTGCATTAAAGATGAATCGCGGAAATGGGTTAAAAAAAGGTTCTGTAAAAATTGTATTATTTTTAATGCTTTTTTAAAGTTTGGCGTTAATACATTTATGGTAGTTTTGCTAGCATCTATTTCGCGAGTTATTGTTAAAAACTAATTACTCTTATTTTCATATTAATATTAAAACAAATAAAAAATCCTGTGAAACACTTTTTAAGATCGAAGCTACATATATTATTTTACATTCACAGTAAAAGCTAAAAATAAGATTTTTTTCCAAAACCGATAACGGCAAAAAAGCAATTCTCAAAACTACTTATTATAATCTTCTTACGTATTTTTTTTGCCCTAAAAATAGTTTTTTATCTTTTGTTTTTCTTCTCCACACATGCCTGCTACAAACCAACTTCACCATGATGTTGATGATGATCATGGTCAAAACCTTTTATCTGTTATTTTCTATTTTTTTACATTCCATAATTTCCCCCACAAACAAAAATTTCAACCATCCTTTTTTGAGTTTCGTTTTTGAACAAAAAAAAGCATGAGAATATTTTTACCTAAAATTTCTTCGTTGTTCCTATGTTAGATGTTTCATAAATTTCCTTTTATCTATCGCCAATCCTTTATTTTCGATGTTTTCAAAACAAATAAAAAGCAAGAAAAATCAAATTTGTAAAAATTCTCAATTAATCGTTAGCTGATAACGCTTCCGTTCCGTGTCGTCCGAGTCGTGTGCTTCGCTTTATTTTATCATTCAACAAAATTCTTTGTTCTCGAATAACTTTGTTCACTCCTGTATTTTTTTTAGGGTTAAACTAGTATTATTTTAATTCACAAAAAAAAGCTCAACCAGACGACGTTCACTGCCTGTTAAAATAACTTTTATAAAAATAGCTAATCATTGCTTGTTGGGAAAATGGCAACTTTATCTCGGGATAACCTTTGCAACATTGGATCCATTCAAATCCCTCGACCTGGAGTAAATGGATTTCAATTTGTTCCAACTCGTGGACGAATGGGATTTTATCGAGTAAGTTGCCTAAAAATAATAAGCATAGTAACAAAATTTTGATAAGTACAGGTAAATCTTTGAGGGAAAAAATCGTGATTCATAAAACAAAGATTAATTATTATTTAACTTCCAATTGCCTCTTTAATTCCTATAAAATTTTTAGTCCATCAAACGTGATGGCCACAAATATGGCCTAGATATGCCATCCCGTGGTCCACGTCGCCCTCAGCTTGCTGATGTTGGATTTTGGACTCCACCATCCTCTGATCAAACCATTCATGAAACTAATAACAATGTTGAAAAACAACAACAACATTCCCAATCTCCTTCATCTGAACAATCATCATATTCTGATTTATCATCCGATTCAGGATCAACTAAATTCTCTATTGCTCCATTAAAGAAAACTCCACCACCAGCTCCTCCACTTCCAGCTGATGCAGCAAGATTGCCACCTCGACCACCTCGAGTTGCTCCAACTCCAAAAAAGCATGTGCAAATGCAAATTCAAGCAAGCAAAAGTGATTTTACCGAACCACCAATTGATTATGAAATTAATGAAGAAATTAAACAAATTTTTAGGCGGGTAAGTCAAATTTTAACTAAACAATAATATTCTGCAACACTTTCTTACTTTCATCTATTTTTTTTAGCAAGCTCCTGTAATCGCATCCAAACCTTATCGCCAAATTCCACCATCTGAATACGAGGTAAATGTTCAAAAAAATCGAAAATATTCACAATCATCATCTGCAAGTAGCAGCAATGGCAGCAGCAGTAAATACTCTGAACGCTTTTGAATGGCTGAAGAAAAAAAATTACTGTAATTTTACATACATATGTGCATTTTTTGTTCTTTTCTTCCTTATTACTTATTAACCCTTTCTTTGCCTTCTTCTCTTTTCTTTGTAAATCATTTCATTTTTAAAAAGCAAATTGAAAAAAACATTCTTTAATCCGGTAAGGTCACAGTTTTAAAAATAAACAAATTTTTTCTTTAAAAATCTTTTGATCTCCAAACATCCAAAACTCTCAAATCTTAACATTGCATATACAAACTCATTCAACTTTATTAATAACAAAAGCGCAATCAAACAAAACAGCAAAAAAAATTGAACAAAAAGAAGAATGAAAGACAACAAATGAAAAATATTAAGAAAAGGTAATAATTATGAATCAGTATTAAAAGGTTCACAAAGCAGAGGAATCATTATTGCGACGGGAAGCAGCAACATATTGACGACCAAAATTGATAAAGTATCGACCCAAAGGATTATCAAGATCTCGATGAAGAACACGCATGCCAGTACCATATGGATCCATTTGACCAAGATGATGAGCGTTGTTTCGTTCGCGTTCTTCGCGCATTTGATTGAGACGATGGTAGATGTTGGGTCGTACGCGTTGTTCATTGCTTGGACCAAGATCTTGGTTGTTGTTGTTTCTTCCACGTTCTTCTCGATTAGCACCTGCAGCAATAGAACGAGCAATAATTTCCATAAAATTTGGATCATCAAGAAAAGCTTCAGGAATATTATGAATTGTGTAAGTTGCAACAGGTGGTCGTTCAACCCAATTTGGATCTCTTACATCCCTTTCAGCTGGCGAAGGAACACGAGGTGAAGATGGAGGAGATGGATAAGATGGAGGAGATGGAGGAGCACGACGATGAACGAACTGGCAACGAGATCCATAAGGACAAAATCCAGTTTCAGAAAAATTACGACAAAGAGACGTATTACTTCGTGGATGAGGCTAAAAATTAATACATAAAAAAACATGGAAAAAAGTGGTAAAAAAATAAACATACCGCTGGAGGAAGATTTAAATCAGATTCCGAATGAGCAAAACGACAATTATCACCATATGAACAATAACCACTAACACGAAATTCTCGGCATATACGAGTTCTGTACGATGCTTCTCTTCGACGTAAGCGAGCATATTCCATTCTTTGTTCATCAGAAAGAGAATTCCATCCATTGTGTGGCATTCCATAATTATGATTTGGAGGTGGATAAGACATGCTAAAAAAATAAGTTTAGTCAATGATATAATAAAGTTAAAATCCAATAAACTTACCTTAGATAATTGCAGAGCTAAAGCTTTGAAATGATTTGATACCAGAGTGAAGGTGAAATGATTACCTGAAAATGAAAAAATGACTATCAAGTTACTATAACGTTGGTTTATTTTGTTTATTTGACACGATAAAAGCTAAAACACGCAGTTTAAAAGCAAGAATGGACATAGGTAAAATTAGAGGAAATTTGGAAAAGATGATTAGAAGCAACAACCAAAAGAAACACAAAAAGGTTTTGCTAAAGTTGGACTAAACCTTTCGCGTCAAAAGAACATTACTGTAATATTTTCGTTGTTAAAGACAATAGCTTTTGAAATTTTTGTTACTCTATGTCGTTCAATCAAAATATGCTCATTTACTTCCAAATCAATAGCATATTTACTGAATGTCTGTATGTATTTTTTAGTCAAACAGAAGAATGAATGAAGTATGAATAAATGGGTTATTGAATCTAATTTTTGTTAGTAAAAACATGCAATGTGAAAACTAATAGCATCCATGATCGATAAAGTTAAAAAAGGAAAAGTTTCTTCCAATTAGTTGCTTTAGCCTGAACGTATAAAATCAAATCACACATAAACAGTAAGATTCATCATAAAAATTTATTCAAACACAAAAATGGATAACAAAGAACATACAAAACAGAAACAATAAAAATGAAAAAGCTACATATTAAATACTACAAAATAACAAGATCAACATCGAAATACATAAATACAACACCTAATGACTATCTAGAGAAAGCAAGCAGGAACAAGTTTAAGAGCTTCATCTTCTTTTTCGAAGATTTCTCCATCTTCGACCATTTTACTTTTTTGAAATTCTCCATCTTCGACCATTTCAGGTTTTTGAATTTCTCCATCTTCGAGCATTTCAGTTTTTGGGATTTCTCCATCTTCGATGATTTCAGTTTTAGGGAATTTCAATGGAGATCCTTCAAAAATTTCAGCTTTGAGAAGTTGAGATGAAGATGTTGTTGAAGGAAATTCATAAACCTTTTGATGAGCAAGAGCAATCTTTGGAGCATCTTTCTTGATCCATGGAAGAGGTGAATTGAGAGCTTTCTGTTCATATCGTCGACGAGAGTTGGTGAACCAGTTGCGGATTTGTTTGTGAGAGAATCCAGTCTCTTGAGAAAGTTGTTTGACCTCAATGGAGGTTGGATAAGGATTTCGAATGTTCTTGTTCATCCAGTCTTGAAGTGGCTTGGCTGATTCACGGTTGACGGAGATCTTGTATTCACGTCGAGGAGTTGAAGCCATAGGTGTTGAAGAAGTTGATGGATATGATGACGATGTTGATGGAGATACTTCATTCTTGAGGGTTGAGGTAGCAGAGAGGATGTTCGAAATATTGGCCAATGCAGATAAAGTTTCAATCAATTGCTCAGGAGAAAATTGAGTTTCCTAAAAAATGAGCAATGAAAGAAAGAAAGAGAAATGAATAAACTTACTGAATTAGCTGCGTTATTGAATGATGAAGCTGAAACTGGAGGTGGTGGAGTTCCAAACATAGAAGGATTGAATCCATTAGGTGATTTTCCAGCAGCAGCAAAAGATTGCATGAGCATCATTTGAGAATATTGTTGAAACAATTCCATAACATTTGAAGACATTTGAGCCATTTCGAATAATAATAAAGATATTAATAAAACCAAAAATAACCAATAGAGAGCAGCGATATCAAACGAAATCAAACAAATAATAAATCAAATCAAAGCTTGAAAATGAAAGTTGAATGAAAAAATGATTCTGATTTTGAAAGCAAGACGAAAAAAGTTTTTCTGGCGCGAAAAAAAAAAGTTCCAGAGAGGCTTTTCACGCCTTCAAAAAGATAAGTAAAGAAAACTTTCCTCAGGCTTTTTGAACAAATTTGATAAACAAAAAGGATCAATGGCTTCTTTGTTTGGTGCATTTTTTTCAACAAAGCTTGACCTTATTTTTATCATTCATGCAATCATTGCATTATTGTTGTTTATGAAAAAAGGCTATGAAGTAACTAGAAAATAAATTTTTTGTTTTTCTCAATAATCAATCATACAAACAAATGTACAGTAAAGAAATTAAAACCAATTTCATAATATTGCCTAATTAGAGATTTTGTGATTAGACTTTTAGTGTTTAATGTTTCAAGAAAACGAACACATAAATAAGAATTACTTTATTATCAATAAGCATAAAATTTTTAACTTTAATTAAACAATTAATTATCCATCAAAGCATGGAGTTTGATAGTTGTTGTTTCATCGATAACAAAAAAATATATATTTTAAACCATAGCTGCTGAACATGCTGAATCATGACATAAATTGCATGATTTCTAAAATCCATTTAATTAATTAACGACTCAAGTTTTTTTCAAACTTACTCGACAATATTTGCATAATAAAGGTTTATAAACAGCATTTTTACAATCCTTCATTGTTTGTGCACAATCTTTGGAAGTATCAATGCATTCTGTTCCAGCAGTAGGAGGCACATTATGAGCGGTAATATATTTAGCTTCTAATGCCCATGCCCAAAAGATATCATGATCTCTAATTACATCATCGCAAGATGCAGGTTTTTGATTGCATGAAAAATGTCTTTTAAATGCTAAAATTATGTTTTTCTTATTTGCTTCTGATCCTTCGTTATTGTATCCATAAGAAGTGATCATTTCAATAAAGATTTCACGATGATTCGTTGTTCCTGGATATGCTCGTTTTGGATTGTATTTTAATATTATTGCATCTTTAGTCATTTCATCATCATCCAGCCATGCTCCAACTTTATATTCATGATATAATTTAGCCCATGGAAATAATGGCCCAGGATCAAGTTTTACTGAAGGTGCAATATCTTCATGTCCAAGAACATGATGATGCAAAATATTATAGTCTTTTAACATCTTTTTACTTATCTTTCCTGATGCCTCAATTTGTTTTGAATCATAAACATAATAAGCTCCAGATTTATTAAATCCGAGATTGACATGTTCAATTCCAATTGAAATCGTATTGAGGTCGGAATCGGCTCCCCATGTACTAACTCCAGCATGCCATGCTCTCATAGTATCGTGTACTACTCGAAGCACTTCTCCACCAGCTAAGTCCTTTGCCTTTTCAGCTATAACATAATGGGAGCTAACAGGATTATCTGTGGATTCAGCAGTAAAAATATTTACTGTATTTGGAAATGTTTCAGCTGTATAATGCATAATTAAATATTTGATTTTTTCACCATTTCGACTATTATAATGATTTCGACCTGCTTGGGATCCAGTAAATGGATCAATTTCATATCCATTAACTCCGTGAATATCAACCTTTGTTACTTGAATATGGGGATTAGGTGAAAATACTCCTGGATATGCTTGTGTTATAGGAATGGAAGCTGCTGCAGCATTTGAGAAGATTGGTAGCAACGTAATTAGACATAGCCAGATGCATTTGAACATCTTTTAAAAAAATATTTCGATGTTTGATAAAGGTAATAAAATCTTTGATACAAAAAGAGCACTCAAAATATGTATGCTTGAACAATGGTCGAAAAAAAAAATTTAAGCTACTACAAAAAATGGAAGATAGATAGATAAAAAGAAAACACGCGTTATCAGGTTTTTATGGAGTCTATGTACAGTGATACTTTAAAATAATCGACCATCAATGCGCTAATGGCGATACAAAAGAGCATAAAAACATCCGGATGCTTGCTAAATTTAATCAAAGAAAAAGTTTGTTGATGCCATTTTTGAAACATGTTTTCCATGGACGATTAGTTCGAACAGGTAATGTTCAGTACAAATTGTATGGCCAAAAACTTAATCCAGTATGTCAATAATCAATTTGCTTTCCTTCAAGAATAAGAGAAATATGCACAGTAGCTTTTGATACAAAGTTTAGCTACAGCTGCACAAAGAGAAGTTAAGATGAATGATTGAAAATTGAGTTTGATTTGTAAATTTCTCTTGCAAATTCAGAAAGAGATTCCACAGATAGAAGCTTAATAAACTATTCCTTTATTATGCAACAAACAAAGATACAAAAAGAAGAAAGCGAAGACAACAATAAAACTATTTTTGAAAAATTCCCAAATTTTTTGTTCTTTGAAATTCTTTTGCTAAAAAATGAAAACAAATTAAAAAACAAGAAAAGTCAAAAATGATTAATAACATACTTTCTTCTTCACCAAGTAAAAATGCATTATTCTGAAGATTTTTCATATAATCCAGCAATTGATCAACTGATAATTGTCCAAGTTCATTAACAAGTTTAACATCACCAGCATCTAATTCAGTTCGAAATTTCACGATAGGATCATTTAAATGAAAAGTAAGTTGAGGAGCATCATCAGAAGAAGCAGAGGTAAAGTTGATTTCATCGACTACCTAGAAGATAACGAAATAAAATTATTGTCAAACTATAAAGCCTAACCTCGGAAGTAAGTTGAGAAGCTTCATCAGGAGACATAGCAGTAAAGAGTTGAGAAGTATCATCAGGAGAAGCAGCGGCAAAGGTGGTTTCACCAATAGTCTTAAAAATTTAACGAAATTAGTTTATTTCCAAATAATAAAGTCTAACCTCAATCTCCATAGGTTTATCATCAACAACATCATCCATAAATTTGTATTCCATTGTAAACAGATTTTTCAAAATCTGAAAATAATCAAACGTTAAACACGATTTAGGTTAGAATTTTATTTAAAAAAAAGGGTTGTAAAAAGCTCGGAAATAAGCTTCTTTGCAATAAAATAAAGTTGAAGACAGAAATGTCCAATGTCTCAATAAAGCCTAAAAAACTTTCGCGTTATGAGAACGAATTTTAAAATACGGTAGACAAGTTAATCTCAAATTAGAATTTCATGGTAAGTTATTGCCGCAAATTATTAATTTTTCGATCGATAGGATTAAGGGATAACCCAACTCAATATATTGTCCAAAATAAATAATAAAATAACCGTTTATGCCACATAACATCAATAAAAACAAGATTAGGAAACAAATATAAAATTTACAATTCAAATCAAAGTTTTACTCATAAAGGACTCTAACAGTAAATATAAACAAAAACAATACAATAAAAAGAAGACTGAAAAACTGACTAACAAAAATAGAAAAACATAATCAAAAACAAATTAACTTGAAGGCGAGGAAGAACCAATCAGGTAAGAACATTTGTCTATGAATTAACACCTTTTAGAACAACAGCTTCATCTTCTTGCTTCTTCATCTTCTTGTCAAGTTCCTTAAGTTCTCGCTTCTTTGTGATTTGACGCTTGTTAATTTCATCCTAAAATTCAAAAGAGTATTATAAAGAAAGAAAGAAAGATATAAATATAAACATACAAGGGCTTTTTGGATACCAGGAATGTAAGTTTGAATATTGTGCCGGTCATCATTGTTAACATAGTCCACAAATGAGTTACCCAAACCTCTTGAATTTTCTTCACAGTAATCAACGTAGAATTGAACGACTCTAATGAGTTCAGCAAGGCTTTCTTTCTTAAAACCAGTTATGTCTTCGATAGCTTCAGAAGGTTCATATGAACAGAACAATACAGCAGCAGCTAATTCTCCATAACGATGGTTGAGAAATTGATGATCGAGTACCAATAAATCAATTATTCTGGTAAGTTGAACAAATTCCTCTCTCAAAAGTTTCGGTACACAAATGGATTCATTGACAATGACATGCCCATCATGGGATTGGTTAGGATCAACGAGAAAAGAATCATTAACACTTGTATCCAATGCATTTGTAACACCATCAAGGAGGCCTAAGAATGATGGCAATTCTCCATCCGATGAGTTGATAGAAGGTAAGTTGGCCATTTTGAGATCCTTTCTTCGAATTGAATCAGGAGATGTTTCATTCATCTTCGTGAGAAGTTGTAAAAAGCAACCAAGCCAGTGTACTGTAGTAATTGGAGAAAAATTCCATCCAAGTTTAGTTAGAATAATGCATTCCATTGCAACCACTTGACCAGTAGAACATCCGCCATCGGAATAATCAGCAAGTTGAATTATTTTAGGAGGATAAATTTCTTCAAATTTACAAGCGATAGATAATGCAGCAGTGCCAATAAGTTGCAATTGTGGAGGGTTAATTCCTTTGCAAAGGTTCATAAAGCGATCAAAATATTCAACAGCTAAATGAAAAGTTTCACGATGAAGTTTTAGATCAGCACAGACTTCCATTATCCAATCAGTAACAAGAAAGCGCATTTGTGGTAGTTGAATTGAAGGATGATTATTCTTATTCCAATGTCTCTTTATTAATTCATCCTTAGAACACAAGAGCGACCATACATCTTTCGGTGAACCAAGTTCTGGAGTTTGAAGCATTGAAGGAGTTGAACGTTTGCAATTTTGTGAGAGATCATGAAGTTCTTGTGAATATTGACGAAATGATGTTGAATCTGAAAAAGATGTTTAATTACATTTATTTATGTAAATTTTATATTTTTAATAAGGCTTACAATTTTCGTCATCATCAGGATGCTTTCTTTTAGGCATTTTTCTGTGTGTGTCTTCTTTACTTTCTTATATTCAAGATGCTCGAAAAACTTATAATTATTAAAAGAAAGTTTCAAAGTTTGATCGAAATATTTTTCTTCGTTTATGAAAACAAAAAATCTTTCAAAGTTTTGATTTTGTACAGTCATACTTTTTTTGACACGAAAATGTTCTGGTCATCGTCATTTTTCTTGGATTCGCGCGGTGTTTGAAACTTTGCTTATGTTGCTTTATATTTTTTTTGCGAATAAAGAATTCAAGAAGGAATGTGAAAAATTAGGAATAAATATTTGAAGAATTCCATTTGCAACTAGATTTGAAATATAATATTATTGAGATAACGACATTTTTAATTACTACTTGGCCGCCAAACAGATTTGAATAAACTTGTTAATATCAACGATTAAATGGTTCATTTTTGAGATCTTTGGTTGTTCGCTTAATATTGATGCATTTTCATTGTTTTCCATTCTTGAACCTCTCGAGCTTTAAAAAAGGAACAATAAAAAAAAATACTGTAAACTTCGCAAAAGCTCTGAAATGCCTGATTCATCATATTTGATTATTTCAATTTTCAAATTTTTTCATGATTTTTTCTCTTTGATTTTTTGTTGGAGTTTTTATTAGTCTTTTGTGAAATATAATATTTTACGCTAATTTTTTCATGTGTTGCTGATGTTTTCAAACTTTTTGTTTAGTTTGTGTTTTCAGCAACTTTATTTATTACAACAAAAGCATAAAGAAAAGGTTCTTCCATAATTATTCCAAAGGCTTAAAAATTTTAATGAGTTGAAAGAAAAAAATAATTTTAATGGTATTATTTTTTCTTATCATTTTTTTATCAACATTTCAATCCAATCAAAGCTAATTAGGCAAATCATCACTTTTGAATGGAAAGGTATTATTAGAGGAGGCAAAGGCAATCAAATTGAGAAGCCATTTAACTCAATTCAATTAACAGCTTTGTTGGTTGAGAGAGGAAGAAAAAAAAATTGGGTGTGGATGTATGAGAAGAGCTGATAAGCTAATGATGCTTCTCTGTTGCTGCCGCAGCGCCTTCAACTAAAAAACTAAAAAAACTTTTCTTTGAAAAAATTGCAGAAAATTTGTTAGCATAATTTTGAATTATTTGTGTGCATTTTTAATTGGGTTATTTTTTGTTGAAGAGTTTCATTGAAGTTTTTTAGTTTCAGGGTTCACTGCATTTTTCAACATGAAGCAATCATTGCTTCTGTTGACTTGCTTAACCTTTTTGGTTGCTGCAGCATTCGCAGGTGAAGAAGAAAGATTTGGTAAAAGTAAAGAATTTAAAGAAGCGGTTTTAAATAATTGTAAGCTTTACAACTATCAAAAAATTTCATGTCGATACGCAAATCCTTGGATTTTTAGTGCAACAAGAACATTCTGTATGGCGTAGAAATCATGAAGCGGTGAAAGCTGGAAACCCCATAGAACCAGGATTTAAATTTGTTGGACATCATAACATTCCAGCTGGAATTCCACTTGATCCTCCAGGTGGCAAGGCAGCTATCAATCTATATGGAGCTAAATGTGATAGTGGTTATACAGGAGATTTATGCAATATCCGTAAGTTGTTTTTGACTTTGTTTTGACTCAAAAATTTCAGCTTTTATTTGAGCTTACTGTAATAATGCCATTAATCAACTTTATAACTTTTTTCTTCAAATTTTAGCTGTGTGCGACCAACCCGCAAACATTACAACCCATTTCACTCCAGCTCAAGGCGAAGCCATTGAACTTGCAACTTCATATGAATGCAATGATATGATTTCTTTTCCCGTTGATAACTATTGCCTCGATATCGTGATTACCATTTATGGATCGGATGGTGCCTTGCCATCTGCTCAACTTATGACCTCCAATGGAACTATAATTCCACCCGATGATTTTGAAAATCCAAACAACGATTTCAAAACTTATCAAGCTCATTATTATGCTTTGGTTGAATTTATTGGTGCAGGATATTATAATCTTCAACTTTCATCTGTCACCACTGGACCATGCTCATATCAAATTACAACTTCCACTCGAGCTGTATATGATACGGGTTTCGTTCAAAGGGTTCAAGATGATAATATTCAACGAGATATTTATGCAGCTTGGAGAGTTTTAAAAGAACCCATTCAAGGTACAGCAAATTATCTTGGTGCTAAACTTAGTGGTACCATGCAACCCGCTGCACCACAAGTTGTAACATTCTTCAATGGCGATGATAAACAATATGCACCTATGACTCTTGGAATTCGATATCAATGTAATGCACCATATGTTTCACCAATGTACACTTGTATGAGAACTGATTTTTATAAAGCTAAGGTTAGTTTAAAATTGTTTTGAAAATTAATGCACCCATTTTGAATTAATTGGTTAATTTGGTAGCCAGAAAAGATTAAATTTACTGTTGCATATTTTACAAACATAAAGTTTCTTTTTTAGTTTACTGGCTTTGATCATAAAGGCGCAGTTTTCCAACGTCTTTACATGTTTACTTGTGGCGAAACAAATCCATCCAATCCTCCACCAACTCCAAATCCAACTCAAATACCGGATTCTTGCTTCAATGGTGGTACCATGATCACATATGGTCAAAATAATCGAACATGCCTTTGTGGAGCATATTATAATGGAAATCAATGCGAAAATAAACTTTGCTTTAATGATGGAATTTTGAGGGATGGAGTGTGCATATGTCAACCAGGTTATTCAGGAAATCATTGTACCGATAGTAAGTAACCCGATCTCATGGAATGAAATTGTAAACCCATTTTTTAGTTATGTGTAAAAGTCAAGCCCAAGAAAACTTTGATACTCGTCGACGAGCTCTTGTTTTCGTTGTTCGAACAACTCCAAGTTTTGCCCCATATATTATTTCTTCTGTTGCTCCAACAGCTGCTCGAATTGTTGGTTATACCAATTTTAATAATCCAGGATATTTCCGGCGTTATGTTCTTGTTGGTTATGCAAATAACGGTAAGATACATATCTTCAAGTCAAACACCTAATTTTATGGAAACAAGAAATTTAACAATAGCATGTTTTAGCCCTTACAAGTATCCAAGAATTTGATGATCCCGTTAATTTCCAAAATGCAATCACCACCCTTCCAATTGCCTCTACAACTGCAAACTGTACTGATTCCCTTTATGCTGCTTTGAGTGCAGCAGTAACATCTGAAAGTGTTAGACTTTATCAAGTAATAAATTTCTTCCTTTGAAAAAAAATTAAAAATACAAAAATGCAATTTTAGCGAAGTCCAATTTTTGCATTTGGTGATAATCTTCCAAGTGATCCTGAAAATCGTGCAGCCCTTTTTGAATCATTAGGTTATTATCAAGGACAAGTAAGATTCATTAAATTTAGGCAAATAAAGCTTTAAAAAAATGTTTAGATTTTCACAATGTTGACTGATGCTAATGCAGCTTCATGCCCAATGGATACTCATAATCTTGAATATCGTGAACTTCGTCGACTTGCCCAATTTACACATGGTTTAGTTCCATTTTTACCCGTTAATAATCTCACAGATGTAAGACTTTTGCGTGAAAAACCAAAACCCCAAATTGCAAATTAACTAAACTTTTTAGACTGCTTTTAATATTGCAACCGGAGTTGAAGGAATGGCAAGTCTTGCAATAAATGATTTTGTTGATCAATGCTCCCTTGGATCCATGTATACTACTTTCTTTGTTGATGATTCAACTGGAAAAGTAACTATTATGGCTACTGGTGGTAAGTATCAAGAAAAAGAAGAAAAAAAGTTTACAAACAAACAGAACAAAATTTCACCAGTCTTTTAGTGAAAAATAAAAATAATAAAATACTTTTTTTAAGATAGTCTTACCATCCAAGTTATGGGTGTTGATGGAAGCATGTTAACTCCAAATAGCACAAATAATTATGGAAATACTCATGTTTTTACTATCGTTAATTTAGCTAAAGGAAATTATTTGGTAAAAATTAAATAACTTTTTGAAATAAACAAAAAATTACTGTAATTTTTTTTAGCTTAAAATTACTGCAGATCAAAATGGCCCATGTCAATTCCGAGTATTTGGTGATTCAGCTTATGAACTTTTTGTTGGTGTTGCTGATACTCTTACAACTGATTTAAGTCATAAACAACCTATGCCTTGTAAGTTCACTAAAAAAGCTTTTAAAGTAAAGAAAAATTGCAATTTTTTCTTTTCTTTTTTTAGTCCAAGTTACAAATGTTGTTGCAAGAATAAATCAAGTTGAATTCCGAAATCCCAATGATGTGTTTGCTGAAACCGTGATTTGGACTAATGATCGACAAACAGGTCAAAGACATGTTTTATACGCAGCTAATGGAAATTATCGAGATGCTTGTGATTATCATTTCATTTTTGAAAGCTTTGTTTGCACTCAACGTGATCTTCTCTTTTATATTAGTGTCTATGTAACCGATCGAGTTGGATACACGGTTCAAAGAGTTAGATCTGGAGTTTGTGCCGTGCCCATGACAGTTCCAACTTCACCTCAAGGTTGTCAAAATGGTGGTGTTGTTGATCCTACAAATCCCAATAGCACTTGCATTTGTCCCAATGGATGGAAAGGAGATAAATGTCAAACTATTAGTTGTCAAAATGGTGGAACAAGTAAATTTAATTATTGTGAATGTCGAGCTGGGTTCTCAGGAGAATTTTGTGAAATTACTGCTTGTTATGGAACAAGCTTTGAAGATTTTGGACCTAATCGTCGTTCATTGACTTTCATGGTTCATGATTCAACAACCACAATGTGAGTAACAAAAGTTAGAAAGAGACAAACTAAATAATTAGTTGATTAATTTTAGTCAAATGGTTCAAAAAATGCAAACGCAAATGGCTCAAATTATTCAAGATGTTACTCAACAACATCCAAGATGGATAAATCAATATGATCTTATAACATTTAATGATAAAGATCTCATCCAACCTTTAACTACAAGTGATCCAGCAGTTTTCTTAAAAGGTTTTAGCGATTTTGCTCAACGAAATGCTTATAATACAACTAGAGTAGGTTGTTTTAATTTTGATGATTCAATCCAAAATTGCAAAGTTACTAAAAATATATGAAGAAAAAGGCTTTTTTATTTTACCAAAAAAATGATGGAAATAGTATTTCTTTCTGTCTCTGCTATCCAGACTCACCTCATTTCCATTTCTTTTTTCATGACCCATTTATATTAATTTTAATAATTAGAAATTAGCTTTGCGCAGAGGCGATAACGTGACCAATGAGGGAAACCGAGGTGCGTTTATTGCTGGTTGAAAACTTTCACCAATTACCCGCGATGATCTCTGAAATATGGGTATCATTTGCAATTTTTGGACAGCCCTCCGGGGCTTTATTTTCTTTCCAATACAACCTAAAAAAACTTTTGCCCACTTGAATGGTGTCAATGCGTTGATTTTTTTAGCGGTCATGCGATGGTCTCAGCGTTCTTCAAGCCCTTTACATTCATTTGGCGACATCAGATGCAGAAAAATATGGAATTTATTATGTATTTATGAATGGAATAATGAGTTTTGATATTCAACTTTTTGATCAAGTTTCCGTTTTAATTGAAACTACTCAATCTACAGTTAACTTTGTTCAAACTAGTGCATATCCATGTGGACAAAGTATTACAGCAGAAGGCCCACTTCGAATGTGGCATTTATCTTCAGTGAGTGGAGGATTGGTTTATATCATTTCTTCTGCCACCACCGAAAAAGTTATGAAAACCATACCATTCCAATATCGAAATTCATTAATCTTCGAAAAATATTATGCCGATTGTTCAACAGGACAAACTTTTTATTTCCCAATTGATTCTGAAACTCAAACAGTTCAAATTTTAATTGATGGTGAACTTAGTAGTGATCCAATGTATACTCTTCCTGATGGCACAAATGCAACATTCCAAATTGTAAACCTTTTTAATGATTATTCAGCCAATACTCGATTGGATCAAATTATTGGCCAATGTGATAATGGTTGGAGACTTGTGGATGGAAGATGTTATAAATTTTATCCTTTACCAATAACTTGGCAACAAGCTAGAGATACATGTGGTAATGATAAAGCTGTATTGGCTACGGTTTATGAGAAAGCAGATGAAGACTACCTTTATTGTAAGTTGTTGTTCAACAGAAAAATAGAAACTTTAGTTGCAAGAAGCAGCCGAAGTCTCTCCCAACAACAACAAAAAATCTTAATTTCACCAAAAACAAAATAATTTGATTATTATTTTTTAGATAATTCTGGCCCCAATGAATTATGGATAGGTTTAAATGATCAAGCTGCAAGTGGAACATTTGTATGGGATCAAGGCTTAAATGGTTCTCCAATTCCCCTTACAGCAACGGGATTCACAAATTGGGGAGCTGGTGAACCTAATCTTGCTAATGGACAATGTGTTTCCGATCATCGTGATAATCATTGGAAAGTCAATGATTGCAATAAAGTTTTAGCCTTTGCTTGCACAAAGCATATTTGTGAGTTACCAAAACTAAAAAAGGAAATATAAAAAAAAATTTGAAATTTTTTAGATGATGCCGATTTTAGTCCCAGCGAACAATCAACGAGTAAGCGTTTGATGAGAAAAAACAAGGCTTCTAAAACTTAAATTTTAGATGTGATTAACCCGGGATATTGGTCGGTCAAAATTCAAACATATTCGGGTGGAGCTTGTGCCGTACAAATTTCAGCTCAATCTGCAATTCAAGTTTATCCAGGTTATGGTAAAAATTCACATGAAGATTTTGGTTTCCCTTCACCGCTTTCTGGAAATCGTAAGCTTTTGCTCGCAAAATTATTTGCTATTTTCGTTTTTTTTAGTTTCGAATTACATGATCGCTCATGCCACTGGAATTTCATCATTTGGTGGAGATAATACAGGAAAATTACAATATGCTCATATGTATGCATCAAGCAAAGATCAAACTATGATGCAAGTTGAAGTAAATTCCTAAATAATTTTACTATCGAAACGTTATTAAAAAAATTGTTTACAGAAGTTTTGGCCTCGAGATCTTCAAACATGCAAGCATCAATTTGTTTCAGATGCATTTAATTGTCCATCACTTCTTTATCAAACTATGGTAAACCTTTCGCCTGCTTTAAAAAAAATATATTTTATGATTAAAATTTTAGTTCACTGGTGTTGATCGTTATGGTTATACTTTCCAACGAATTAATCCAACCATGTGTTATAGCGAAGCAAACATGACTTGCGCAAATGGTGGCGTCTTTTCTGATAATAAATGTATTTGTCCTCCAAATTGGTAATTGTTAATAAATATTTGGAATATTCTAATTATAAAAATTTTTTAGGGGCGGAGAATTTTGTAATTTTCCATTCTGTGTTAATGGCCATCTTGCATCGAATTTGGTTTCATGCGATTGTGAAAATGGTTTATTTGAAGGACAATTTTGTGAAATTGCTCGATGCGTTAATGGAACATCTAATATTCCACCAGAAACAAATCAAAATAAAACTTTTATTGTTATTCTTGATGGTTCATACACGGATGGAATGGATCAAGTCCTTAATAATCTTCAAACTATTTTAACAACTATCATTAATAAAGCAAACACGGTTCAACCCGGATGGTTTACAAATTATATTGGTGTTGTAGCTTTTGATTCAACATTTACTCAAATAACTTCAAAAAGAGTTGAAGAAACTGATCCAACTAATTTTATTACTAATCTTGTTTCGGCTGTATCAACTCCTAAATTTAATTCCACACAAAAATCAAGAGCTTTATTTACTGCTCTTTCCATTGCTTTAGCATCATCCAATATTCAACATCGATCACAAGCATATATTATTTCTTCAGCAAATGCAGAAGATCCACAACTTCTTAATCCTGTTTTGGATATGGTCGCTTATTCCCACACAGCTGTAAGCTTTTATTTTAGTTAATAGACTTCACAAATTTTTTTAAAAATACTTTTTAGATTAACACTGTGTTCATTGATGACCTCGCAGCCCCTGGAAATACAACATATATTGATCCTAAAGTGGATTCTTTAAATAATCTTGCAATTTTAACTGGTGGTGGCTTTTATCAAGTTAATGGATCACAAATTCAAGATTTCTGGTGGACCCAACTGGCCACCATTTTCAATTCCTATGGTATCTCATTCAATGGATATCGGTTAGTTTATTTTTTCTTCTGCTAAACAACCACCATCAAACAATAATTTTTTAATTATTTTTCTTTTTTTTTTTCAGTAACTGCAGTTCACATTTAACATATATTCAACTTGGAGGAAATACAAATAGAATAATTTTTGATATTTTCTCTATGGTTTCCACTACCCTTCAAATTTATGATAGCAATGGTAAACAACACATTAGAGACACATAAAAACAGCGGTTAAAAAAGCATCTTTTTATAGGTTCCCAACTTCCATTTAATAACACATACAAAACTCGAACAAATACCATTATTTCACTTGCTCCAAGTAGTGGAAGTTATTTCACTGCAGGAGTATATCAAGTTGTTCTAACATCAATAAATCTTGTGGATCATCCATTTTGTACTGTAAATGTTAAAGGTGTTTCACCCCAAAATACTTATAATGCGTACACTCAAGATGTTGCAAATGGTAATGGACAACATTCAAACTTTGCTAATTATTATCCTAAAGTTCAACGTAAGAATAACTTTCACATTTGCAAGAAATTTATAAAAAAATATGGTTTTTTTAGCTGATCGAAATGCCATGGTTGTTAAAGCCGATTGGGGAATGCTTCAATTTGCTCAAGCTTATGATAATCGAGGCCTTATTTGGGCTTCACCATTAATTCGACGAAGCAATTGTAATTACAATTACATCTCCAAAGAGTAAAATTTAAATCTCAAAAAATGCTAATAATCTAATTGATTGTTTTTAGCCTTTTTTCATGCCCAGATGCTAGCTATGGTGTCGCCGTTGATGGAGTTGATGATGATGGACATCCATATCGTCGATTTGAAATTGTCCATTGCCTTGGATTACAACGTGAGTTCAATGCTTTTTTTGATTGTTGATTTTGAAGGCTAATGTTTCAGACACCGTTAAATTGGATGAGCACCGACATAGTTTTGCTAGCCTTAGCTACAATCAATAAATTTTTGGTGAAAACATTATCGTTGTTAAAGAATTTTTAAAAAAGATTTTAATAAATATTTTGCAATTTAAAATTTTGTCTCAACAAAAAAAAATACAGTAAAAATTACAAACACTTTTAGTAAATATGTAAAAAACTATTAAAATGATTCTTTTAGTCAAAATTTTAGGATAAAGTTATACTAAACTGTGATCAGCAAGATATGCCATTATAACGAAAAATGGAAATGGATGGAAGGCATCCAATAAAATAAGGAAATGATGGAAGTTGTAATGTTTCATCAAAATGCCTAAAAATAACTTTTTTCATTTTTTTGGACTTTTAAAATTAAGCACAAACCAAATATGTTTTTCTGCTTTATCCAAGCATTGAAGTCGATTGGATTTAACTTTTAACACAGCATAATCATAATAAATTCCATAAAATGGCTCCTTTTTATTTGTTACATTGCTTTGAATAAATGTTAAAACAACCTAAAAATATATGTTTATGAGTGAGATTATGGTAACGGAATTTGAGATCGGGTTTTTGAGGATTAAAGTTACGGATGCTTTGCACTTAAAAGCAATTCTTTAGAATTTCAATATTTTCATATTATTGTTGTTACTTGAAGGATTTTTCTGTTTTTGCAAAAACTTTGAATTTTTTTTTTTCATTTGTGCAAAGTAAAAATTTGTCAGTGATGCTTTCCCTTATTTTATTTTTACAGTATTCAATCAATATTTCATCATCCTATTTTTCTTCTTTTTTTCTCAACTTCGAAAATGCCAGTTTTTGATATTTCACAAAAAAAATCTTTTACAATTCTTCCTGCTGTTTTTATGTGGACAACAAAAACAACGACGACATTAACTTTAATATATTTTTTCGTTATTTTCATCCTTTGCGCGGGGCATAAAATTTTCCCTTTTTTCTTCGAAGATATTTTTATTTATATGCGTTTCTTTTCACAAAATAGGATGCAACAACGTAAGTAACCCTTGGCAGTTTTTTGTTATTGTTTGTAGGAGCAAGAAAAATAGTTGGAAAGATGAACAAAAGCGCGACCTTTTTCTCTTCTTTTTTTTTCTTCCACTTTTTTCTTTTTCGATTTGTTAGTCAGAAAAAAATTCTAAGATTAGCCAATATCATTGCTGACTTTTGTTTAGTTTATCGCTATTTTTTTATTATCATAAACATTTTTTTTTGCGGTACCAAAGAAAAAAGTTTATTGAATTTGACTTTTTAGTTTTTGTTTATTTCTTTGCGGCAAACTAAAGCAAATGCATATATGTATTGTATCCGATATATATTATCCACGTTGGCTTCGGTCAAATTTTATTCACATTTATTTTTGCGTACGTATTTGCTTTCCTATAATTTATTGAGTACCTGCGTGTGCGTTATCGAGAAGAACCATTTTTCCCTCATCCAAAAACAAAAATGGAATGAATAGATTTATCTCTTTTCCATGATCATTCTCCACAATTGCTGTCGTCCATTCCATTTTTTGCACCTAATACTTTACCTTTCATTGTTGCATTTTCTCTTTAAAGTCCATCTTTTTTTCATGCTTCATTATCTCAAAGTCTTTCAAACCTTATCAATAGTCTCTTTTTTCCCAACTAGTATCAAACTGTCAGTTATAAAAAATATACGCTTTTTATGGCAAAATTTATTTTAAACAACTAAAACATGCGTGTTCGTTTTTTGGTTGGTTTGTTTGAGAGAGGGTTTTGATGTTGGTTTGACTTCTTCCCTTCTCTTTTTTTCCGCATTGAAAAGAGGCAGCAGCAAAATGAAAAAAATGAACGTTTGCATTATTTTTTCTGTCCTATGCAGCATCCAATTCAATTCGATGCAAGTTGTTGTTGTTAGTAGCGGTGCCAGCTTTTTTGAGCAAAAAAAAAATTGAAAAAATGAAAAAAGCATTGGTTCTTTCACTTTTTTTTAGTTTTTGCAACGTCGTCTACGCCTAAGTTTAGCGCTATTGTTTTTTTTTCTGTCTTTCTCCATCGTTTTTTCTTCAAATGTATTTTTTGTTTGTAAAATCAATATTATTAAAGTGCATCATATTCAGGGTTACCTATTATTCCAAAAGTAATTGCAAATCATGCTAGCGGCAATCCAAAATTATGATGCTGATGAAGAAAGTGAAGGTGGAGTGGTTCGACTTTCTCAAGCTCAAGTGCGATCCTTGCGCTTTACACCCGAAAATGTTCATGGTGGAAGGATAAGCCATCGTCGACCATCAACAAACCATGATATTGAAGATTATGATGATGTTACTTCAATATCACCTTGTTCGATGGTAACTGAAGGTACACCTCTTCCACTAAATGTCAATAATCCATTTTATCAAACATTTGAAAGCTTACAACCACCTCGAATCGGTACAATTGCAAATGAGATTGATGCTTTATCCCTTAATGATGTTCCACCACCTTTCAAACGACCAAACTTTACCCCACGGGAACGTCGAGGTGCAGATACTCCACTTTCACTCCAAAATGGATATCAAAGTAATAATGAATGTAATCGACAAAATCAAAGATTTCCCCAACCATCTCAATCTCAAGCTTATCGAAATGTAAGATCATTACAACTTTGTAATTTTTGGAAAAGTTTTATAATATTCAAATTATTTTGTAGGCAAATTCCACGCAATTTGGGCCACCACGTGAAGATGGCCGTGAAAATAATCGTAATTATAACAATAACAACAACAATTATGTAAGTTAAAGCCAACCTTTAACGTTGAGAATAAATATAAAAACCCTTTGTTTTTAGGCAAATTCTAATGCTGGAGGTGGTCGTGATGATTTTTTTGAAGAAAATCGAAATCCCAATGGAGCATTCCATTCTTTCCCGCGTCGCTATCAACAGAATTATCGAAGAGGTGGTGGAAGAAGAGGAGGAGGATATCAACCACCAACGATAGTAAATATTAATTTACCATCTCAAAATCCTTGGGGGAGTATTCATCCATTTTATAATGGCATGGCTCAACATCCTTATCAATATCCATCAGAGGTTGGAGCCATCACTTATCCAGGAACTAATAATCCTGCGGTTTTAATTTCAACGAATTTTGGTTCCAATAATCCTGGCGCTGTTACCCAACATCGATCAACTTATCCTGATTATGCATATTCTAAAACTGCGATGGATAGGCAAGAATCAAAGATTCAACCAGCTGATGACGATGATGTTCAATTTATTCAAGTAGTTAATAATGGAAATGGAATTTCAAATAATTCAAGAAAGCGTAAATCTTCCTCTGGTTCTTCATCTTCACATTCTTCTTCCCAAGGAAGTTTACAAACGATTAATACAATTTCCACCATTCAAAGCACCCGAAGTGGTGGAGTTCCAATTATACCTGGTCGGAATTGGATTAAACCAAGGCGAAGTTATAATCTTACAGAAGTACCTTTGTAAGCTTTTTTAAATTGTTTTTTGAAAATGTTTATTAATGGAAAAAAATTTATAGGGATCGCGGGTCATCTCGAAATCCAACCCGCCGTTCTGAACCTTTTCCTGCACGTCCAAATCGAAATAATGAAAATGAAGCAATCTTTTCGATGAGAAATATTCAATCTGTTCGTGATACTCCTATGTAAGTTGTTTACATTCATTTTTTGTTTTACATCAATTATTTATATTCCATATTTTAGTCCCCAACTTCAAGCTTTACAAATTTCCGCTGAAAAACTTCAAGCATTTCACGAAGCTCCAGCTTCCAAAGAAGTCATCCAACAAAGCCTTGAAAATCTTTCTGATCGACCTCGTCCAGTTATTGAAGAAAAATTCGTTGATATTGATTTTGGAAATGGCGGCGAAATTGTTGAAGCAGAAGAAGATAAAGCTAATATTTCTAAAGGCAAACGATCACCTAATGATCCCCTTTATGATCCTCTCATCGATGCAGATGATGATGAAATAATTTATGACGAAGCAAATTTACTTGCAGCGGATGAAGCTATTCTAAGCGATGATGAAGATACTTCGCTTAATGATTGCTCAACTCCCACGCCCGATATTGAAATTAATTCAGAAGAAAATAGATCTTCATCACCCGCTGAACAATATGTGTTTAATCGATTCCCAAATCTTAGCATCGATGAAGGCGTTAGAATGGAAGCTTGAAAATCGGTAAAGAAAAGCAAACGAGTGATGATTGATGTATTGGGTTATGGTATTTGATTGAATATGCATGTTCGAGTTTTTGGAAATTTGTTGTTTGCATTTTTATTTGTAGCTTTATTTAACTTTTTTTGTTAATGACGGGTTTTTTGTATTATTACTTTAATCTTTTTTTTTATATCCAAAAATAGCAGCATAATATTTTTTGATTGTTGTTTTACATACATATTTTTAGTTTAGTATTTTTTCTTCGTTATTTTAAGTTCCAAAAAAATGATCTTGTTTTTAGTTTTGATTTCTTTTTTGTATCTTGAAAATCTTTTTTTGTAATAAAATTATAATTTAAAACAACTTATTTGTTTGTATTTAAAAAAGGGGTAAACTTACAAGCATTTTATCATATCCAAGATCAAATCGAGCTTGCCATGGTTTCATCATAATTGAATCTTCATTTAAAATTGCAGCATTATCCCAGATTGATTTACAAATAATTTGAGAATATTTTTGAGAATTTTGTGATGTTGACGGAATATTTGTTGAAGAAAGGGATGGCATAACTCTTGAACGAATTGGATCAAATTCAAGGCAGATCTAAACAAATTAGACATTGATAGTTGCTGTTTGAAGTTTTGAAAACTTGTTGTTAATTAGTTTTATTATTGCTCATTGTTTTTTTTTTTGCATAGCTTTAAATCGATTGCTTTTTTTAGTTAAAAACAAAACAACAGTTTTTGTCCGTTAAAATATTTTGCAACTTTTGCTATTAAAAATTATTCCCAAAATTTGTCTCTCTCAATCATGGTGATCAAAGATCGGCGGCAGATGCCAACATACATAAGTAGCATTGCCTATTTTGCAAAAGGTATATTTTTTTCGCTTTCCTTTTTTAATTTTGACCTTATACGAATTAAGTATGTAACTTGGAAGCGAGCGAAAAACAAGTGCAAAGATTAAGAAGAAAAAATCGATACTACAGGCCAACAACATCTGCCAAGGATAAGTAAGAAATAATGCCCTTTGAAAAAACTTTTCAATGAATACAAAAAAATCACTTTTAAATTGAAAAACAAAAAGTTATGGTAAGTCATTATTAACAGACTAATGAAAATTTGAATTAATTCCGAAACCATAAGCAGAAAAACTTGCATGACTTAAACTTGGTGGAAGATGATTCCATTGTCGAACATGAGTGGATGAAAGTAAAATTCCATTCATCAATATCAACGTGACACTGGTGATTAACGAAAATGCAATAATAAAATAATGATAAAATAATGTGCAAAGTCTAAAAATTTCACAACCTTTATCGTGTGCTTCTCCACCCATTTTTTGTGTTACCTCACAAAGCTTCTTGAAGCTTTATGTCGATGATTGAGGGAATCCTTTCGACAAAAATAAAACCATAAACATGGAAAACAACAAATAAAACTCCATAAAAAATAAATTAACGATGAAATGAAAGTGCAATAACTGCGTTTAAGAGTAAATTTAATGCATGAAAAAGTTCGACAAATTGCAATTGAAATCCATTCTGAAATTCTGTCTGAAAAAGATTTATCTTCATCGGGTAAATAAATTTTTGTTATCATTCGTTGATAATGTAATCCATAAACTTTTGAAATTGCAAATCGAATTGGCCATGATTCATCGTATTCATCTAATCGAGGTTCATCACTGCAAAAAAATTAAGATTAGTCAATAATGGATTGCTTATAAAAAATTATAAAAAATTAAATTTACCTAATATCAATAGCAATTTTAATACTTCCAATTATTCCTGGAAGAGGCTTGACTGGAGTTGAAGATTTCCGCGGCTTTTTATCTCCAAATATTAATCGACGATATGAATACCAAAGCATTATCAACCTCCAACATAAACTCGTGATAATAGTAAGGCATGAAAAATAAAGGGAATAATGCCACTGAAATTAAAAAAAAAACTTTAGTTCATCCATTTGGAAATAGCACAAATGCAAAATTTTGCTTACCGCAACTACAGACCATCGACAAGATGTAATTAAAAAATAATTTATTATTGTCCATGGCAAATCTCTCAAACACATAACCAAAAAAGTAACACGAAAATTATTAAAACTTTGAATCCATTCAACTATAGCTTCCATAACTACAGCTAAACCATTTCGATATGGAGCAATATTGAGTCGTTGAACGAATGCATTTTCCATGCATAAAGCCTTTAAAAACAATAATAACTTTTTATTACAGCAAAAAAAAAAAATGAAAGCTAAAGAAAAGATTTTACCATTAAAAGTAAATTAAGCATGGAACCAACAACAGCAATAGAAACAATGATAATCGAAAACCATGGCTCTAATGGAAAAGATACTGCATCGCCAGATAAAATAAAATAAACATGAAACCAATCAACAATGGAATTAATAATATAAATTAAAAATGATATTGCATAAAGAGTATGCATTGTTCGACCTAAAACAAATATTTTTTACACCCAACTCATCTTGTGTTATCATAGCTCTTACCTGTCAATAATGGATTCACAGGACTTACAGCACCCAGACCTGATTCATAAAGAGTATTAAGCAAAGCAAACACATTTCCTTTCTTTGCTGTTTCTGCTGTAGCTTTAAACGATGAATTAGTGGAAATTATGGGATCCGTTCCAGATCTCATCATTTTTATTTTGTCGTCGATTACTACAGCAACAACGTTTTTCAAGCTTTGTTAAAAAAAAAGTAAAATTTCAATAAATAACTTCAACGTCTGTTTCATCAACAACAAAAAAAAGCAGCTGATAGATAGTTTGTTGTTGTATAAAAATGAATACGAAAGAATCTCTGTCAAATGAATCCAAGCAAAAGCAAGCCTCAACAAAAAAGGAAAATTTATTGGCCGGAAGAAAGTCGTTGTTGAAGCTTCTTTTGTTGCTTCAAATTTTTGGAAGAAAAAAACATTGTAAAAAAGCTTTAACTTTGAAGGAATAAAAGCAAAAGACATACATGCTAAACTTCCGGTTAATTCTGAATCAAAGATGAAGAAAAATGAGGGGTCATTGCATAAAAAAGTTTTTACATAATCTCCCATGTATCAAGATGTTCGTTATAATAAAGCAAACAAGAAACAATAAACCAAAAAAAGTAAGCTTTATTAAATTCTCGAACAAACAATAATAAAATTTTATCAAAAAATCAACAACAAAAACAACAACAATAATAATTCAAATTAACGTCTGTCAGTTTTACCAAGACCACGTTTTCCAGTGAAAAGATGCTTGGGCATGAAATCATAAACATGACGATCACCTTCACCTTTACGAGCATCTTGTTGAGCAGGTCTTTGTGCCTTACGCTTGCCTTTCTTAGCTTTATCATAGGTCTAAAAAGAATCAAATAAATAGAAGCAAAAAGAATCATAATCCTTACCTCGATATCAGGAACACCTTGAACATCACGAGGTGGAGCAGTATGGGATACAAGAGAAGTTGAACGACCAACACGAATCTTTTTACCACGAATAGGATGAGCAGAATCAGATTCAAGATTGCGCATTCGTTTCTTAGAAAGATCAATACCAAGTGATGCCATAGATTTTTCAAAGTTCTCCATAGTACGAGTACGTTTTTGACCAATTTTACGAGCCACTTTAGGTTGATCAGTTCCTTTCTTAAGACGGAATTCCATTTTACATAATTCTTCTTTTTCACGAATCTTTACAGCAGTACGAAGTAATTTCTTAGTTTCTTCATCATCTGAATCCAAATCTTTATCATACACACCAGCTTCAATGCGTTCTCTTTCTTCTTTAGCAAGATCAGCGAAGATCTAAAAAAACATGCAAGGATCACAAAGAAAAATAAAAGTCAAACCTCTTCGATATCTTCACGTAGAAAATCAGAAATATTATGACCTTCCCAAATTTCAGGATAAACAATTTGTTTAGGTTGATCAACATCCATTGATACATCCTTGACTTTAAGACCAAGAATTGGTTGTGATTCTCGTTTAGTTATAGCAGCAGATGGAATAAAAGGTGCTCGAACTTTATCATCACGAGCTTCTGGAACAGCAACGAACAGTCGACTAATGATGGTATTATCATACCCTTTTGATTGCAATTTGCGTTGAACTCTTTGAGCCATTAAAGCATCACATGCTTTATCACGGAAAGTAATAACTCCTTCTTTAGAAATTGTGCTAAGTTCACATACAGGAATGTCATTCTTTTCAATTGTTTCAAGTAATGCTTGCTTTTCTGGTGAAAGATCTGCTCGTCGAACAATATCACTCTTGTTTAGACCAATGAATACTGGTTTGTTAGCAAAGAGAGGACGAATACTTTCAAATAAGCTGACTTGTTGTTCGATGGTATATCCACAGTGTTCACTAGCATCCATCATAAAGAGAACAGAAGCTTTGAGATGAGCAAGAGCAGTAACAGCTTGCATTTCAATCGTATTACGTTGTTCAAGTGGGTGGTCCAAAATACCAGGAGTATCAAGAATTTGCCAACGAAGATAACGATAATCAAAATGACCAACATAAAGAGACTTTGTTGTGAAAGCATAAGGTTGAACTTCAACATCAGCACGAGTAAGAGAGTTCATCAACGATGATTTACCAACATTAGGGAAGCCACAAAGGATGAGAGTACTAAAAAAGCAAGATTGTTATAATTCAAAGACAAAAATTAATGTTTACCGAGTATTAGGATCAATGCTAGGAAGACGACTCAAATGTTGACGGACTTGTTCCAAATATTCAAAGCTTGAGTTTTGACGTTTCAACAATTTCACCATACGACCAAGTGCAGCACGTTTGAGAAGCTTGCATCGATACAAGGAGTCACTGTACTTCATAAGACGAACATATTCACGAGCGATGTTTGCTACAAGATGTCGACAAGTATTGACCTGACCAAGAGCGATTTTGTAATGGTCCTTATCGTACAAAATATTCATCAAATCAGAATAAAATGGATGTACTTCCTAAAAAAGAACGAATGTAAGTAAAGCATTGATACAATAGAATCAAAAAAACAAACTTCAGTCTGTGGGAATTCAGTGATCATTTGAGAAAGTTTATCATGTAATGTCTGTTGAAGATACTTGATTTTGCGAGAATAGAAGGAACGAATTCGGCTGATTGCATATTGACGATGAACAACGGTTGGTGTTTTGCGTTGAGTTTTTGAAAGTACAATTTCTTTGAGTTCCTAAAACCAATCCATATGAAAAACCCATGAAAAAATTATGAAAAATGCTTACCTTTGCTGATGGAACCACTGTAATACCTTTGAAATTGTACAAAGACGTCATTGTACACAAATTAAAAGATCCTTGAATAAAAACAAATCAAATTTTAGGAACTTTAAATTTCTAAAAAGGTTCTTGAAATCGAAGAAAGGCTCGAGTTTCATAAAATTGGGTGAATGAAAAGTTTTTGGGGTAAGCATTCTTTCGTGTTAGGATTTTCCTTGCCTTGAATGCACTTGATTTTTTTCTTTCAAAGTTTTCCAACAACCAAAAATATTCTTTCAGCCTTTCAACAGCAGCAAAAATCTTTTCAATAACAAAAATACGTTTTTCAAGAGGTAATTTTTGTTTAATTTTTTTCCCTATAAAAACCATTTAAATCATATTTATTCTAGGTTGAATTACTCAAAACTTTGAAGGATGTCGCTGATGTCAAAAATCTTCTCAAAAGGAACGCTGGATCGATTTTATCGTGGTCTTCTTTTTCCATCATCTCAAACAAATTTAACTCAACAATCTGGTTTCAAAGTCAAAACATATCTCAAACTTCGATGCAAATATTGTTATTTTACTCGTGTTGATGGACGATTACATGTTGAATGCAATGCCATCGCTCGTCATAAAGCTCGTGAACCATTCAATGTCAAAAAACTTTGGTAGATTTTTATTGTAATGATGATGTTTATTATGTTTTTTTCTTATTATTTAGTTTAGCAATAAATCATTTATGTATATTTCATGTTTTAATAAAGGCCTTTTGAAAACAAAAATTTGTGGTATCGCTAACATATTGAAGATAGTAAACTTAATGCTTAATATTTCTAATTTGTAAAGTTCCATTTTTCATTCTCTTTACATCCTTAGTCACTGAGCAATAATGCTTTCATAAACCTTTACAACTAACATTTTCATTGTTTCTTTCAATCAAATTCTTACATGTTAAAATTTTTAGAAATCTAAGATGTCATCAGTCAAGCGATATGGATTTCGTGTGTTTATTGGATCCTGCATATTTTCTGCTGCTACAATAGGTATGGTTTTTCTGATTAATTTTTCCTGAATAATTTCATGCCTTTTCAGCTTTTGTACTATATGATGAACATCGACAACGAACTCGTCGACAAGTGAGCGTCAAATATCGCTTAAATTCAATTCAACAAAAAGAAAACATGACTGAATATGAATTACAACGTCAGAAATATGCTGAATACAAGACTGCTCATTCATAGCTGATTACACATAAATATTTTTTATAGCAATTTTGTAGTTATTTGTTGTTAGTTAGTTTATTGTTGAATCGATTTATGTTTTTCTAATGATATTTGTTGTGTAAATGCTTGTACTAAATTTCTTGTATTGTACTAATAATAAAATGTAAAGGGTTAATAAATATTTCATTGTAGCCTTGAAGATTATGAATTGAACAAGTAATGTATCTTATAAGTATGCATAGTTTCTGTCAATGTTATGAATCATTATCTAAATTTTTACATGTTTTAATTTAACAAAGGTTTTTTCCATCAGCATAGTGAATGAAAGTCAAATGTCTTTCATGTACTGCTTCGGTAACTTTACAAGATTTCGATTTAATAATTAATAAGCCATTTAGTAGTGGTACAACACTCATTTGACCAAGATGAAGTTTCTATCAGGGATGGACGGAATTCCACTTCCGCTTCCGTCTTCCGCGGAATTCCGCCTTTTTTTTACTTCCGTGTTCCTTCCGCGTTAAACGGAAGTGGCTATCTGGTTATAAAAATTCCGCTTCCTTCCGTTTACTTCCGGAATTCCGCCTTTTTTCGGGTTTTAATTCCTTCCGTACTTCCTTCCGTTTAAAAATTTTTAATTCCGTCCATCCCTGGTTTCTATTGGAGGAATATCGCCACTTGTCAAATAGTTTCTGGAAATTCAGTTATGTGAAGGCAAATGTGTGGGTAATCTCATCCACTTTATGGAAATTTCGAAATTCCATTTCAAATTCATAAACGAACGGATGATCCTCAAAGCAACCTAATGCTTTCCACCACTATGAAAGAGCTCCATAAAGCATCAAACCTAAATTTACCGTTATTGGTTGATCCAAAAATGTTATTATCATGTAGTCAACGATGATGATCATCAATTCAAAAACAATTGCTTTCTGTTTTAGTTAAAACAAGGCTAGCAACTTCTAAAGCTGTGACGTCGGAATATTTTTCAAGATACAATAACATACGAGAAGCCAGAAACTATAATAAGCGAGATGTAAGAAGTCATTCACATTTTATTCATCAGCCTCAAAGTTTGCAAAAAAAGTAACAGAAACAAATCATACCTGTAGAGTCGTCATTATTTTTTAGCCCTAAAAAAAGTTCAACGATAGTTACCAAATTTGTAAATGCTATTGATTTTGTAAATGTGTGTTTTTTAGGCGATGAAACAAAGTTGAAAAGTAAAAAATTATTTTATTTCTGTAAAAAATTAATAAAGTAAAATTTTAAAATAATAAAAGATATAAAAATAAAATGTCTGTTGTGAAATCATTGCGGAAAAATAATAAGGACTTTAGGTAATTGATTTTCTTGATTCTCTTGTAATGGAACAACAATTTCTTGAACTGCTGCATTCATAATATTTTGATAATCTTCCCCGATTTCCCCTGTATAACAAATATCAAAATCAGATTTTTGGCAAATGTTATTCTGAAAAAAAAAATATACAAAATAATTTTCAGCTTTTCCATTACAAATTTTATTGCTTCATTTAATGCTGGCTTTATTTTTTTTTAAAACTCACTCTTAAAAATTCACAAAAACCTTTTGGTTCAAATGCTTCTGTTAATTTTGTTATGGAAAACTTTTCAAGCTTTATGTTGCGTTTTAAATTTGCTAAAGCTTGGGAACAAGTTGGAGTAACTAACATTGATGATCGTAATGAAATGAATCTGCAAAAAAAAAGAAGAAGATATTGGTAGAAAAATATATATAAAAAAATAGTCGCTCATGTTTTTGTTCGTTCATTCCACTTACATTTCATATGCATTTGGAAGGTTTTTCATAAAATTTTCTAATTTAATTCCTTCCAAATCTTTTTCTGTTGTTTTAACTTCAATACAAAACAAAGTAATTTCTTTGATTTTTTCATTTTTCGTTAAAATTTCATATTCCATCATTGTAATAGATATGCTCGAAGCATACAAATATTGAATGTCACTTTGATAAATTTTATCTAATATTTTGGAGTTTCCACAAAATGTAACTGAATTTTCAAGCCATACTTTATTGCTTAAAAATATTTTAGTTTCAGTACCAAAATAAAAGGCACTTTCATGGATGAAAAATTTTACATGCCATGTAACACCAACATGCCAAACGGGAATTATTTGTTTTTGAATAAAAAAATATTTACATGTTTGTATTAATTTTCTATAAACTTGAATGGTAAATTTTTGAGTTAAATAAAATAAAATTGTTTTTGGGATTGAAAATTGCTGATAACTTGAATTTTTAGGATTAAAATGGATGGTACATTTTTTGTTCATAATACTGTAAGCCAATTTTAGATCATCGCACACCCATAATTTGTTCTCCATTGAATCATGATTAACAGGCGACAGCTGAGTTAAAATCGATTCTTGGTTGAGTAAAAAATATTGTTTAAAGTTAAACAAATCTATTTCCCATTTTGAAACATCATTTCCAGAATTTTTGAAGTATTCTATTTTTTGAGTGTAAATTTCTCGCTTTTCTGTATCTTCAATAAATAAGCGGCAATATCGTCGATAAATATCCAAAACTTTCTAAAAAAAACTTTGATTAAAGCAATTATGACACTTTTTAATTAAAATCAACAAAAAATATTTTTGATTTTGTACTGCCTTTTATTAGTTGCCTTTACTTACAATATCATTTTGATGTTTTTCAGAAAAATCAAAATTAAATTTCCAAATATTTTGATTGCATGGATCATTTGATAAACGCCATTCAATATTTTGAACTATAAATTCATCATCTTCAACTTCCAATAAACAATTTAGCCATTCAGCATCTATGTTTGTTGCCATAATTTCTTCATATAATTTTTTAGCATTTTCATGCTTTTTCAATAATGTTTTGTTCAATGGCGAATCTAAAAAATTTACGAGCCATTTATTTTTTAAGTACATACTCATAACTGTTTTCAAGTAATTTAGCTTTTCTTCTCTTCTTACCTGAGCAATATTTATACATTGTTAAAATTTCATCCAATTTTGAATGTGGAAAAGTTATGGCTTGTTTTAAAAATGTTACAAGTACAAGTCTTGTTACCCCTGCTTGATTTGTGTTAAGTTGGACCCTTCTAAACTCAGGAAATGCCAAAATTTTACGATATGACTAAAAATAAAAATAAATATATTGTCGGAGTTATCACAAAATTTACTACCTTTCTTTCTCTGTAATACACAAATTCAAACTCTTTCGCATCTACATAAAAGTGGTTTACAGTTTTATTGCAAAGTTTTACACATCTATTTTGATTTTCATAATTTTCTTTAAGGTCTTCAGCGTTTTTAAATTCAATGCTGAAAAAATCATCTTTTAAGAGTTTATTTTTTAAATTTTGATTGCCAATAGTCTTGACAAGCTGTTTTTTTCTTTCTGATAAAAACATATTAAATGGTTCATTTGGACAACCTTTTGGTCCAAATGATGAAGTTATTAGCTACCAAAACATTACAAGCAATATGTTCTCTTTATGATCTCAAGCCACCACATCATAGTTGCATTTTCGAAAACCTTTGTATTTACATATATCCCCAACAAAACTTACCTTAACCATTTTTTCCATAAAGTAGGAACGACACAATAATGAGTGCAAAAAACTTCAAATATATTTTTTTGTTTTATTAACTCATTTGTATTTGATAAATCCATAATTAATTTTTCTGCAGCATTTCTATATTTCGGTGGAAATCCATCGAAATTTAATAACATTATCGCATATATGATCACAAAAAAAATTCCACAGGTGAGACCCTGTGAAAAATGCGGGAGTGCTTATACCGAAGAAGTGCCAAAATCGATAATAATAATACTCATCAAACGATGAAACAAAGACAAGCAAGACTGAAAAAAAAAATTGAGCAACTCTTTTTTGACCCTTCGTGTGTGTTGGTTGTTGCTGTGTGGCTTTATTGATGAATACTTTCACTGAAATTACTGCAGCAAGGAGTTAAATAGTGACGCTAATATTAGAAACAGCTTTGCATACGAAATGCTCCTTTTTTTTACTTTCAAATCGCAACTATTTTGTACTTTTTTTTGCAGTTAATCTAAAATTCAATGGGAATGTCCTTATGGTCAATGCTTATTCAAAAAACTTTTCTTGAATGCTAATAAACGATAAAATCGTGAAATGTAAATAAAACAAAAGCAAATTCAATCCACAAAATTTATTCAAAAGCAAAAAGAAGTAACAAAAAATACAAAATGGAAAACATTGAAAAAATTATAACAAAAATCAAGGTCACAACATAATACAATATAATCTAACCAACATCGCTCTTAATACATACAAAAAAAAACAAATTTCTAAATCAACTAACATCCGCTATGAAAACAAAATCAAAAACTATCAACTTCAAATTCAGGAGATTTCTTCATTGAGACTTCATTGCTTGATTGAGACGGAAGAGGTGACGTTCGATGAGGAAAGCTTTGAAAGGACAATTCTCTTCATCTTCGACGATTTCGTTTTGAGTTGATTTCACAGGAGAAGCTTCTTCAGAACTTTCTTGGGATTGTTGAGATGAAGTTGATGATGGAGAAGCACTTCGTTGACAACCTTTTGGAGCATCTTTTTTGATCCATGGAAGAGGTGAGTTTCCAACATTTTGTTCATATCGTCGACGAGAGTTGGTGAACCAGTTTCGAATCTGTGTGTATGATAATCCAGTCTCTTGAGCAAGTTGCTTGACTTCACTGGATGTTGGATATGGATTTCGAATATTCTTGTTCATCCAATCTTGAAGTGGCTTGGTAGTTTCACGATTGACAGCAACTTTGATTCCACGATGAGATTTTTGAGCCATTGGAGTCGGCGAGTTCCTTGAAGTAGTTGAAGACGATGTTGATGAAGATACTTCATTTTTGAGGCTGGTAGAAGCGGAGAGGAGGTTCGAAATGTTGGCCAATGCGGATAAGGATTTCATAAGTTGCTCTTGAGATAACGGAGAATTCTAAAAAATATGAAACATGAAAGAAAGGAAAATATAAAAAACTTACTGAATCTATAGCTGGAGAAGAAGATGATGGTGGAGAAGCAGAAGTTGGAGGCGATGATGGAATGCCGAACATAGAAGGATTGAATACAAGAGGAGATTTTCCAGCAACTGCAGCAGCCATAGATTGCATGAGCATCATTTGAGAATATTGTTGAAAGAAATCCATAACATTTGAAGCCATTTGAACCATATTGAAGAGCAAAAATATTAAACCAAAATAAACAATAAAAACTAAGCACAATCAAACAACAGATTGAATTTGATGAATGGCAAATTAATGAATGAAACTAAAAAGTTTGTTTACTTTGAAGGATTTTAGCGGCAAAGAATTGAGTGGTGAGACTTTGGGAATTTCAAAAAACAAGGGATAAACGAATTTTTTTTGATGAAGCAATCATTGAATAAAAGTATTGGCCTCTTTTGATAATTCACACATATGCTTTTTGTTTCAAAGACATGTATGTATGTTACTGAACAAAATGATTATAAATTTTTGAGTTTTTTAAATGTTTTTTCTCCAAAACATAGGTTTAACAAAATTGTCTAATTAGTATATTTGTTACTTGTGCTGCTTACTCCTCTAACAAAAACAACTGTCATAATGCAAACCTCCTTCATGAGCAACTAATCCTTGATAAACTCCACCAAATTAAATCCATGCATTCAAAACTCTAGTCGCAAAATAAGGAACCCAGTTATGTTTCTTGGGTTTAAGAAAGGTTATTCCAGAAAGCAAAATCTTTTTTGTGTGTTTTAGTTTTGATTTTGCATGCGAAGATAGCGAATACATTGTTTGTTAATCTTTCACGATCACTGCATTGAATTAACATGGAATCATCTTGCGATATTACTTGAACTTTATGCATCTAATTTCGATTTAATCTTTAATTGATTGATACAAAAATTACTGTTATTCATTCCAACATGGTTAAAACCAATATCATCAGCTGCTTCTTTATTTGCTAATCGACGAAAGTAAACTAAAGTTTACTTTAGATGCAAACTGTCAAATTAAAAAAGCTTGAAGGTTTATTTGCTCATAAATAACTTTCAACTTTTTCTTTTCTTGATTTTTGAAGCAAAGTTTTTTATCCAACAATGTCTCTTTTATTAGTGAGTTTCTTATTTTATTTCCATTTTTTTGTTTTTTATTTTAATTATTACAGAATATTTCATCTGAATCCCCAACCACAGCAGATACAGTCCAAATTTGGACCATCGTAATATTATGTATTGCATTTTGTTTTGCTGTGCGACATTTAAATGATTTTTTCTCCGGTGAAACTATTACATTGGTTGAAGAAGGAACATGGGCTGGAAGATATAAACATCGAGAAGATTATCGATTTTTAACTCAAGTGGAAAATGATTTTTCTAAAATGTATTATGAAATTACTGAAGCTGATAAACGTCGTTATACTATTACCAATCGAGATATTATTGAAGAAGTTGATACAGATAGTGATTAAAAAAGAATTTTCTTAATTTTTTTATTAACGAGGAATTCATGATTGTTGATAGCCAATAATACTTTTATTTTGTCTTTGGAATGAAAACCATGAGAAACTTTATTTTCTGCTAACTTTTTATTAATGTTAAATAAATTTTCCAAACATCAATTTTATCCATTTTTAGAATTATTTTTCAAAGGCATTCTTACCTTTGACTAAATCCTATCATCTCAATACAGTAATCACGATAAAAAAAATTTTTGTGTTGAATTCAGACATTGAGAAAAAAAGTTAAAAAATTTCATGGTTAATTTTTAAATTTTATGTTTTTCTGGTTGATAAATGTTACAACTCTAATTTTCTTTTTGTCTTTTAACACTTTTTTTTGATTTAACAAAATAATCAACTAACTAACCGGTTTTATGGCGCCTGGTTTCTTCACAAATATTACCTCCCGATAATGTTCATCATCTTTTTTTGTTTTCCTTCTGCGTGTACTCAACTAACTTATTTTATTTGAACGCTATTGTTAAAACATTTTTTTCTTCATACTTTAACTTTCTTTAAATAGTTGCATACATGGCTTTGGACCAAGGTTTTCGAATAATGTTTTGCTCAAATCGTTGGAAACCTTTCACACTGTTTATATTTTTTGTCTGAAATAAAGTGTTTGAAATTAATTGATGTTGAACTCTGCCTTTAGCCTTTAAATAAACTTGACTTTTGTACACTTCCAAACATTCTCACTAATTAATTTTATAAGTTCGTTGAAAAATGAAAGAAGGAACAAAAGAAGAGAACACCTTTTACATTTTATATTTTTAAGGTCTAAAAATTGAGCTTGGAATTTTATGACTTTTGATATTGAGCGATAAGTTAATCTAAGAAATCCAACATTAAACTTTTTTACATTTTTTCTATTTTGCTGTCCTTTAAAAATAGAGCAAAAAAGTTGGAAAAAATCAAGGATTGCGTCCTTTTCTAAATTAATGGCTGATTATTAATAATATTTTTTTAGTTTCTCTTTTTGGTAATAATGAATTCTTAAAATATTATGCATATTTTCTCTTTTATTTTTATCTTAGCACATTCCCTTACAAATTTTTTTCATTTTGGCTACATTTGAAAACTGTTATTTGCTATTTTTAGTTAAATTAGTTTTCTTCTTCTTTCCATCGTTTTTTTCTAATTGGACCTTAACTTAACTTTTATTGTAACAATTTAGTCAATATTAAAACCTTACTTTCTTTTTCTCTATCTTAATTAGACATATTTTTTTTAATAGGATTGTGTTTCACTTTTTCTTTTCAAAATCAAATGACTCTTTTTATTTCTTGTTTTAAAATTAATTTGGTTTTTGTTCCCAAAATTTTAAGGCCACTTCTTTTTTTTTTTGGTTATAAACCTTTTAAAATTAAACCACGACCACGGTTGTGTGAAACAAGAAACATACAAAATAAAATTGATTAAAAAAATACTAAAAACTCAACAACTTGATTAATTTTGGTTTCGAAAAAAAGGAAAGAGAAAAAATAACCTTGTCGTCGCCTTTCCTTTGTATTTATTCTTCACTTCCCCTCAGGGCGTTATAGGTATTGCTTACATATATATTAATTTGCTTTTCACTTTTCAAATTGACTGAATCTTTGGGAATTAGTGAGTTTGGTAGAAGCAAAAAAGATTATAACTTGCTTCTTTTGGGGAAAAAAGAAGAAATACGCTTTTACGCAATTATGATTTTTGGGTGGTGCGGCTTCTTTTGCGTCATAAATATTATTTTTGCTTTCTGAAATGATGAAAATAATAAGCTGATTCACAAACCTGTAAATATGATTTTGAATTTAATCTTATAACCTTTCAATAAAAATTTAATAAAAGGAAGTTTCGGAAGTAGCTGTTTCGAATCAAAAAGTCTTCAAGATGAGGGCGTTATCCCGTGACTTTCTTTCCCATTAATTAAGTAAAACATTTCTCTAATCAATAAACTATTATTACTAATTATTAAAAATATATTAACCTTTTCCATTTCCGTTTAAACTTTCTTGGGGTAACTCCCAAAACCTTTGTTTCTCATGTGTTATTGTTGTTAAATGACACGCGTCTTGTCTTCTGTTATTCACTTTTTCTAACAATATTTTTATATAAAAAACTAAAAACTAAAAAGTTAATTTGTTTTGAAACTTTTTTTAAAACTCTGAATCAGTAGAAATAAAATTAATTTAAAAAAATACACAACCAAGAAGAAAAAATTGGGTGGTTTTTCTTTGATTTTCATGTTTTTTTTTTGTGGTTCCCCGAAACTTTTATAACTTACTTTTTTTTAAAATTAATTTACAGGTGAAGAAGAAAAAAATCCAAAGTTCTTAAAGTCCAAAAAACAACCATAAACTTGATTTTTTTTAGTAGTGGCAATCTTTTTTTTCTAATTGGCTTATCTTAATTTTTTTTGTCATCAAATATCTAACATAAATTTTTTGTCTGCCATTTTTTTATTTTTCGAACGTTACAGTTTTTAGTGAAAATATTAATTTATCAATTTCACACTTATTTTTTACTACGTCACCAACTTCTCACAATCAATCTTTTAACTGAAGTTTGACAACGTAAAACGTTGCGGTTAAAAAGAAAAAAATGATCCGGTTTTTAACTTCTTTCTCGCTTAAAATTCATTAGATTTTGGTGTCTTTGGAGAGAATAAAAGAAATACGATTATCACTTTTTATTTATAGAGATAATCTCCTTTATTTGGATGTTTTTTTAAAGCTCTTTTTTTGGGTCAACATGTGTGAGGTCTTGGCGATCAAGTGATTAACTTGATTGACGAAATTAATTTTAATCATAAAAATTAAAAAAGTTTTCGAGAGGCATTTTTTTAAATTTGTTTTTGAAAGAGCATGAAAACTCCGAAACTTTGCCACGGAGATTCTTATTTTTCTTAAATTTGTACTCTAAAATGTGTTACTATTTTTAATTTTTTCTCAAACTCGTATAAAGTTATTCACATTTTTAAATTCAAAAATTCCACAAAAAAAAACTCAATTAACATTCTTTTGAATCAAAAAAATATCAAAAAAACAATTTTGTTTTTTCCTAGACTATGTTACGGTTGCTTTTTTTCTTATAAAAAATATCATCGCTCAAATTTGAGAATGATTCTCAAACATGCGTCAAAAAAACACATCTTTATTATTTTTTACAAATTTTAACCAAAAAACTTTGTGTCTTTGACCAATGATTATTATTAACCAACCTAAAACACAGCAAAGATGTTCTTTGATTTATCTTTTCCAAAAATAGGTATCTTTTTTAAATTCTTTAATTACTCTATTTTTTTATGTCGCGCGAGAGGATGATGCTGATCACACGTATCACGTTTCGTTTTATCACAATCAAACTTGAATTTTTATTTGACTTGATCAAGCTCAAATCAATAAAACAAAAATTTTTGATTACTTCATACTTCTTTTTTTCTTAGAATTTTTACCCAACGTCTTTCTTTTTTCTTTTTTTAGTCGTCAAACTTTAACTAACAAATTTAGTTTTATGTTTCATAAAAGGAAGAGACGAAGAAAATCAGCTGATTGATCAAAAAATAATTTTTCTTTTTGTCTTTTGCGCATTGCTGCAAATTTTTTTTGTTGCGTTTAAGTTTGCTTTTTCCTTTTTTTGGCCCCTTTGGGCGTTCTTCTTTAGTTGAGTTCATGTGTTTGCATTTATTTATTTATTTGGTGACGATAGTGTTGGTGCAGCAGCGTGTGTTCTTTATTAATGATAATAATGAAAAAAAGGAAAAGAAAAGCAGCCATTTTCAAGGTTATGAATAAATGAATGAACGCAAATCGATGAATGCTAACAAACGATTTTCTTTTTCGTTGATATAATTCAATCTCCCCAAATAATTAGACTTTTCCATAACATTTTCAAAACTTGTAGATTTTGGGGTTCAGCAAAACTCTCGAAAGTTTAATATTTTTGGGTTTAACTCTATGTAATTTGTCTTTATCTATGCCCTTTTTTAGTTATACCTTCTTTTACAAAATTGTTATGTCTTCCATTTTTTGTGGTAAGCGAGTAATAATTTCCTTTTATGATGATCGTGGATTATTTTATTTTTTGCTTGGTTTATTTTTTCATTATTTTTTAAATGCCGATTTTCCAGATAACTTTGGTATCCCAAAATTTTCATAACCTTGATTACAAATTCTTTTTTCAATTACATTCCAATAATAATTTAATTAATCTACGTATATTATTAATTTTATTTTATTTTCCTCATTATTTCAATGTGTAACGTATAAAGGTAAGTAAGCATCTGTTGCTTATTGTTTTCTAAGACAACCGTTTAACTAAAAAAGGGTAATAAAGAAAAAATCGAAGTAAAAAACAAAGTTAAAAGAAGTAAATTAGTTTTTGGATGAGTGACCTCTTGAAAGTGAAAAACACCTCGTGGCTGGTTTGGGTTTTGATGTTATCAAACAAGAAATTTTGACTACTTTCCATGAAGACTTTTAAAAATTAGAGAAAAAATGGGTTTAACAAACAATATTGTGACAGTAATCAATTTTTAACAATAATTAAACTACCACTTTTTGATAGTAAAAAATTTTTGTAATATTTTTCCAATTTTGTTTACTCCTAATCATTTTTCTTTCTTTTAGGATTTAACTATAATTTTGTATTAATATTTTTGGCCATCCTTAAATCATGCCATCATCAGTAAATTCGGATCAAAGAAATTCTCCAGTTCGTCGAAAGCGAAAGAATGGTTCTGTGAAGCCAAAGGGAGAAAGTCAATCGAATAGTATTCATTCAAAACCAAAAGATGGTCAATCCACAACGACCGCATCCACCACAAATCCTAGTCATCATAGCAAGCATCGTACTAGCAACAGCCAAAATAATCATGAACGACGAGCCAAATCTGCTGGAACTCAATCAAGAAGTAGCTCGAATGCAAAAATAAATAATAAAAAAGGTAGCGAAAAGAAAAAACAACAAATCAGTGGTGGAAATATAAAAAATGGTAAAACTCCCGAAATTAAAGCCGTTGAAACTATGGTGGATATGGAAAAATCTAAAGCCATTAAAAAGCAGCAAGGATGTTGCAATGGTTTAGGAATATTATATAATTTTGCTGATGGCGTTGATATTCAATTAATGATATTAGGAACCATTTTGGCTTTAATTCAAGCAGCTCTTCCACCATTTGTTTGGTTGGTTATGGGTGATTTTGTAACATTTGCTATTGAACGAGAAGTAAGTTTTTGTAACAAACATACTATGAGAGTAATAAAAAATAAACAATAATTTGCAAAAATTGTTTACTCTCTCTCTCTTTCTAACGTTTTTTTGCTGTTTGTAAACTCGCAAATTTGCAGGAAGTAAAACAAAATAAAACTCAAGAACTCGATCATTTAAGCAAGCATGGACAAAAATTTTCAACCATTCAAGAATTTGATAATAGCAGCGCTGGAGCAGCATTAGTGGAACGTCAAGTTGCGGTGGATCAAAAATTTGAATCCGCTGCAAATCCAGTTTTTATTGCAATGTTTAGTCTTTCAGTTGCAACGTTTTTAGCTGCATTTTTACAGGTATGAACCCAATATTTGTTTTAAACTTTTTTTTGGAAAGGCATAGTTTTAGAGATTAGCATGGGAATGGAGTGGAATTCGACAAGTATTTCGAGTAAAAAAAGCGTATATTAGAAAATTATTAAATATGGATGTTGCATGGTTGGAATCAAGGCATTCTGGTCAAGTTGCTAGCATGCTACATGAGTAAGTAATTTTTACCTAAATTTTATCCAAATCAAATAATCTAAAGACCTAAGAGAAATATATTTTAAACACTTTTTAACCCCAAATATTTTAGTCACGCCGATTCCATATATCAAGGAATAGCAGATCATTTACCTATGGTTGTATTTATTTCATCTTATTTAATTGTATCATTAAGTGTATGCTTTTATATTCAATGGGATGTTACTTTAGTTATGTGTACAGCTTTACCATTATTAATAGGTACTCGAATGATTTTTAGTAAAGTTTGTTGTTTTTGTTGTTACTAAATTTTTTTGGGATATAAATCAATGGATTAAAATTTTTAGTGGTTTAATAAAACATTGGATGATGAATTATCACTTCAAAATAAAATGACTAATTTAGTTACTGAAACATTTCAATGTATTCGAACGGTGATAGCTTTTTCAGCTCAAAGGCAAACAATAAATAAGTATGTTGATGGATTTTCATTTTTGGAGCAGCAAAAACTGATAATAGAAAATTATTCTTATAATATTTTTCTAAATTTTATTTCCCTCTCATTTATTTTTTTTAGATATGAAAAGATAGCGACGGAACATAATCGAATGACGGAAGAACGTTTGAGAGCTTCTTCGGTGTATGATTCCTTGGCTCAAGTCCTTCTTACTGAACTTGTTTTTACTGCGGCTTTATGTTATGGAATGTGGAGAGTTGGAGATGAAAATCCTGGTCGACTTTGTGCATTGGCCATTAATATGCTTTACATGTGCGTTACTTCCATTTCAATTGGATTTCATTGGAATGGAGTATCCACGGCTCGACAAAATGCAGCTGAAATGACAGCGATTTTAAATGAATTACCTAATATTGAAGCAGAAAAAAATTGTTGTGTTAAAATTAAAGCTGAAAGAAAAAAGAGAAAGCTTCAAGCTTTGGATCCAACCATTGAATGTCCTGATCTTCCAGTGAAAGAAAAACCAAAAGGAAATGGAGCAATTACATTTAAAAATGTTCGTTTTTCATATCCCAGTCGACCCGATGTTGAAGTATTAAAAGGAGTTTCATTGGCTATTAAACCAGGCGAACATATTGCTATTGTTGGTTCAAGTGGATCTGGAAAATCTACTTTAACTGCATTAATTTTGAGATTTTATGATCCCAGTCGAGGAGGTGTAAGTATGATTGATTAAAGTTATTTTATTTGAAAAAAATATTTTTAGGTGGAACTGGATCATTGCGATCTTCGAAAAATGGATCCTGATGATATTAGAGGCGAAATAGGTTTAGTATCTCAAGAACCTGTCTTGTTTGATGGAACAATTTCGGACAATATTCGTTATGGAAAACTTGATGCTTCTCAAGCAGATATAAATGATGCAGCTCGTCGAGCTGAAGCATGGCAATTTATTTCTGCTTTACCCGAAGGAATGAAAACTCGAGTTGGTGATCGTGGCCTTCAACTCAGTGGTAAGGTCAAAGAACAAAATTATGGATAAAAATAAAATAAATTAAAATATTATTGTTTTTTTAGGTGGTCAAAAGCAGAGAGTTGCCATTGCGAGAGCTGTAATTCGAAATCCATCTGTAATTATTTTTGATGAAGCCACTTCAGCTTTGGATACAAAGCATGAAGGTGAAGTTCAAAAAGCTATTGATGCCGCATCTCAAGGTGTTACAACTATTACCATTGCCCATCGACTTTCAACTGTGAGATATAGCGATCGAATAATAGTTTTGGAAGCGGGTGAAATTGTTGAAGAAGGTAAACCAGAAGAACTTATGGCTGCTAAAGGTGGAAAATTTTATCGAATGTATACTGATCAACGTCTAGATGCCATGCCATTTCCCGCTAATGCTCCACCTAAACTTAAAGGAAAATTCAGTATGGGACCCGCAGATTTACCCAAACAACTTTTGGTTGGATTTTATTTATTGAAATTGAAATAAAAAAAGTTTTAATATTTTTTAGGATCCCGAATCTCGACGTCGTGCATGGGCTCGCTCATCGTTGGGCGCTAATAAAAAGCTTGGAAAATCATATTCTGTTTTAAGCAATGATCGACAAAAATTAGCTTTACCTGTGATGTCCAAAAAAAGATCAAGGCTTGATAAAAGTTTTAAAACAAATGTCATGGAATGTGCAGTGGAAGAAAAAACATATGAAGAAGATTACAGTGTAAGCATATTTTGATTAAACTCCTTTTCTGCTTCATTCGCATTCTAAAAAAGCGAATGCAAAACAAATTTTACTTTTTTGTCGAGAATGAGTGTATGATATTTGTATTTTAAATGAATTGTTTTATTTTTAATTTTGATAATTGATATAGCAATTACGGCAACCATGGCCGAGTGGTTAAGGCGTGAGACTTGAAATCTCATGGGATTTTCCCGCGTAGGTTCGAACCCTGCTGGTTGCGATTAATTTTTTCATTTTTGTCGTTAAAATTAGTAGATACTCTATTTTTATCTTTCGATAAACTTTTTTTTTTGAAATCTTTAAAAAAAACTCTTTATTTTTAGTTACCAGGAAAAGCAACAAATTTTCGTGCAATATGGAGATTAATAAAATCTTTCAAAGGCGGATATACTTATTTAGCCACCGCCATTCCAGTTACAATCCTTCGAGGATTATTTTTTCTTCTTGTATGTTTTGAAGTTGCATCCGTTCTTGAAATAGCTATGGCACCCGATTCACAATGGACTCGACAAGTTTTAATTGTGGCTGCAATTTATACAGCTTTAATCATAATTAAAACTATGTTTGAAGCTATTGGACGACTTACGGTTGCTTTATATGGCCATGGTTTTTGTATACATTTGAGAGGTATGTGGCGGCTATTATTAAGGCTTTAATCAAAATTTAGAGATTTAATAATTTTAGGTCAAATGTTCAGAAAAATTCTTCGCCACGGCGCCGCTTATTTTGATGAAGAACAAAACTCACCCGGACGCCTTGTTCATAAACTTATCACCGATACAGCATCCCTCAATAGAATTTTGGGTGATAAACTTGATTTATTATTACCCGCAATCATTTGTTCAATTGTATCTGTAACTGTAGCATTTTGGATAAATTGGAAATTGGCAGCATTTTGTAGTTTTCAATTCCCTGTATTTTTTATGTTTCGAATGGTTGAATTAAAAGAAACATCAAAAAGGCAAAGACAAATGGTGGAAGAAGAGAAAAAAGCAGCAAATGTAAGTATTTATGTAAGATAGTAACGAACTTCGAACAATAGTTCGCAAAGTTTGATTCCTTTCTTTGAAATAGAGTAACTAACCTCGAACAATATTTTCCAAAAATTAATTACTATCATTTTTATTAAAACTTCAATCATAAATTCCCTAATAGCTCCCTAATTTTTTAGCTTGCCGCCGTAGTGTTATCAAACATGTCAACAATTAAAGCTTATAACTTACAAGCACATTTTGATGAAATATTTTATAATGCATTAAAACCTTTGCAATCGTAAGCTTTTCCCTTTTCAATGTTTTCAATCTGATTTTTATATTTACAGAGCAATGAAAAGGCAATCATGCATTAGTGCTTTTGTATTTGCGTGTCAATTTAGCTTTACATATATTTTAATTGCCATTACGCTACATATTGGAAAAATTATGATGCTTAGTAATGAAATAACACCATTTGATTATCTCAGGTAATAATTTGTCGTTAAAAATAAAAATCCGATTAAAATATGAACACTTTCTTACTCCGGTTATTCGTATTTTTTTCAGAGTTGTATTACTAACTCAATTTGGTGCAAATTTTATTTCACAACTTATCGCTTCCGTTAGTGATATAACGAGAGCTCGAGTAGCAGCAGAAAATATTCTCGCTGTAATGAATGAACCTCCAACAGATATGGATAATCTAACGGATGAAGGACTTAGACCTAAAGTAATTGGAAGGATATCTCTTCAAAATGTGGAATTCCGATATCCTTCGCGTCCGATAGTACCAATATTAAAAAATTTAACCATTCAAGTTGCTCCAGGACAATCGGTAGCAATTGTAGGTCCATCAGGTTCGGGTAAATCTTCAGTGATTTCAATGTTTCATCGAATGTATACTCCCACAAGTGGACAAGTAATGTTGGATAATTATAATGTAAAAAGTATTAATCCAAATTATCTTCGAAGAGTTGTAGTTTCAGTTGCTCAAGAACCAAAGTAAGCTTTTTTTGATTTTTTTCCATTTTTGATAATAATTATAGCCCCAATGTTTTAGTCTTTTTTCATTTATGTTGTGGCCTTGCACACACAGAAGTATTCAAAGTGCCGCTGTCTCTGGTCTCGTATGGAATTGTGCCGTGGATGGCTGAATGGTAATTCTGACTGGCACACATTCTCATATTTTGTCATTGTTGTTTTCTAACTTTGTTTTTATGTATGTAATATCCTTGCTGAGCAGTTGCTCCAATAAAGACCACATTAATATTTGTTGACCTGATTGAGGTTACAACAAAGTGGTGACGAGATCGTGATCAAACAACTCAAATCCTCCGAAGAGACCGCTCGCCAACTCAATTCAAAAGAAAAAGAAGAAGGAAGCTGCAGAAGAGAACTTGCTGCTGGTGCTGTTGGAGAAAGATAGAAGAAGCTCTGGACTCAACTTGGAAAGCAATTGATATGGTCTTTATCTCAAAATCGACAGTATCAAAATCCTCGTATGTTCATCTCAAAGTTCGTATGTTGTATGTTATGCTCGTTTCAAGTTCTTCATACTGGAATCACTTCTTATCCGACGAATATGGTCATATGTTCATCTCAAAGCTCGTATGGTACTTTCGCTCGTGTCTATCATCAACCAACTCCTTCATGTCAATCAACTCGTATGGTCAACTTGCTCGCTTGGTACAAACTTGGAAAAGTCAAAATGAGTTACGCTTTAGCTCCAGAAAAGCATGATCTTGCTGGTGGTGTTACTCGATGGAATCGATGGGAACTCAGCATGATGTTTGTGTCTTTTGCTCAAAGACAATCGTTTGATGATAGCGAACAATCATCCGGCTTACGATTTGGCCGAGAGCACAAAATCTGTTTTGATGATAGCGAAGAATCATCCGGTCTACGATTTGGCCGTGATCGCTTGGTGAAACCAGCTGTAAATCTCTTGATCTTGAACACATGGGTATGGTAATGCTGCATGGAATGGAATCCGAAAAACTTCAGAAAGGAGGGGAAAGGGACATGGAACATGTGCCCAAGACATGGAAGTCGAAACCTCATGGAAGAACCTCTGGTAAATTGGTATGGATTCTGGCGTCGTATACGATCACTTGGTAAAGAAGCTCAAGAAGAAGCTAAAGAAATGAATGGTCGTGATACTGAACAGTCGAATGGAATTGGTTGAATTTCTCCTGCTCAACTACATGGAACCTGAAGTTTCTGGATTGAAAGCTCGTCATGGTAATGATAAGGAATTATGGAAACCGCATGATGAAGCTCGTATTGTATGATCTCCAATTGAAGAATCAAATGGACATGCTAAAGAAGAAGCTATGGAAAGCTAAGAACAAGACAAGAAGATTGATCATCAACTCAAAGATAGGTGGAAGAAGAGTGTTGTGGCCTTGCACACACAGAAGTATTCAAAGTGCCGCTGTCTCTGGTCTCGTATGGAATTGTGCCGTGGATGGCTGAATGGTAATTCTGACTGGCACACATTCTCATATTTTGTCATTGTTGTTTTCTAACTTTGTTTTTATGTATGTAATATCCTTGCTGAGCAGTTGCTCCAATAAAGACCACATTAATATTTGTTGACCTGATTGAGGTTACAACAATTTACAATCAAAGAAAATATTACTTACGGTCTTTGCGAAGATGAATATAATATGGAAAAGATTATTAAAGCAGCTAAAATTGCTCACATTCATGATTTTATTACAAGTTTACCCAATGGTTATGAAACAGAAGTCGGTGAATTTGGTGCACAATTAAGTGGAGGACAAAAGCAAAGAATAGCTATAGCAAGAGCAATGATTCGTGAACCTAAAGTTTTATTACTCGATGAAGCTACAGCAGCTTTGGATGCAACGAGTGAAAAAGTAAACAAACTAATAATAAAGCCAATTAAAAAACAATCAATCCATTTTTTTAGGCCGTACAAGAAGCATTGGAATCTGTAAGCCGCCATTGCACTTCCATCCACGTGGCTCATCGATTATCATCCATTCGAAAAGTGGATAAAATAATTGTATTAGTTGATGGAGAAATTGCTGAACAAGGAACCCATCAAGAATTAATGGAAGCTAAAGGACTTTATTATGAAATGAATCAATTGGAGCTTTAATAAAAAAATGTTGTTGTTATAGTTTTGTACATATTGTTTTTTTTATGTATCAAAAATAAAAGTTATTCCCTCAAAAAATGTAATTAATAAATTTATTCAAAAAAATAAAAACCTAATTTCAAAAATAAACAAATTTGAAAGACAATAATTAATAAAACTTTTTCTTTAATGTTTCTCTTTTGCAATTCCACCATAATCGTTTATCTAAAAAAAAACCAAGGATCAAACAATAAAAAAGTAAAGATTATAAAGTTACCTCATTCAAAGTAAAAGCAGCTTTATAATTTGTTATTAAATATTTACTTATATCATTTCCTCCTCCACTTTCATTTGCTATTTGAAGCAGCGATCGACCTTCAGAATCACGTAATTTTGCAACATCAAAAGAAATATTAGCTTTAAATGTTTGAAAATTGCTGCTTGCAATAGCTTCAAGAATATCTTCAAATGCTGCAGCTCGTTCTTGAGCCGCAATTTGTTTATTCATAATTGATGAATCATTTGAAAATGGTCGATATCGACTTCGTTTTACTTTTACCACGTATCTTTTATGTGGGGCATCTTTGCCTTTTACATGATTATTATAAATATGTCTATCAAGGTTTCGTTTAGTTATGGTTGCATATGAACATATCACACAAGTATAAGGTCTTTCACCAGTATGACATCTTCGATGAACTTTTAAACCTGATGAAGTTCTAAATATGTACAATAATTATTTGACCTATATAAAGTTAATAAAAATGTTCAACGTATACATACCTAAAAGCTTTATCACAAATATTGCAGGAATATGGTAATTCACCCGTATGAATTCGATGATGAGCTCGAAAATTATGTCTAAACATGGTTAACCCACAATAAGGGCATTCCATTCGAGGATGAACTCTTTCTGATGGTAAACCAGTATCAATGAGTTCAGGAGCTTGAGATTCCATAATATCATCATCTTCATCTTCTTCAAAAGCTTCATTTACATTTTTATTGACGTTGTCATCAAAAGCATTTCTCTCATGTCCATTATTAACTTTTTCAAGTGAAGGAGGTTCTTCATTTTCTATTGGTTCAACTGCAACAAGAACATCACCTTGAGATGAAGAAAAATTAGAAAAAGTATTAAATGAATGAGGTTGCTGAATAACAATATCCTGTGAATGATAAGTTTCTTGATATGATGTTGAAGCTGGAGCTGAAAGAGGTGCATTCGGACCCATGTGTTGATGTAATATTGCCACCTATAAAAGCGGCTTTAAAATTTATTAAAAAGCTAAAGTTTGGGTTTTACCGAATCAAGATTATTGGCTTCATTTTCAATTTGTGAAAATAATGGACTTTTCTTTCTTTGCGGTTGTTGTTGCTGTTCAATGGGATTGGTTATGCTTTGAATTAATGCATCAACCACGCAATAATCCAAATGAACAATAAATTCTCGATATTGATTTTTACTATATTCTGTTTTACATTCATCACAAACATAAAATCCTTTTTTCGAAATAACTTTCTTGGGCTGAATAATCCCTTCAGCATTTATTGTTTGGGGTTCATATTGTTGTTGTTGGGGAGTAATGACTTGAAATTTCTAAAAAAAATTTACGTTGATAAAAAAGGTTTAAAGAGAAAATCATACTTGTCCATTGTAAGTTCCTTCATGAGTTGAATCAAAAACCATTTGATTACCAAATTCATCAACCAAACAATAATCTTGTTGTGGGTGTTGCTTATTATTAGTTATTGCTGATGCGGTTGTTGATGGAGATTCAACAAGATTTGAATCAATTATATTTCCATAAACATCACAATATTGAACTACTTTAGGGGCAGTAATTAAATTTTCATTTGGAACAAAATGAACTCCTTCAGGTAAATCATTTTCAAAATATGTTACTGGATGATTATCAGAATCATAAAATTGAAGAAATGCACCTTGTTCATCAACTAATTTCCCTTCAACTCCTTGAAATATCACTGTGCCTTGATTTAAATAATCATCAATAATTCCATTATTATCATTTTCTTGAACCACTTCAAATTGTTGTTGTGAAGAACATTCTTCTCCTTCATGTGCAGCTTCATCCTCATCTTCTTCTTCTTCAGCATAAGCAACTTCATATTGTTGTTGAATTTCATTATCCATAACATCCAAAGTTGGAGGTTGAAGGGATAAAGCATTACCAAAGTTATCTGCAACCACAACGCTATCTTCCGCAACAAAATAATTATTATCTTCTTCTGCGGTTCTTTCAAATACGCTTTCAGGTGGCTCATAACCATTATCCAAAACAAATGCGGAATCATCTTCAAGATGATGATGATAAACTTCATTAGGGAGAAATCTTTGTTGAATAAAACTTCCATCATCTTCTTCTTCCTGGTGAAGTGATGATGACATGGTTGATACTGCTTTAACAATAAAAATTACTGAAAACAAAATTATTCACTTTTTGAATAAACAAAGTGATATATTGCTAACATAAAGCTATTATTAATATTTTTAACCTTCGATAAGTTAAATTCTATCAAAAAGCAGCAAAGTGATAAATATGAAAGTATAAGGCTTGATTTCAAAACATCAATAATGAAAAGAAATGTAGTGATTTACCATTTATTTACCTTTTTTTGTTTGTTTATTATCGATAAACTAACTATAAAAATTAATGGGGAAAAACACTTAGAAAATTTTTTTGCAACAAAAAAAGTTTGTTCATCGAAAAAATTCAAAAATTGTGGGGAAAACGCATTGCCACGACCGTACCCTTCATTCGTGTCGAAACCCTTGAGCTCCTTCCAATTTGTGTTTTTTCCTCAAAAGTTTTTTTCTCTCCAAGTTTTCAACCAATTTTCAACAAATTTTTATCTCGACGTTTATTAAAATTTATTTATTATCGAATAATGTAACTATTTTTTTTATAATTCCGTGTGCTTTTGATGTAATTCTGCGTGGGGAAGTCGCGTGTTTTTCAGAATATTCACTCCTACTTTAGCTGGCAAATCTCTCATCCAAAAATCCATTCTCTCCTTTTCAAATGTTTCTTCAATTTTTGGGGCTGGATTTAATACGACATGCCTTCCACTGTTTGGACCTACTGTTGGCCATTCAGACTCCGATGATTTGGGAATGCTGAAATGGTGGGGTTTATCAAAATTTTGGGAATATATGCTGAACTAACCCATGGAGTATGAAGCTGCGGAAGCCTTCAAGCAAATGTTTTTGAAAGATTTTATCATTTTCTGTAAACTCAAAATCAGCCTTTTCTAAATCGAATATGTAATAGTTTTCATTTCCATGAACCGCGCCTATAATTATCCTTTCTTTTATTCATTATCTTTGCTTTTAGCTTACCATGAACAACGGGAGTTGGTCCTAAAGTTTTGGGGTGATAGTGCTTTTCGTAAAACAAATAGCTTTCTTGTCCTAATGCTGTTCTTACTTCAATTTGTTGCATTACTGGGACAACAAACATGAGATCGCTCATGATCTGTAACTTACTTTTATATGATAGTCTAACTTTTTTCACTTACATCAACTGCTTTGTTAAAATACCATTCCTCATTTCCTTCTTCTTTTTGTGGTGCATCTTTATCAACAAAATATTCGAATAATGCATTTCTTAGAGCTCCACCACTACGTCCTGTTTCTTCATGGGGTAAAATAAACTGGCCGATATAGCCTTGTAATTCACGAGCATGAAAATGCTTTTTATCTTCGGGATCAATGCCTGTGGGATTTTGGTTGTGATGTTGAGGCATATTTGCTAAAAATGATTTTGTAAAATTTTCTCACTTTTATATTTGCTTACCAATCAGGGACCATTCTTTGTCAGTTAAACCAAATAGTGTAGGTACATGTTCTGCTGATTTCATTAAACTTTCTAATGTGTATGGTAAAAACAAGCCATCGAGCCTGGGGTTAAACGTAAATTCACGAACATGAGCATTATAAGCACCCATTTTATCAGTTGCTTCCAAAATTTCATCAATTGTTTTAGTTTTCATACAATCATGTACTTTATCTGAATTCTTGTCAAAGCAATTTAACTCTTTTGATAACTTTAATGAGTTGCTGACAACATTTTCATTCAATGCCCATTCAGCAAACAAAGAAGCTGATGATTGAATTGCGCGTTTAATAAAATCTATAAAAACCGGGGGTTTGGTTGGCTATTATGCATTAAAACTTTGCAACTAACATCCAGAATGTGGGGAAATAGTCAATGCATGAACGCTTGATGCACCAGCTGAATGGCCCCAAACTGTTATTTCTTCGGGATTTCCATTAAAATTAGGCAAAATTTGATGAAGAAAATGAAGAGCATACATTTGATCCCATAAACCTATATTACCCGGGAGAACATTATCGCCAGTTGAGAAAAATCCTAAATTTTTAAGTTAGCTTTGAATCCAATTACCTAAACTACCTAATGGTCCAACTCGATAATTAATAGTTACTACAATAATACCATGGGAAGCAAAATGTTCACTAAGAGATTTGTATCCATATCGTTCAGTATCACCAGTAACAAAGCCACCACCATAAATGAACACCAAAATGGGATAACCACTAGCTGCCTTTGGCTAAAGGAAGTAACTTTTAAAAGGGAAGTTAAAAAATACTTTACCTTTTCTGCTGGCCTAATAATGTTCAAAAACAAGCAATCTTCGCTATAATTTGAAGCTACCATTTTATCACGATGAACGGGAATGCAAGCTGGAGCAAAACTTTTAGCTTCATAAATTCCATTAAATTCTGGGAAAGGCATGGGTTTCTGAAAAAATAGCTAACTTGAAATTTTTTTTAACATAAGAAATTTTTACCTCGAATCTTAGTTCTCCTACTGGAGCTCGTGCATATCGAACACCCAAATAAATGTGAGATTTGGAGCCATCTTTGTTTTCATGAATAAATCCCTCGATGACTCCCACTGGTGTTTTAACTCTAGGATTGTCTGCTGAAGTAAAAACAAGAAATCCAATAATTAATAGAACTATCGAGAACATTATCACTTTTCCTAACTGATGTGAAGAAAAGCGTGTAATACAACTAAAAGACGTACGGACCGCTTGGGCTGCATTACCAAGAAGCGGAGCCATTTGTTTTGACCATTTCCACGCCATTATTTTTTTCTCCATAGCAATAAAGATAGGAATGTGCACACGCGAAATGTTTGTAGTGTTGGAAAGAGAAAAAATAAAAAAAGCGCAAAATTCAAACAGCACATGTTTTGCATTGAGCATACAATTTAGGCTAGCAAATACAACTATTTTCTTCTATGTTTTCGTGCTACTAATTTTTTCACAATGCTTCTGCGTGCTTCTTTTCTTACGTGTTACTTTATTGTATACTCTGTTTCATTAACCCTTTGCTTAATCTCCTCATTTTTTAGGTAATCCGTCATCATGGCTGTTGGTAAAGGAAAGAAAATGATCAAGAAGGGAAACAAGAAGAAGGCCGTTGATCCCTTCTCACGTAAAGAATGGTATGATATCAAAGCTCCATCAATGTTTACAAACCGTCAAGTAGGAAAAACTTTGGTCAATCGTACTCAAGGAACTCGTATGTTTTCATTTTCTTTTATTGTTGTTCATTCTCATTAACCAATGTTGTTTTATAGGTATTGCTTCCGATTACCTCAAAGGACGTGTCTATGAAGTTTCTCTTGGTGATTTGAACTCAATTGATACTGATTTCAAGAAATTCCGCCTCGTATGTGAAGATGTTCAAGGCCGTGAATGCCTCACAAACTTCCATGGAATGTCTCTTTCTCGTGATAAACTTTGCTCCATCGTTCGCAAATGGCATACTTTGATTGAAGGAAATGTTGCTGTTCGTACTTCTGATGGTTATCTTCTTCGCCTCTTCTGCATTGGCTTTACCAAACGTGATCCACATCAAATCAAAAAAGCAACCTATGCTCAAACTTCAAAAGTTCGTGCAATTCGTTCTCGCATGGTTGAAAACATTCAAAAAGAAATTCAAGGATGTGATTTGAAAACAGTTGTCAAGAAACTCATCGCTGGATCAATTGAAAAAGAAATTGAACGCAAATGTTGGTATCTCCATCCTCTTCAAGATGTCTTCATTCGCAAAGTCAAGGTTCTCAAGAAGCCCAAATTCGAACATGGTCGTCTCTTTGATCTTCATGGAGCTGAAGCTGGAGCTGTTACGGAATCTGGTGAAGCTGTTTCTCGTCCAGATGACTATGAACCACCTGTACTGGAAAAAGTTTAATTTTTGTTGTTTAAACAGTTTTTTGTTGTTGCATTAATAAATATATTTTGCTTGCTTTTCATTGGTTTCTCTTTTCATACATTGCTTTTTATTACGTAGTTACAGATTTTTAATTGACCAAATTCGGGTTTAGCTTTTTGAAATTGAAAGATGGCACAACTTTTGTAAAATGAATCTTCCTCTATTTTTAAACTAGTAATTTATTATGCGAAGGTAAATCAAAGAAAAGCATGAAACCATCGTTGCTGCTTAAAATTCTTAATTACAATAATCTCCAGCCTACAGCAAGCCTCATTCAATGTATCATCACAGCCATCTCGACGCAACAAAACAACATAACGTAAGAATGGACGACTAACAACTTTTTTCTGTAAGGCATTTGTTTCATTTTCCTTACTTTCTTTTTCTTTCACCCAGCCATGAAATTTTCTAACTTTTTACTTTTTCCAAATGACTCAATTTTTTGTTTGTTTGAAATGCTTTTCTTCATCCTTATATTCGCTTGCTTGCTCGAATGTTAAATACACAAAAAACAAAGGGTTATAAGACAATTTATTACAAAATTTACAATTACAATGATAAAATGTTGATGGGTTTATAGAAGTTTGTTATCCAGCTGCTGATAATGGTACTGCACTTGATGGAGCAACTTGAGATTGGGAAGGTTGAGGAAGATTTGATCCAGCAGATTTATTTGCATCATTGAGATTGGATTTTGATTGCTTTTGATCATCATTGGTTTTTCCTTTGTTGTTCTTTGAGTTGTCGTCTTTGATGTTAGCATTTTTGTCTTTAGCCTGAAAAAAAAAAAGAAAGGGCATGATAAGAATATTCAGAGTTCAAAAAAACTTACTTCATCCTTTTTTCCATTCTTATTCTTCTTCTTTTTGATGATGAAACAATAAACGAAGATTCCAATTACAATTGAAGCTACAACGCCACCAGAGACACAACCAATAATAATCCACATTGTACTTGAAGATGCTTCTTCCTCATCTTTTGTTTTCTTCTCTTCTTCTTGATTTTCTTTTTCAATTTTAGCATTATCTTCTAATCTTACAGTCAAAGGATCAGGACCAAATAAAGCATCATATTCTTTAGAATCACCAGCAGCAGGAGCATCACGTCGATATCGATGTTGTTGATGATGAAGATCATAGTTGTTGTTTATCATAGATCCATGTTCACCAAACTTTTGATCAGGAATGTTACCATCATAATTTCCAATAAGTTGAAGATGATGAGGTTTTGATGTTGAAACTTGAAATGATAATAAAAAGATGAGATGAGCTGAATAATTTAGCGACATTGTTTGATGATAGCAATTTTCAAAAAATGATGAAGCTTCAAACAACTTGGAATATTTGTTTGCATGTTTGAAAAAAAAGCATGCAAATCAAAAATTTGAATAAAGTTTGTGAAAGGGAAATTCCAATGGGAAAGGAAATCGGCTGTGAAATGAATCTTCTTTTTTTTTGTGGAGAAGCTTCATTTACAGCAACCAAAAAAAGTGAAACAATCACTGTTGCCGATTCCTGCTTTTTAGCAAATAATAATGACTTTAAGAATTGCAATATGTAGTAACAATTTGAAAAATAACAAAAGCAATTACAATTCATGGCTATCGTATTCACTAATTCAAACTTTGGTTTTTTTGACACTTGCTTGATTGAAACGGATCCTTGTTGATTTAAGGATCATTAAAAACAATGTGGAATTTTTTTCAACCTCTAATGAAAATTTAATCACGGAAGCTTAATTGTGATATGGGCAGATAAGAAAAAACAAATTATTATGGTGGCAAATTGCAATCACGGAGATTGGTGGCACGTAAAATTCTTGCAATCTCGAAATTTCTGCTATTTTGCCGCCATTGAAAAAACGTAAGGCGCGAGTTGCTTAAAAAAATTTTCGTTTTGAACGATCGTCAAACTTTCTCATTCTCTCTCTCCTTTTTCTTTCTTCAAGCCATTGAAAATTTTTGTTGTAACTTTTTATGTTTTTTCTTGGATGTTGCATTTTTTTTGGATTTATTTGCAAAATGCTTTTCTTCGTGTTTTTTGTCGATTTATTTATGAAGACTTTACTTTCACTTTTCTATCAACTTAATTTTTAGGTGTTTACAAGTTTCATCCATCTCAAGCATTTATCCTTCAATTTCATCTAACTTCAAAGCAAACAAAACATGGATAAAATGTCACGAAACAAGCTTGAATTTGATGCTGGATCGCCAAGATATGAATGCTTTTGTGGATGTCATGTTAAAACTTTAACTAAAGTATTTTGCTTCCTTGGTCTTGCTCGATGCATTGCAATTGCTGTTACTGGTTTTCCAATTGGTATCATTCCTGCTATTATCTTTGGAGTTATTTATCTTTTTGCTCTTCATGGTATGCAAAATGCTAAACCTGACTTCTTGCTCGTACTTTTGATCCTTCAAGTAAGCCTATTTTTTGTAAAACATATTCGTTCATCTGGTTAATCACACTAATTTTCAGGCCATTGAGATTCTTACTTGCATCTTCATTTTTGTCCTTTACTTTGTTATTGCTGTTTTCATTGAAAAGCATGAAGCTGCTTACATCCTTGGTGCATATCTCATCATCGTCATTGAACTCATTTTTTCCATCGTTTGGTACAATATTGTTTATCGATGTCATGAATATGTTAGTGGAATGAAGCGCGCTAAAGAAAATGCCTTACCTGTTACTATTTGAAGACGATGACGACTCATCCTTAGAATGCTTTAATAATAATTCTAATTTTATAATTTGTAAAACTTTTTTTTGCTGTAATTTATTCACTTTTGTTATGGTGATTTAATAAATAATAATTTTTCTTATTTTCGTGTATATCTAATCTTATTTTCTAAGATTGAAGCTATTTCTACCATTGCTTGTTAATATTCCGGTTTTCAGCTCAAGAAATGGAACAAAAATCGATAAAAAAGCACAGCTAAAGAATATGAAGAAGGAAAGCAACGATGTATTATAAATCGTAAGAATGATAGTTATGAATGTTTGAACAAAAGCTTTGGTAAAAATGATTTTTGAAAAATAACGAAGCAAGCATCAAAATGCTCGTGGAGTTTTTGGTTTAATAAGCAACAGCAACTCAAAATTGCAATATTACAAATTTTAAAGATAAAAAAGAATCAGTTTATTGTAATCTTTGGCACTCACAAATGTGTAACATAAAAAGACAAAATAAAACAAATTGATACAAAAATTTGTACATACTTCTAAAAGCTATATTGCAAAAATAAAATGTGAAAGTAATAAATAACGAAAAAGTTATTATCGTTTAGTAGGAAATCTTCCAATAAGAGAATAACTTCGAGCAACTTGTCGAGTTCCTTTTAATTGCTGTTGGTATTGTTGATTTTGTCTTTGATTAGTTTTTGGTGGAAGGTTTTCATTTTCAAGAAGTGATGAACTCGACGACGATGTGCTTTCTAGAATATTTAAGGCTCGTTCACTAAAGTTTGCTGTTGTTCGTATTGGTCGAATACTATTTTGAGTTCGAAGTTTATTAACTATAAAAATGCAAATAGGATTATTACTGTATTTTTGATGGATTTACAAAAGCTTGCTTTACCTTGATCTACAGTAAAACCATGTGCAATTTTAGAAAGAATTTGAGTTTGAATCTTTTCTTCATATTGCTTTTTATAAGTTTCTAAATTATTTTTTAACTCATTGTAAAGCTTGTAATAATCTTTCTGAGATTTAATTGCGTTAGCTGCTTCTTGAGCTGATCGAGCGATAGCTTCTTGAGCAAATTTCTTGTTATTTTTTAATACATCCGAATAACCTGCATGAAGTTGGGCAATTTCCTTTTCAAATGATTTCTTTTGATGATCCTAAAAAATAGGAAATTAATTAGCTTTAAACTAAATATGGGGCAAAAGAAATGGGAGATTAAAAAACTTTTAAAAATTTACCAAAGCATTATCTCTTTCTGTGAAAATTCGTTTAACTTCTCTTTCATTTCTTTCTTGGTTAATTTGATTATGGTGGATTTGATTTTCGAGATCATTATTTAATTTATCAGCTAAATTTTGAGCTTTCATCCATTCTGCTTTTGCTTCATGTGCATTTTTAGAAGCTTTAGCAAACTGTTCTTTCAATTTTATACAGTCAGCTTCAGCTTGTTTTGCACGATTTTCCATTAAAGCATTATCGTTTTCAAACTTTCGTCGTTGAGTTTCTGATCGTTGCTTTTCAATTTGAAGTTCATGAATCTCTTTTCTTGCATCAATAACTTCATTTTCGAGATTCCTTCTTTCACGTGTCATTCTTTCATTTGATTCTTTTAATTCTCGAATTAAATTTATTCGAATATTTTCTTCCTTTTTGACTTTATCAAGTAATGTCATTGTTCGATTTTCAAGTTCATCGACGCAAGAAGTCAATCGTTTATTTGCCATTTCGTTGGATGAAAGACGACTTTTAAGGTTCATATTTTCTTCTGAAAATCGAGCAGCTTCACGTTTAGCTGCATTTGTTTGATCCGCAAATGATTGAACCATTTCATACATTTTTTCTGGGGAATAATCCTGCAATAAAGTTTACGATGTAAACGAATAAGATAAAATCATGGCTCACATTCCAGCTATTCAAATCGATGTTGAATAAAGCTTCAACTTGGTAATCATTATCTTTTCCATGTCTTTGCAAAATATTATTTGCTAATACAGTTTTCTTTTTTGCTTCACAAAAAATGGTTTTGAATTCAATTGAGGCACTAAACAAAATTATATATTCTTTCAGCAACAAAAAAATTAAATAAAAAATAGGAAAAATTTACTTGTCAACCAAAGAAATCATAGAGTTTTTTATAATTTTATTATCTTCCATTACAAAAATGATATCATTATCATCATCCATAATGAGATAATATGGAATATTATAAAGTAAAAAGAAGCTGCAAAAAAAAAAGGAATAAAATTTTTGGTTGTTGTTGATATTGCTTTTTTTCAATCAAAAAAATTGGCGGGCTTTTTGCCGTTATATTTGTTTGGGAATGTTGCTTGTTTGGCTGCGGCAAACAAGATGAAAGAGTCATTCGAAAATCTACTATTGCATTCAAGCATCCAAAATTCTAATTCAATAGAAAATTTCATGGAATTCAAAAAATCTCGAATCAAGTTTGTGAAATAAATATTTACAACGAATCAAAAAGCAGCTTTTACGTTAAATGGAGTTATGTTACTGATAACTCCCTTAAAGAATTTACTTCCAGTAAACACATAATGAAATAAAATAAAGGAATGGTTCAAGCTTTTTGGTTATGGAAATGAAAAAAACAATGTGTAAAGTTTTCTGAAGATTTGTACTCGTGTATTTTCAAAAAAAGGTTTATTAAATTTTCATAACTTTTTAATTTTAAATTAATACTCGTACAAACAACAATCAATAATAATCTCATGATTAAATTTTTATACGCTTACAGTCATAAGCCGTAAATCGATAAGTTCTTTAGCATCTCGTTCAACATCTTTTGCAAGTTCAATAATCTCATCTTCCACTGTTTCACCCGGATTATCATCAAGCCATTGGATGATGTATTCACAATCTTCTATAATCTTCTTTTTCTTATTACTCGGCATATTTGTAATACTTTCATAGCGACCACGAATGACTTCCATATTTTTTCGCAGCTCTGCTCGAGCTTCAAGTAAAACTTTTTTATGTGCTTCATTTTCAGCATCCAAAGTTAATTCATGGAATAGCTGATCGATGGGTTTTCCATTGGGTTTTCCATTTTGTTGGGCATTTTGATAATCAACAACACCTTCAGCATATCCTGTTTTGGATTTTGCTAAAACTTTAAGGATTCCATTTTTGTCGAGTTCAAATGTAACATCAACATAGACATCTCCAGCAAGACCCTCAGGAAGATCTTTAACTGTTAATGAGAAAATGTGTCGATTTTGGCTTGCTTGTACGCGTTTACCTTCATAAACCTATAAATTTTTTACTAATAAGTATAATTATTAGAGTAAGATAGAGTTAACTCACATTAATATTTGCATCCTTTTGATTATTTTCAGTTGTAAAATATCGTTTTTTAATTCTTGTTGGATATTTTGTACCCTCTTTAACCATCGTTGAATATTGATCTTCAATAAGCCCAATTCCAATAGTTTTAGGTAAAAGATTTGTAATGGGTGCAAAATCTCTATGACTTGGATCGGCTAATTGTGCTGCTCGAATTGCTGCTCCATATGCAACAGCTTCATCCGGATTTAACCCTTTGCTTTGATAATATAAAAGGTCATTGGATTGAGGGAAGAGCTCGCTTAAAAGATCACTAACTAATGGCATCCTTGAAGCTCCACCAATCAATAAAACATTATGGATATCTTCGGAAGGTATTTTAGCTTTATCTAATGTCTCAATGCAAGAATCTTTTAAACGATTTCGTAAATTTTTTGATAGACTTTCAAAATCATTTTTTGTTATTTTTATCATTGTATCGTTTCCACGAATAAAATCATCGATGTTCACACTAAAAATAAGAACATGTAAATCAAAGAAGCCATCGTCAGTAACAAACTCACATTTCTTCGGAACAAGTTGTTAACGATATTTTAGCAGCTTCAGCCATTTGTCTTAATCGAATAATGGTTTTAATGTTTTGCAGATTTTGTGCACCCTTCTTTTTCAATTCTTTTTGAAGAAAATCCATTAAGAGATTATCGAAATCTCTTCCACCAAGATTGCTATCGCCACCGGTGGCGGCGACATTAAATTTTCCATCTTTGATAGAAATAATTGTAATATCAAAGGTTCCACCACCAAGGTCGAATACAAAAAGATTATAATCATCATAACGTTTATGGTCATAATTAAACGCATAACTAGCAGCAGTGGGTTCAGTTTCAAGTTGTAAAACTTGTAAACCCGCTGCTTCAGCTGCATCTAAAGTGGCTTTTCTTTCGTGAACCCCAAAATATGCTGGAACAGTTATAACAGCAACATCAAGTTTAGCACCGATATAACCCTCTGCAATTTGTTTAGCCTTTTTTAATACTTCCGTTGAAACTCGTTCAGGTTCAATCAGTTGATTATTTTTAAGTTTATATGCTGGGCGACCATTGTTGTTTGTTATTTGAAAACTCCAATAACCACTTTGAACTTTTGTTAATGAAGTAAAACCTTGTCCAATCATTCGTTTTGCATCTAAAAAAATGCTTTTTTTTCGTTAATAGTCACTAAAAATAAAATGAACAAACCATAACAAACATTTTCAGGGAATTGCTTTAAATTTCTTACAGCATTTCTTCCAGCCTCACATGTTCCATCTTCTTTGAACCAAACATACGATGGAATAATTCGTTCATTATTTTCTACCGTAATTACTTCTGGACAATTTTTACCTTTCAACCATACAGCTACAACAGTATTGGTTGTGCCCAAGTCGATTCCTAATACATTTATTACAGGTCGAAGATTTTCTAGCGTCCATTTGGCGTTATCAATACCTCCACCGGAAGCTAAAATATTAATGGAATCTCTAGAGTTAGAAATACCTAAGATACTTACTCATGTTTTTTAAATTCTTCACCAAAATTAATAGCGCTCTAAATATTTTTATAACAAGTTTAAAAAAAAGTGAACTAAAAATATTATTTACAAGGATTCAACCCTTACAAGTTCGCCGATCAAGTTTCATAATAAATTTATTTATTAATTTTATATTTATAAATCGGATTTTTTTAAATGCTGTTAAACAATTACTTCTAAAATTAATTTAAACATAAGAGTATTCTTCTACTACGGTGGCCCTTTTTAGTGCTTTATTAATCATGTCTTCTGTGATTGCTCCATTAGTCATAATAAATGGATCACATGCGACATCTCGAACCCATTCAAGTTTTTTCAAGTCTCTTAATTTTTCACCATTATATTTAATTTTGTAGCCACTCTATAAAAGTAAAAGATTAGCTTTAATCGTTAATAAATAATTATAGATATTCCCACTTTAGTTTCAATCCAATGCTTTTTTGAATTTTGGATACTTTCATGTTTTTTAGTTAAAAACACTTTTATTCCATCGATGTCGACAAACTCATCTTGCATTGCAACCTCTTCAACTTCAGCATAAGCCGTTCGATGAAGATTATTTCTTAATGCTCCTTTTAAAGCTGTTCCCATAACAATGCATTCATCAGTATTCAAACATTTAACAATTGGTTTTCCATTAAAATATTTATCAACAAGATCAAGAACTTTTTTAGTTCTTGTTGAACCTCGAACAAGAAGGATATCAGTCACATCAAGATTATTTCTGTCTTTAAATTCTTTGAGTTCTCTGATATTTGATTCGATTCTATCGAATAATTCCTTGGCGATTAGAATTTCAAATTTATCTCTGCTGATATCAAAAGTTTGAACTTTATCATCGTTAACTTCCACATCGACGCTGAAATAATTAGACTTTTAAGGCCACATTCTCCGTAAACTTACATAGCAGGTGAAAAGCCAGATAAATCAATTTTAGCTTGATCCATGGTATTTCTTAAAAATTTAAGTAGTCGTTTGCTACTAACCATAGCTGTTTTATCCTTTTCCTCAAGTTTTTCATTAACAATGTATTCACAAAGTTTATAACATAAATCTTCTCCACCCAAATGTTCATCACTTTGATTAAAAAGATGTCGAATTCCATAGCGTTCAAAAGCTTCCTGTTTATAAATGGCGGAAGAAAAATGTCCTGCACCAAATGCAATTACTACAACTACTCGAGGAAGGATAGTAATATCTTCTCTTGCGGGTATTACAAGATTTTCACTTTGAAATTGCGATCGATTATGAGCATATACTTTTGCACCTGAACGTCGATGAAAATACATTTGTGTCGCTGCAGCTGTACGTTGAATGAAATGGATGGTTTCTTTCGTTAATGGTGTTTCGCCTTCAACTGCTGGAGGACATTCTTGCCCTCCTTGGGAAGAAATTTCATCGCTATTTTTCTTTTTAGCAGCTCTTTCATCAAAAACTTGTTTAAAAGCTCGTCGAAGTTTACGAATGTGATCCAAAGATGCAGCATCCGGGACATTGATATAAACTCCATTTTGACTAACATTTCGAGTATTAAAAGCTTTACTAACTTCTTTGATAATACTTTCCATAATTTTTTCATGTGGATAAAACATTTCACCTTTCTCAGGAATTCCATAATTTTTAAAATCATCCGATGTTGGGTTATTTTTCATTATTCTTCGATGTGAAGAAATTTCATATCCATCATTGTCGTCTTTATCTTTGGTTCGTTCCACACAAAACAGGCATATTGATTCAGTTGGTTTACATCGAAACGCGTCTGCAAACATATATTTTTTATTTACCAGCTTCCAAAAAAAAAGGTTTAAGCATGGGATGCTTGCTTACCCATAATAATATGAGCTGGAGTATTAAAAAGTGTTGAACGATGAAAAGCTTGTGGAATTCTCATACATGTCATAGCAAGAAAATGTCGGTCATCTGCAAATAATACAAAATAGCATTTATCAAATTAAGTAACTCACCCATTTGGCTGGTAATTAATTGAGGTTCAGGCCGATATCGAGTGTCGATATTTGCAATTCGTATTGCACCTGCGCCACAATCCCATCCAACATATTCTTTTCTATGTGTTTTTGTCTTTTCATCAGTCATTTTCTATTTTCTATAAAGAAATAATTAAAAAATAAAAAAGTTATTTAAAAAAATATTTTGTGACAAACATAAGAAAAATGATGCAAACAAAAATTTTTTTTGTGCTTCACATCCTTATTGAGAGAAATTTTTATGTGCGTTTGTGATAAAGCAACAAGCAAGCCTATTCATGCACCATCGATACTTAAAAAGAAAAAACTGATAAAAATTTTAAGAGAAAAATTGAGTTGTTTGCTTTTTAAGGACACTATCATATTTGGCGTTTGATAAAAAATAAAAGTCAGCTTATATCTTTTTCTTCTTCTTCTTTTTTATTCCCATTTTTGCTTTTTTGCTTTATTTAAAAAATAGTCACACAATTTTTTGTTGTTGTTGAATAAATAAATTTTGCTGTTATTTATTATTATGGGTATGTTTAGAAATTTTATTTAATAAATCGATATTACAATTAGGTTTTAGCTGTTAGTGATCATAAAACCCCACAAAAATTTGATTTAAATCCAAAAGGAATTGCAATTGGAATTGATTTGGGAACCACCAATTCTTGTGTTGGATTTTTTACTAATGGCGGTGTTGAAATTATAACCGAAGGGTCAGGTCAGTTGGTTTATTTTTAAGAGTTAAAATGACCCATGAATGATTTTTTTTAGGAAAGCGGACTGTTCCATCATATGTTTATTTTGAAGATAATGGTGGATGTCTTGTTGGTGAGCGAGCAGTGAATTACTTAAAAACTAAGCCAAATCATGTTGTTTATGGTAACCTTTTTACTTTAATAACAAAAATGTTAAGCTTTTTATAGATTCAAAACGAATGATTGGAATGAATTTCGAAGACAGTGTAATTAAAAGAAATGAAGCATTTTGGACTTTTCGAGTCGAAAAACAAAATAATCGCCCGGTTTATGCTATCGATGCAAGTAAAAAAGTTTTACCTGAACAAGTTTCGGGTGAAATTCTCAAAGAACTTATAAGTATGGCGCAAAAGAGAACTGGAGCAGAAAAAATTACATCGGCTGTTATTACCGTTCCTGCTCATTTTACCATGGGTCAAAAAGAGGCCACCACCCACGCAGCAAATCTCGCTGGAATTGATAAAGTAAAATTAATCACTGAACCCACAGCTGCCGCCTTTGCATATGGCTTCGATCATAAGCGATTTGATGGATTGAAACTTTTTGTCTTTGATTTGGGCGGCGGAACTCTTGATGTAAGCATTGTGCACGTGGATGATGGAAAGTTTAATGTGATTCGACATGATGGAGATTCACAACTTGGTGGAAGAGATTTTGATAATCGTCTTATGGACCACTTTAACACCAAATACAAATTAGGAGTTTTAGAAGGCAAAGATGAAAAAACGATTAAACGAAAAATGAGATTTCGTGAAGCATGCGAAGCATTGAAAATACGATTATCACATCCTGGAAAATCTCATGAAACGTAAGATAAATTTATATATAAACTTATATTGGATGATTTTAGAATTTCTCTTGATGAAATTATATCCGATCATCCCGATGCAACTTTAAGTTACAAAGAATTCAAGGAACTTATGGCGGATTTAACAAGGCGATGCCAAAAGAAATGCAAAGATGCCCTTGATGAAAGTGGAACAAACGCAGATGATGTTGATGAAGTTTTGCTTGTTGGTGGTTCATCAAAAATGCGGATTATAAAAGATATGCTAAAAGAATTTTTTCCTAATAAAAATCTTAGTGAAGCTATCAATCCTGATGAAGCTGTTGCATATGGCGCAACTTTACGCGCTGCACAACTTTTAGATCCAACCAAAAAAGAAGGTTTCGGAATTATGGATAAATTATCTCTTGGAATTGGAGTTGCATTAGCTGAGAATCGATATGATTTCTTGTTTAAACGAAATACACAATATCCAGCAAAGAGTGAAAAGAAGGGGTATTGCACAGTTTTAAATAATCAAATTGCTATGACTTTTGATGTAAGTTTTAACGACCAATGAACTCAAGACATATCCATATAAAACTATTTTTAGATTTATGAAGGCGAGCGCCTTCCAGCAGATCAAAATTATCACATTATGAGTTTTGAACTTAAAGGGCTTCCAAAAAAGCGAGCTGAAGAAGTTAAAGCGGAATTAGTCCTTGAATTGGATGAAAATGGAATCCTCACCGCAACAGCGACAAGCGGAGATAAAATTGAAGTTCATAAAGTTAATCACAATGAAAAAAAGGCTAAAGGCCAACAAGTTGACGATATGCTTGCAAACATGGAAATGAATTGTGACAAGGATCGCGAAACGGATAAAGCAAATGCAGATCGAATTGGTTTACGAAAAAATATTGAGTTTATTAAATGGGAGGCAGAAGAAAAAATGAAAAAGAAATTTAAGCCAAAAGAAATTGAAGCTTTATTAAAAGATTGTAAGGAAGTTGATAAATGGCTTAACACTCATAACTCCAGACTTACACCAGAAATTCGTGACAAGTTTGAAAAAATCGAGAAGGATGCTAAACGTCTTTTTAATAATAACTAATTTTAATAATAATATAATTTTGTGCCCTATTTTTTTAACTTGGAAGACTTTATAATAATTCTGGGATTTATTTTTTTAAACTTAAAATTTTAATAAATTGCAATTAACTTTGTTTCTTTTATAAAATTACTGTTGAAAAGCAGAAAATATATTTGTGTTTTTAGTTTATAAAAATGGAGTTAAAGTTAAAAACCTTCCTTTTTTTAGTTTTTCCAAAATGGCGTCTGATGTTCCACAAGAATCTCCTAAAGAGTAAGCTTTTATTAATCTATATAAATTTTGTGGATTTGCGATTTCTTGTGAGCTTTGATTATTCTTTTCCAAATACTGTCGTTTACATTTTTTACTTTTCTATATGACTTCGGTTTTTAGATGCCCAATAAGCACATCAATTGCTATTGAATTTACATCAAAAAGTGTTAGTGCTTTTTACAACAATAAAATTATCGAAGGTGAAAACCTCGATCATATTTTTGAATTTAAAAATTCTTCTGATACTTCCGAAGCTTTCGAAAATGTTCTTAAAAAGTTACGTTTCCCTGAAGGATTTACAAACGATTTACCTGTTTATTGGACGATTGGAATACCAGATAATACAAGTCAAAAAAATCGAAAAGCTGTTATTGAAGCGGTCGAAAACTTTGTGTAATTTTTAAATTCCTTGCAACTTTAAAAAATAGCAATTTATTTAGGAAGAAAATAAATGCAAACCCAACTAAAAGGGATTCATTAGTTCCTGGTACACCAGATGAAGATAAGCCTAGACAACTTGAAGAGAATCTCAAACAAAGTGAAAAAAAGAAACCCAAGGAAATTTCTATAAGATTGATAAATCGATCCACAGCTGGCGCAATTGCATATATGCAAAGTAAAAGAGATGAAGAGCGCCGAAAGGCTTTGGAGGAGGATGAAGATGGTGACGTGGATCCAGTAGTACCAAATCGAAACTTCTTGGTTTTACTCATTGACAACGAAGATGTTTATGGAGCTGCTTTTGAAACACAAAATGGTTTAGTGCAACAACGAAAAAGTTATGTTTTTAAAAGAGGTGTAACGATCGAGGATCCAAAAATGAAAGATAGTGATGCAGAAAAATTAATTGAGCGCGTAAAATCTTCTGAAGGAGTTTTTGGTGAAATCAAAAATAAAAGAGCATTACATAAATTAAAGATTATTCTAAAGGATGAAGATTTTAATATTCCAATTGTCTTCACACACGAAACCACAACATGCATCATCCATGAAAAGATGAGTGAAGCAGAAAAAGTCACAGAAGACTTTGTTACTTCACCTCTCGATAAATTTGCCCTTTTTCCATCCATCAATGGAGTTGAACAAATATGGCCAAACCCTGAAAGGTTTATTCTTAAAGGAATAAATACTAAGACTCGTATGCTTGCTGGTGATGCCGATATGATTGATTATGATGTACCAAGCGGCTTCATCGGAGACGCAACGATTATGTGTGACAAATTTAAAGCTTCTTTAATCATCGATGGAGAACAATTACCTATCAAAAGAACGATCTTTGAAACCACAAACCCTTTGAAAGCCACGGTAAGTAGATTGTTTTAAAAGTATGTATGATAACGCAAATTCTCGTTACAGTTCGATTATGGCTTCTATGAATCTAAACCGCTTACTCGCGAATTAACAACTTTCACTATCGAAGTTAATAATAATGGAATAATTAAAGATATTTAATTACATAGTTTATAAAAAAATTAAATTATAAAGATTTAATTTTTTAACAAGCAATAAAAGGAATTTAATATTGATGTGACCCAGAATCACACGATCGTGTATGTCTAAAAAAATATTATCTATAATTTATGCCAATTTTTGTATTGTTGTTTCTTTTCAAAGTTATTTTTGCTCGAAATTTTGAATAGTTTAAATAAGTTGTAACAGGAGAATCGAGAAAAGTGATTTTAAAGTACCAATTTCCAATTATTATGAGCTTGAATAAAATAATTATTAATTTACAAAAGAGCGCAAAATATTATGAGTCATTTGGCATTGTTAAAGAGATTATCGATTTTATATGGAATTCATCATTAAATTGTTGATAAGGTAAAATACGCGTACTAACTAACAAAAACAACACAAAAAAGTGTTTTAAAAAAGAATGTATTATATTTATATATTTTTCAAATAAAAAATGCTGAAAGAAAACAATTTATTTTGTAAGTTTTTTAAAAGCAGAACATCAAAGATATTGTAAATTTTAGCTGCTCAATATACAATACCTTTGCATCCAACATCTTATGACCCATCTTTGAATGCAGTTGGGATGGATCTTGGAACAACACGATGCTGTGTTGCAGTAAATCGAAGAGATAAAATTGATGTTATTGCTTTGGATGAATTTACTGGATCACGAGTGCTTCCATCATTTATTTCATTCGATGAAGAAAAAACAAAATGCGGACAAATAGTTGTTAAAAGAATGCAACATCACGCTAAAAATACAATTTACGACATTAAAAGGATTATTGGAAAATCATTTGAGTCGATAACCATTGATTCATTTTGGCCTTTTAAAGTCATCAAACATGGAGAAGTTGTTAAAATTCAAACCAAAGATTTCAATGATCAAGAAAAGTTAATTAGCCCAGAAGAGCTTTCCTCGATATTTTTAAAGCACATGAAAGAAATAGTAGAGGAGTATCAAAACCAGAAAATATTCGAAGCTGTATTAACGGTTCCAGCTGCATTCAGCCAAAATCAAATTGACGCAACTTTAGAAGCTGCAGCTTTCGCGGGATGGAAAACAATCCATATTTTGCCTGAACCTATTGCTGCGTGTTTTGCGTATGCTGAAGCTAACCAAATTCCCAATGATTCCAATGTTTTATTATTCGACCTCGGCGGAGGAACTCTTGATGTTTGTATTATTCGTGCCGAAAATGGAACACTAAAAATTCTTGGAAGTTTTGGTGACTTGTATCTTGGTGGGCGAGATTTTGATGCTTTACTAGTAAATTATTTTTCATCTGTGTTATTAGATAAATACGGTGTTGATTTGAGTGGAGATAATGTTAAAAAATATAGACTCCTTATTGAATGCCAAGAAGCAAAACATGAACTTTCAGTTGGTTCTTCCGCGAAGTAAATTTTTTATTTATATTTTGTTAAAATTTTTTGAAAATATTTTTAGATTAGATGTGGATACATATGTTTGCAACGCAAATGAAGGTATTATAATTAGTCAAACAAAATTTAAAGAATTATCTAATGAACTTCTAATAAAAATTGATGCTAAAATTCGAAATGCCTTGGGTAATCTTATTTTGCATCCAAATGAAATCAACAGAGTTTTTCTTGCTGGTGGAGGAAGCAAAATGCCAATGATAAAAGAACTTCTCAAAAATATTTTCTCCAATGCTCAACATTGCTGTAACATAGATCCAGATTGGGCTGTAGCGTATGGAGCTTCCCTTTATTGTTGCCATTTAAAAAGCTCTGAAAATGGCAATGCAAGCAATATTATTTTACAAGCAAACACTAATATTGTCTTTGATGATGTCGCTGATAAAGGAATCATTGAATCTATCGAAACGAGAGTTGCAGTCCCAATAGAAATACCACCTATACAACCACTATTGGACGGTGCTCCACCACCTGCAGCAGAAGAAATAGCTCCAAATCAAGATTCTTCTAGTGATGATGAAAAGCGAATTCCAATTGGAAAAAAACTTGAAAGAGAAACTAAAAGAATTTATAAACGAATTGCAAAGAATTTTTAAATTTTGTTTGGAACTCAATTGGTTTCTTAACATTAAAATATATTTTGTATTTATACACGTTTTTAACCATAAAAAACATAAAATGTCTTATTTCAATAGCAATCATTTTTTATCCTTTTATTTTTTCCAATGAATGGCGTTTGTAACAAACAAATATAAATTAAATAAATTAAAATATTTCGGGTAATTCTTTCAATTGGTGAGACTCTTTTTTCCTTCCATACACAACTCCTTGAAGAACGGGTTTAAATCCAAATGGATCTTTTGGAGTTGTTATGGATTCAATAAAATCATCTGGGAATGGAGTATTCGCCTTTCGACTAATATTTAATTTTTTAATTTTAATTACTGGACTTCCAGCTACTTTTTTTCTTTCAGGAAAACTATTAGTATCCACAAATTCGTCAACTGCAGCATCAGTGTTGCCGCTGCTGGAAATATTCGAAAATGGCGAAGAAGGAGTAAATGCAAAAGCTTCAGCTTCCGAAGGTGGTGGAGTAAATGCTGGAGCTAATTGATCGGAACACATATCTTGATATGTTTGAGGATCAACAAGTCTAATGCTATCAAGCCCAATGTAAGCATAACCAGAATGAATATCTTCTGCAACAAATTCAAGCTGAAATTTTAAAAGCAAACATAAAATCAAAGTTTGTTAAAAACAACTATAAAAAGTTGCGACTTTTGATTTTTAACCAAGCCCTAATTTTTTTATGGCTTACTTACCCCATCATATCCACCCGGGTGTAAAACCATTTGTCGACAAATCCAATAATGTGGCTTTATTGAAATTTCTTCCGACTCAAAAGCTCTAGAAAAAATCATTAAAGTTTCTCCAATTTCTGCTCTTAAAAACCACTTACAAAGATTTATTATAACCATTCAAAGTTGTATAAACTTTTAATGTAACATTTTTAATTGCCACGTAATAACAAAATTCGAGTAAACCCTGTCTTGCCATATCAAATTTTCCAAATTTAAGTGTCTTTGTTCCCACACCTTTTGAATATGCAAAGCTTTTATCTTGCAATAATCGAATTCCAGTATGTAAGTTTCCTGTTGGTTCATCTGATATCCTCCAACCTGAACTTCGAATTCTTTCAATGCATTTTCCATCATCAAATGTACAATAAATTGTTTTACATGTTTCTTCAGAAATTGGAATTGGTGGATCAACGTGAGGAACTGAAAATGAAAAAATGTTTTAAAAAATGAAAAATGAAATAATATTGTTCTTTAACTTCAAGACTCGAAGAAAAACACTTTTCAAGCTTTTCACCTTTGCTAACTGTTTTTTTTAAACTTTCTAATGAGCTTACTATATCGACAATTATAAACAGCTGGAGCATCATATGTGCTGTCATCGATGACGACCATGCCACCTTGTACACCAAAAGCATCAAAATCAAAATGGCTTGCTTCAATAACAATTTCAAATGTATACATAATTGACCCGGGAACTATAACAACCACAGGTCCAGGATCACCTTTGGTTATAGGACATGAACACCAATCATAAAATTTTCCCATTCCTGGTTTCCTCGTACAAACTTTTATTTCAGTTTTCGGTGAAGTCCAAAATCTAAATGAAAGTTGTCCATCACCTTCTTGACATTGAATTGGATCCGAAGCTAATAAAGCTGCATGTTCAGGTGGAAGACGGGTTTGTGAACCAACGAGAATGTAACAATGAGCTAAATGAAAGCAGCTATTAGTAAACCAAGACAGAAATAAAAAAGCAACTAACTTGCAGTTTCTTCAGTTCCAAAAATGGTTAAACCTTCATCTCTTCCCCAACTATTCTTAGCTCTAATCCAATCTAATTCATCACCCATTGAGCTACAACTTGTCCATTCATTTCTCCATCGACATATTGGAGTTCCAAGTCCATCAAAGCTATTACAATTTAAATCACACGGGAATGAAATTTTAAATTGACCAAAGATGCTTGCTAAAAAAATTAAGCATAAACAAAAGTAAGCAAACAATGGAAAATGTGGGCTTACGATATTTTATTAATGGATTCAATGTGGAAAAATCGATTTCAATATCACCACCAAGTTGCTCTAAAAAAATCATTTACAGTAATCTCAAATCTCATTTGGGAGTAAACGTTTTTTTAAAGCAAGAACTTACTTCTCAAAGCTGCAAGTTGATTTTGCACCGAACCAAAACAACCCATAACACAATTAATTTTAAAACAAATAATAATTAAAATAAAAATCACTTTCACCTTTGGTGGACTAACAGCTGCATTCATGTGGTGGTACTTTTCTTACAAACAACAAACTAATAATAACCAGAAATAATAAAAAAAAGTTTTAGTTTTTTTACAATAACCACCATGAAGAAAGACTATCACATAAAAAAGATAAGTATCCGCTTGCTTCTTTCTCTTTTCATAAAAAATGCTATGATTCAGAAGACAGGGTTCATTTTCAACAACAAAAAAATGAGAAATGAGAGAAGAAGATCCGCGCGGGTCAAACATTTATTCATAACGTTTTTGTAAAACTTTTTTTGGCAACTTTTTGATAGAAGAAAATATAAATCTAGTTTTTGTTAAACCCGTTAAATCGACTATTGCTCCTTTATGAGATTTTCAAATATGCAAACATTGGATGACAAGAATTTTATTAATGGTATCCATGGATGGTGATCAAAAAAGAAAATGAAGTTTGTTTACATATGCCGAAAGAGAAAATTATTATTTGTTTTTGACCTTTTAAACAAAAAAGAAAAGAAAAGAAAAACAGTGGAACATTGGATGGATGTAGTCAATATTATTTTAGAAAATAAAAAAAGTAACAAAAAAAGGATTAGATAAAACATTAATAGGACCTTGTAACCTTAAAGCGGCCAAAAAATGCTTCCAAACAAAATGAACACATGCTTCATCATCAAAGTTTAGAAATAGCAACTTACAAAAACTAATGGTTTTGGAGAAATATATAAAATTGTTTACTTTTAAAACTTTTCAATTCACCCCATAATTTTGCCCTTTAGAGCTAAATCATATATTTTCAAGTGTTTATCCTTGTCATATTAAGTAATTTTTTTATCCATATTATTTTTCTACCAGCAAAAACTATGGCTAATCCAACCTTTTCATTTACTTCCCCACGTCCTCGATACTTTTCACTTCCATTTTATGTTATTTCTTATATCACCGAACGTTGTTCATCTTATTCAGCTTTGGAATATCAAAAATTTCAACAAACGTGCAAATACTTTTTTGCCAAAAAGAAAATCATTATTCTGGACATTGACGTATGTAATCATTTCGGGGAATTCAATTATTGTCTATACCGGGACCGAGAAAGGTATTTCCAGCCAAATATTCAATATTGGCTTACGAATGGACTCTTTATAGCTTATCCATATAAGTTTGTTCTAAATAATATTTATCGCTATGACCTTGAGGAATTACTTTTGCGAGATGTGATTTTATCGTACAATGACATTGATTTTCTGATTACAAATAAAAAACCTTTGAAAAATGTTGGTTGGTATAATGTAACGATCACAGATAATGATTCAAATAATCCATTTACAATTATTGATCTTCTTTCAAAGCTTCCATATATCACTGAATTTCATTATAAAAATGAAAAAGAAATTTGGACCAATGAAATATTTCAAAAATTGAATTCAATGAATTTTAATGAAAAGTTTTATAAATTTCTTGTTCATATTTTTAAGTTTGATGACGAAATGGATCCTTCTCTTCTCTGCAATTTTATAAAGAAGAATGCAGCGTCTTATGCTCAAATTCATTTTTATGATGTTAATTCCGAAGATGGTTATCCAAAATTAGAAGCTGCAGTTCAAAAAATGCTTCAAGAATGGCCAAACGAAAATCAAAAACCCCGAATTTCATTTTCACATTTTTATTAATAAAATTGCAGTGATTTTTAAAAGGTTTTTTGTATTTATAAATTCAAATTTATTAGTTATAATCATAGTTTGTTGTGAAATCTAGTTATAATCATGTATTTTCGCTGGCTCACTTTACAATTAGAAATTGGACAAGCAGCAATTTCTTTGTTTCGTAAAAAATCCAAAAGCGTAATTTTTTGGGTCGTATCAAACTTGAATCAACGATCAAAATGGTTTATTTAGTATTGTTGCTTAATTGCAACTATTCATGGACTATGTTTGATAACATTTTGTGTTTGTTTGTGAGAAAAATGTATTTAAATACCAAATATTAAAATAGTTACTTTTTGAGAAAATAAACTATTTATAAAAAATTTGCAAAGAAAAGAAATTTGTGTTTTGTGTTTTGAACATTTTCATGGAATTCGCAATTTTCCTCCTCGCTTTTTAATTTTAAGGGTGGAATAAAGCGTTCGTAATTTAGTTTCCTCCTTTTTTTCATTTAATTTATTTCTAATTAGAATAATGAAGTTAATTTTATACATACAGCAGCAAGGAAGCTATTTTTTGCCTCATAAAAATGCCTATAAAAATTAAAGACAAATGCGTGGCCCTTAAACTTGAAGAAATGCAAAACGTCTTTTGTTTGTCTAAAAAATGGAAGAAACTTGAAACAAAGTTTTTTTTCCTTCAATAAACTTAATCCATTTAAAATTTTATGACTTTGCTATAATTTTTTTCTCACATACTTTTTTGCTTCATTTTACGGGTTTTGAAATATTTATCTTTTGCTTTCTTTTAATTAATGGTCACAAGATTTTTTCTTCTTCGGTGTGGGTTTTGATTGGGTTCATTTATCTAAGATAATTATAAGAAAAAAAATACAAAATTAAGATAAGTCATTAATTTTTCTATTTGAATTAATTTAATTTCAACATTGCCTTATTCGAAATCTTAGTCGCTGCTTTTAGTCTAAAATTTAAAACTACAATACGAAGGAAGCAATTTAATTAAATTTGCTCAAAAAGTTTAAAAAAAAAATTAATAGAAATATGTGTCATTTAAAATTTTTTTGTTCACTGCAAATAATTATGGCGCCATTGAACTTTAAGAAAAAATTATTATTCATTGTTATTAATAACTACCGGCTTCATATTTCCATTGAATTAGTTTTTGTGGATTTTTATAAAAAAAATCGTTCCTCAACTTTTAAGCATTTCACAAAAAATATTTTTTTAAATGTTAGCTATTGCATGTTTTAAGAATTTTTTGTTACCCTCACAATTATTCAAAATTTTTCATAGCGCCAAAGCTTTTTTTAAGTATTTAAAAATTGAAAATTATTTTCGAAAGATTTTGATCAAAAAACATTTTTCAATATTTCCATTTCCAGTTAACAAATTTCGCATCGGATGTAATCTTCAGTAATTTATTTCCTATCTGGTTTTTGTACTTTTTTTCTTTTTCTGTAGCTTTTCTGCTGAATTGAATCATCATTAATTTAACTTTAACAAAGGAGCATATTTAAACATTTGGTACTTCCACATCCTCATTGTCATAGGAAAGAATACTGTAGAAAAAAAGGAAATAATTTTTTTTTTCAAAATAAAGTAAAATTTTTAAATGTCATAAATTTGCGCTTTGTAGAAAACCTTTTTTAAATTATTAATTCTTTAAACTGCATAATTTTTTTAATTAGCCAATTTTTAATTAGAGCAACAATTTTTTATGGTTTTTGAACATTTGAAAGTGAAAAAAAATTTCAAAAACCTTTTCCTCTTTTTTATTTAAATCGGAAAAACTTGCTAACCATTCATTAAAATTTTTATTCCTTTAAAAAAAGTTGACGATTAAAAAATAAATTTATCTTCAAAGTATCCTTTTTTTAGTCCTATGGGAATGTCGGCTGAATATTATTTCTGTGTGGATATTTCATTATTAACTCTTCAAAGCCTTAGTATCGCAGGAAATGGTTTTATCATTTCATTATTTTTTATGTAAGTTTTTTCTTCTAACCTTTCTGCGATTATTACTGTAAACTTTTTTAGAAGCACACGATTAAAAAAGAATGCAGCTCTTCGACTTATTCTTTTACTTTGTGTAACTGATTTTGTTTTTGCTGTTTCAGGTAAAACAAAATTTGATATTTTTCGATCAAAAATGAAAATGAATTAATTTTGGAATTTCAGCTCTACCATACACATCTTATTACTTAGCTTTATGGAATCCAAATTATTTTGATTATAGCCCATTGTATATTATCATTAGTAGCATTCCATTGCTTGTACAATTTAAAATTAATTTAATTATTACTATTGCTATTGCCATTGATCGATTACAGGTAAAAAAATCTTTGTGAAGGAGGAATCAAACTTTGTCAAAGATAAAAAAGTTAGGCAATCTTTGATTTTTTCGAGTTTGAAATCTTTGCACTGTATTTATTGGTGCAATTCAAAAAGTCATTTTTTTTAAAATAAGTTTTGACCGTTAAGATTTTTTCTTTAACAAATTTTTTAGGCTATGAGGCATCCAGTTTTTTATCGAGGCAAAAACCATGTTCTTTATGTTTGGCTGGTCCTTTTCATTGGCTTAATTTTGGGTTTCATTGATGTTATATTTGAATTTTTTACCACTGAATTTAATGTTCATCGATATAATTGTGCTGCAATTGGATGCTTTCAAGATAAAACCTTTCGAGCTTATTGGGGGATTAGCAATATGGTGAGTCTCCTTTAATTATGACAAAGCTAAACCCTCAAAAAAATGTTTCAGATTCTCAACATCATAGCTCTTATTTTAACAATATGGGTTGCAGTGGAATTAAATTTAATGCGTAAACGTTCAACCGCTCAAATGTTTGGTCAACGTGAACAAAAACAACTTAGTCAGGTGCGATATGATTATCAAACTCGCGTCGTTCGTTGGTTTACTATTTAAAATACTTCTTTCGTCTATCAAAAAAATAATTCTTAAAAAACCACACAGTCACAAAAAAATTTACGTATTCATAATTATATAGCTTTTTTTTTGAAGACTAAAAAAATCACCAACAAAAATATGGTCTTGGGTTTAGAAATCTTGCTGATCCGAAAAAATATTTTGTTGCGAGACTTAAAGAAATAAATAATTTAAAGATAGCTTTAAAAAAGATTTGAGCACTAAAAATTAATAAAAAAATTTTCTTCATTTTTCATAAATCTTTTTATTAATCCACTAAATAAATTTTTAGGCCAATCGATTATCATTTGGAATTTTAATGATTTCCATGGCATTTTTATTAATTCCAAGCACCCTTGTCGGAGTGATTGAACTTTATAATTTGGATGTATTTAAAAAATATGGACCATTTTATGTTCTTGGATTATTACTTGCTGGAGTTTCAAATAGTTTTGTTTACATCACTCTTCATGGAGAAATCAGACATGCAGCTATAACAGTATTGAAAAATCGAACATGCAAATCTGATTCCGCTGTTAATACTATCACAAATCACAGCGTTTATCCAACCACTCATATTTCATCTGGAAGAGCTGAGGCTTCTGTAAACTAACTAATTTTTAACATTTATTTTTTGCCTTTTAATTTCAAAGTTTCTAAGTGCCTTTAAAAGCTTCCGATAACGGTCATAAAATATTTTAATGTTAAAATCCAAAATTCTTATCTTCGTCTCCCATCGCTTTTTATTTGCCGTAACCAAAATTTACTTGGAATTATAACTTTGTATAATTTGTTTCATTCATCATGTCTTAATTAACCATTGCTTTCATTAAATAAATTTATTATTAATTTCTCAAAAAAATAAATTGTAAATCAAATAACTCGAAAATTATGAGAGAAATTCAGGAACAAAGATTGGTTGCTTCTTAAGTGTGTACTTTGTTAAGATGTACAAACATATACATATAAATTATGCTCATTTTTTAAATGTCAAAATTTTTTAAAGCTTTACATTTTTACGACACAAATGTGTGCTTTAAAAAATGGGGAAAGATAAAGTAATAATTTTATTATTTGTTTTGTTGAAGTTGTAAGAAAAAGAAAAATACAGGTGTTTCTGATATTATGAAACCAAAATAAAACTTTTCTTGTGCTTTTGCTTTGAAGCGATTTCACTGGCATGTAGCCTTTATTTGTCGAGAAAAAAAGATTAAACCCAAAATTACGATAACTTTCAAAAACAAAAAGTGACTATCAAGGATGTTAGAAACAAACCAAAATGTCAAACAAACTGCGCCATAAATTTCAGAAACTGATCTTTAAAAATCCAAAAAATGTCTCTTCTTAAAATACGCATCATCGTTCAAAGTTTAATTTTATCCATCCTTTATTTATCTCACTGACTCAACAACATGGGGCTTCCCTCATTTTCAAAAAAACCTGTCAAATCCAAAAAAATAAAATTGAAAAAACAGAAAGCTAACAAACACAAAAAATAAAATAAATAAATGACAGTTGAACGACCGAACAAAAAAACAAACACTCTAACTAACAAGCTTTTCCTCTTCTTTTTTTTATACATTTCCTTAACTTTGCTTGTTTCAATTTTTTCTTTGCTTACGCATTTTTTTCTTCTTCATTCTTTGAAATTACAGGCGACAAAAGTATTTTTTGGAAGCATACATTTCTATTTTAGTACAAAAAAAAGAAGCATGCAAGCAATCACAACCAGAAACCAACAGAAAAAATCGGATAGAATCAAAAGAAAAAAACTTTATTTTTTTTTTGACTTTAATCGAAACGAGAAAAAAAGGCTAGCCGACGACATCATCACTATCCTTCGTCTGCTTTCTTGCTTGCTTCAAGGTAGAAAAAAAAACTCGCAAGCGAGAAAAAGCTGCTCGCTCCACTTTTGTCTTTCTTTTTTTTCATCGATGAAAAAAATGCAATAAGCACCGATCTTTTTTCCCCCAATGTTTCTGGACTCTTTTTGATGCTGGCTGCTGCGGCTCGTGGTAGTGGTGTTAGCGATTATCGAAGAAAAAAAAAGAGCACCACCGATTTATTTTTTTCCTTTGACTTTTTTTTTGTAGTTTCAATTTCATTTCTTTCTTCTTCTTTTTTTTCTCTAAGGAGCTCAACAAAAAAGGTAACAAGCATCAATTTCGTCTTTCTTTTTTGTGTTTGACTGAGACTGTTTTTTTCTTCGTTAGAGCGCTTTCATTCACTATTTTTTCTTTTTTCTTTTGCTAACTGCTGGTTGCTTGCTTGCTTGTTTGCCTCTTGGCTGCTGCTGCACTGCTCTTCTTTTTATATTTTCTTTTCTTGGGTGTTACCTTTTTGTGTTAGTGACAACAACGCACACATACACGGCGGAAAAAGGAAAAAAACTTATGTTTTTATTTTAAAAATAAAAAAATATTAATATTTTGTTGTTGGGTTTCTTCTTTATTCTTTATCCATTAAAAAATGATATGTTGTGAAATATGGAGAAAATTAGATGAAAAATTCACTCATTTTTCATTATGGGCTGATTCAGTAAGTTTTTTATGTTGTCTTTTTAGTTTGAAAAAAAATTGTTTCATTTCATTGATTGTCAACGTCATTGTCGAAAAGTTTAGTTTAGTTTTATATTTGGGCTGGCTGGCATGAGTCATCCATAAAAAAATATGTTGATGAGAGTCTTGTTTTATTATTGATCGATATCATAATTTGTAATTTTTTTTGCATAAGTTTTATTTGAAATAAAAAAGAATATTATAAGAATTTTTGAAGAAAAAAGCCATTTAATCAGCTTCGGATATTCCAGTTGCAGCATTTTTGTAAATCGCTAAAACGTAGGACTTTAAAGTAAAATGATAAAGACAGAATTTGTAAATATTGAAAAGTTTTAGTTTATTATTGGTCGGTAATTAATATCCAAAATTACATACATTTTCAAGCATAACTTTTTTAAACAGAAAGTTAAAGAATTTTGGCGAAAAAGTTAATACAAAGCCTTCTTCGAGAAAAATAAAATTCAAATCAAAGAAAATTTTGCTAGACTTTTTTCATTTTTAAAAACAAATTTACGGAAACGTTGCCTTTCATCGATTTTTTCCCAGTCAAGAGTAGCTTTAAAATATAGTGATAACAATATTTTAATCAAAACCCTCTTCAACTCCACCAAATTTACAACCCAACTATTTCCAATTAATAAAAACTAACTTTTAAATTTTTTTTTCAGTCTGTTCGACGTCGAACATTAACGGATGTTCCAACAAAACCATGGAAAATATTTAAATATTGTATTTATCTTCACTTTTTATTTTCTATGATTGGAATAATTCTTGGAATAACATGTTTTTGCATTGGAGTACAAAATTCATATCTTTATACGGAAGTTAATTGTGGAGATGGAGCAGATGTGTTTGTACCCATTGCAAATTCCATGACTGCTTTCATTGGATTACTTGCATTCAAACAAGGCCATTTAGCTTGGAATGCATTTTTACATTTTTTATTTATAATTGTTATGATTTTTTATAATTTATTTGCGGTTATTGATACAATATTAATGGCAACGAGATGGAAATATTGGGCAGATAATCCAAGAACAAATGAAAATTGGCCACAAAATTTTCAATGGATTGATTGGATTTTAGCTATGGTTTTATTTATTAATTGTAAGTTCATTGGCGGTTATAGATATTCCACTGCTCTCTAATGTTAGTAGGATTTGAACTTTGGTAGACAAACTTTAGAAAAAGCATTTTTGAAATAAACTTTTACAAAAAATGTAACCTTGAGTTATTAAACCTCCAACACCTCTAATTTCATAACCATTTTTATAGTATCGATATGTTGTATATTAACGAGCATTCATGCAATATATCATCGAGATTTTTGTGGATGGCAAAGAAGACGAGAAAGAAGCTTTTTAATTCATAGTGGTGAAAATCGAACTACTGTATAAATAAATTCCTTAATCCTTAATTACTTATATCATTTTTATTGTAATATAATACTGATTATTGTTGTTGACATACTTCATTAATTTATGCGGGGTAAAAGAAAAATACAAGGTTTTCAATAATAATAAAAAATGTTAAACGTCTTCTTTCAAACACTTGAAAAAAAATATGAAAAATCAAAATAAAACGAAACATTAGAAAATTAAAAGTTGGGATTTAGAAAGTTTTGAAATTACTGTGAGAAAAATATGGATTAAAAATGCAGCAGTAAATTACAATACTTTTGGGTTGGTGATATTTTTTTCGGGATAAAGTTAAAGTTGCTCATTTTCCTTCTTCTTAATGATTGAACTTTCGAATGTAAAAACAAGGATCTTGTACTCGACCAGTTTGTAACTTCACTAACAATAATAGTAAATGCTTTTATAACTCAGAAAACCATTTTTTGTTTTGTTTTAGTCAATGCTTTTACAAATATCAGAAAATGTCAAGTTTACCTGTAAATGGTGGCTTTCGTTGATGGTGTATTTAATTTAAACATTTGAACTTTTTTTTATGTATTTTTTTTATTGCTTTTCTATTAAAAAAATAAATGAAAGGCTGCTGCAATTTTTTTTATTAAAGCAATGTTTATTATGTCAAAATGGAGAGAACCTTTTTTGCAAAAAAAAAATATTTTAAAATTATTTTAAAGGTTTTAAAACATTAATTTTTTTGACAAAATATATGAGAAACTTGGCACTTTTTCTTATTTTATCGTTTGGGTACAACTAACTGCAAATGCAGCCGCAAACAAATACAATTTCTAAGTAAAAAAATTAGTATTTAAAAAAGTGAAAGTAAATTTCAATTATTCGAAATGTTAAAGTCTCGCCCATTTAGCAGCTGCTTTTCGTAGTTAATCTTTTTGGTTCGATGTATGTGTTTTTTAAAGAATTTTGAAAAGTAATTTTTTTACGATTTTTTAAAACTTTTTCTAAGAATTTCTCTATTCTTTTTTGTAATAAAATTGATAAGCTAATAATTATCTTGTCGATAATCTGCGGTAATCGTTAACGTGGTCGACCTCTTTTCTTGAAACGTTAAGACAGGATTGTTAGCTTCTTTCGGTCCACAATTCATAGACATTTGGAATAAAGAATATATGAAAAAGGTATTTAAATAAAACAAATAAAATTTATATTTTAAAACCGAGCATTTTTAAATGACTACGGTATTGCACATTTCTGCTTTTTTGTGTTTCTTGTTCATTGAGATAAAAAAATACCGTAACCTAAAAAAAGGGAAGCCAAAAACTTTAGTTTGTAAATGTCGTGTGAAAATTTATTTTTGAAATACAATATTTAAAGCTGATATATAATATTTATTTTGCAACACATGATTAATCCATGATGATTATATAGTTTTCATTTATTTTTTCTCACATTTTTTTAAAAAATTTTATAATTTTCATTATTTTGCAACCAAATTAATTTTCTGCATCACTAAAGTTTAGAGAGAAAAAAGTTTTTTTTTCGGATTATTTAAAGAGTCCTTTTTAAAAACATTTACTCACAATATCGAATCACGCTTGATATCCTTTTTTTAATTTTTGTTTAACTTCCTCATATCCTAAATTAAATTTTTTTACTTAAATTTTACTGTAGTTTAAAATTGTGTAAAGTTATTTTTTTACAATATGTCAACAAAAAAAACGTGATTCTTAGAATATTTTTAAAGGAGAAAACTTAAATTCAATTTTATTTTATATTATTTTTTTGACCATTTACTCGTTCAATAAATTTATAAACTTTTGACCTTTGCTTCTTTCTCTTTTGATGACTTCCCCAAAAACTTTTTTTTTTCAATTCCTCAGAAACACGGCTGCTTTTTTTGCTCCATTACTAAAAAAATGGAGAGGCGAATTTGTATTTTATGTTTCACAGTTTCATTTTTTGTGTCTTTTTTTTATTTTGACAACATAAAAAAAACTGATTACTGTAAACTCTATTTACTTTGTATTATAAAAAAAACATATGGCAACATTATTAATAAAACCTTGCATTTTTTTGCATATTAAATAATTGATTTTTGTTTACTTAAATTTTGTTTTCTTAAACTAATATCAAAAATGTTTCATTTAAAATGCACATTACAAAATGCCATATGACTGACTGATTGGGTTTTGTTTATTAAATTTCATAAAGGTTTATTGCCATTTGTTGGTTTGAATTAATTTTTATGTAAAAAAGTGTTGCCTGAAAAGATTATGATTTTGCTTTTTTTATGTACGATATTTTTATTTAAATAAAAAGAGAATTTATGTTTTTCACAAACTTTGGGATTTCTTTGAATAATAAATTTTCCTCTATTTTTTTATGACTTCTGTTTTCACTTTTCTTTAAATTCAAAAACTTTATTAAATCACCTTAACAAATTAGGGTGGAGGAGAGAGAACCAAATACATAATTGTTTGTTTATTTCAATTTAAGCTAATATGATGCAGGCTTAAGGTTCTGATATGTTTGGTTTTTGCATTAATGAATTTTATCAACAAAAAAATTTAGTAGATGCGGAAATGAAAAAAAATTATAATTATTTATGCTTGATATGCTTTTAATTTAATTATAAATTAAAGCAACCTGTAACTGTAAATTAAAAAAGATGACGACTTTAAAAAAATAATTTACGAGTTTTCGAATTCTATAAAGCAGCTTTTTTATTTTTCATAAAAAGCAGTGCTTTTGCAACTTCACAAAAAAAAAGTTTTGTTTATAATCCTTTTTAATTACTGTATTTTTCAAATACTCTCAAAATTTGTTTTTATTGAAGAAACAAAAGTCAATAGAGCCACTTTTTATGAATCCAGGTGGTTAAATGGAAAACAATAACAAAAACAAAAAATACGTCGCTACTCATGTAGCGAAGATTATAAAAGTCAAAGCTTTTAAATATCTTCGTTTCTTCTCCCATTTTTTTTCTTCTAGGAAATTCTAAAACTTTGTAAACATTTGTATATTTTCTCTTCCACCTTCTAACCAGAAATATTAAAAGTTTGACTTTATTCTTTGAATTTATTGCTTTTAAAACTAAAAAAAAATAATGGTAAAAATTTATAAATTGCAGGTGTAAGAAAATCTTTATTTTTAGATTATTTTTTATTTATCTTATTTTGTCTAATTTCATTTTTATTTTTTAATCTAAAATAAAAACCAATCCAACAACCAAAAAAGAAAAAAAGTATCTAAAAATAATTTGCCGCATGAGAAAAAATTTAAGAGAAAAAAATCACATGTTTAAAATTAGTTATCCAAATAAATCCCACATTTTGTTTTAATTTTTGTATCTTCGTGAGAATTTTTTTACCTAAATTTAAAATGTCAGGAATGGATTTATTTTAACTACATTTATAAATCAGGTTTTAATATTGTCATGTGTTGGCAGTGGTGGATGAGGCTGACTTTTTATATTTATAGGGTTTTTGTATTTTTTTGATGGGAATGTGATAAGTTTATGTATGGGTTTTTTTCCGATCCTTTTTTCACGCCTTTTGTTAATTATATGTATGTGTTTTGTTTGCCTATGAGAATCGTATATGTTTTAAACAATAAATAAACAAACAAAAAATTTATATTAATAAAATTTGTGGTTTAATCCGTTTTATCAAAATTTCATTCTAATTTAAGAAAAATGGTTTTTAAAGAAAGTTTGTGGCGAATTTTTGTGTCTAAACATTTTTTGCTCAGTTTTTTCACTACTTTGAGACTTTTTTTTTACCGTATCACCTTTATTTTAAAAGAGTACCATTTTTTGTAAATTTTTCTTCGAAAGTTTGCTAAAATCAAAGAACAAAATTTTGTTTAAAAAAAACATAAGTATACGTTTATTTTTCTTACTCAGAATAGAGGGAGAAGAGAGGAAGCAAAAGTCCAAGTTCCTAATTTAATTAAATTTTAAAAGTATAGTGTTTTTTGCTAAACAGCTGAAAAGCAGAAATTTGTACCAGCCTTTAAAGTTGAACCAACCACCTCCTCCATGTTTTTAGTTTTATTATTTAAAAACTTTTCGTGTTTTTTCATTTTCTCATTTTTCCCCAAAAACCAAATATTTTTTGTTGCAGGAAAAGTTTGCTACTTTTATTTTTCTCATCATGTCCGACCTTACTGAATTGATTATGCTTTCATCAACAACAACAACCAGCCCAGAATTAGTTCATATATATCCAATTCCAATCGCCATAGCATCATTTGTATTATCCATATTTGGAGTAATTTCAAATATAATTATTATTGTTGCAATTATTGTTTCACCCGAATTAAGAAATCGATGTTATTTTTTAATTTGCTATCTCGCAATCTCAGATTTAATTTGCTGCATTTATTATTCTTTGTTGAGAGTTTTAATATTTACATATAGTTATTTTTTAACAAATTATGATTGTTTTATGTATTCTTTTATTGGATTATTTGCAATGAATACTCAAACGGGATTAACTGTGATGTTGGGAGTGGATAGATTTTTAGCTGTTTCAGCGCCATATAAATATCGAAAATGGAATTCATTTTATTATATTTTAGCTATGATTATTCCACCTAATATTTATGCTTTTATTGTTACTGGTTATGGATTTATTGAAGCTAATGATAAAATTAAGGTAAGGGTTTTCACGAAAAAAAAGCGTAATGAATTTTTATTATGAAACAAAAATAAATTTTACTGCTTCTGAAATCAGAATCAATAATTTGTTTGACTTTAATATTTGCGGTTTCCTTTAGCTTAAAATATGTTAATTGCTCTTTGCTCACTTAAAATTTTTTGATTGACCTTTCAATTTAGTCAATTATTTAGCCAATTATAGTTAAAGTATTACTCTATTACATAGGCTTGCTTTTATTTGTTCAGAGATTAAACTTTTTTGCTAAACAAGAATCATAAGGAAACTCTTGCATTTTAAATTATTAGCAAGAAAATAAAGATAACGCAAATATTATGTTTTGAAGAAAAAATGGATTCATTTTCCCTTTAAAATTGCCGAAGTCCTATCTACGGCTAATTTTGCATACTTTGTGTAAAAATTGAAAGATCCATAAAAAAATTTATTTAATTTTTAGGTTCCTGTTTGTTTTCCTCCATCCGCTTACAATAGCAATTCTCGAACGGTTTGGGTCGCTTCAAATGGTGTCATAATTTTTGTTGTTTTGCTTTTATATTTTTCTGCTCAACAAATTTTTCGTAAATCTCAACGTAAGTACATGAAAAATAACATAGTTTTTTTTAAAAAAATAATAATTTATTCAAACGCAATAGAAAAATAATTTTTTGTTGTTGTTTCAGAAACTACAGCTTCAAATTCAGTGAATAAATTAACTGCTCGCGTATTAAAATCATTAATGGTTGTTATGATTGTTTATGCTAGCACTTGGGCATTTACAATGATTATGATGATGGTCATTTCTGTGAGTTTATTAACTAACAAGATAAATGATAGTAACTAAAAAAGTGGAAATATTGCCACAAATGAGTTACTATCACATGTAGGGTTGCGCCTCGGTAAATTTACCGGTAATTTACCGGTCAATTTACCGGTAAATTTACTGGTAAATTTACCACTAAAAAAATCTCCTTGGTAAATCGGTAAATTGGTAAATTTACCGGTAAATTTACCGATTTTTGATTTACCGGTAAATTTAACAACCCTAATCACATGGCTAGATTTTCTTGAAAATGATAGTAACGAAAAAATGCAAAAAATTGCTAAAGTTTTCTTACTCTTACAATATTTAAATTTAAAGGAAAAATTAAGCAAAAATAATATATTTTTTCAGTTCATTGTTTATAATACACCCACACAAAAAATAGTTGAAGTTTTACTTGTATGGCCTGTGATCATCAATGCTTCAAGCAACCTTTTAATTTATTTTTGGAGAACCGAAGAATTTCGACGAGCCACGATTCGATTACTTGGTTGTGGAAGCAAAGTCGCTCGAAGTGATAGTGTTTGGGATAAACGAACAAGTAAATTTTTAAAATCTATCTTAAAATCTTTTATAACCCCATTAATCGAAAAATATGACTGATTTACAAAACGACGAATCCCATTATTTCATAAACGTTTTTTAGTATTAATAATTATAGTTTTAGGCACTCAAATGGGTTCCACCGTTGCAGTGGATGTTCGGCGACAAAGTCGATGGTAACAGAAAATAAATATTTTAGTAGTGTTTTTATTGTTTTTGTATTTGTGTATTGTAACTTTTATTTAATAAAATAAACACATTGAAAAATAATTTTTTGTTTATGAAGTTCCTTTTCGAATCACATAAATCCCAAATGAATCATTCTCTGCTAATTTTTTTTGAACATCTGTGAATTATGCTTTTGCTTTCACTTACGATATAAAGGATTTTGCCAAATTTTTGCGGAAAGACATTGCTTGATTAAAAAAAGTTGTCAAACAGGCAACTTTTTTTTAGCGTTTTTTTCTCATTCATTTTACTTTTGTTGTTTTTAAGATAAATTAATTTTAAAAAATACTTTGGACACAAAATAAAAAAAATGCTCTTCCCCCATACACTAATTTTTATGAACATTCTACGCTCACAATTTTAAAAGCACACAACAACAAAAAAAAAATCTTTCTCTCATTTTTTTCTTCTCTCTAATTTCCATTTTTGAATGTGATTCAACGCCTCACCAACAAACAAACAAAAAAAAAGCTAGGTAAAAAAACACAATAAAAAAACGGGTAAAAAAAGAAGAAGACTTGATGTTTTTTTTTCTTCCGGTCACTCATATTTTTTTTATTTATTTTTTTGTATACCAGGGTTTCATTTTTGAACGCGATTTTTTTCTTATTGATTTCATTTACTCACGATTCACTTTTTACATTGATTAACCCTCTTGATTTGCAAGCCTGTGGAAAAAAGATTTTGCGAGTAAAATAATGACTTTTAAAAATTGCTAAAAAAGTTTTTTGTTATAATTTTTTAGCTCTTTATCGATGCTCATTAAAGATTTTTTTTGCAAATTTTTAACTAATGTAAATAAATATTGTGTGCTTGCTTCTTTTATACTTTTTTGATTTTAAATTTTTTTCCAAAACACAATATTAAAATTTTCATTTTTTTCTGATGGATTTTTTATGGATCAATTCAGCTCCACAAGTGAAAATAAATATTTTTTTAGTGATTCCATTTAATTGTTATCTTCATTTTTTAAAATTAAATTCTTTTAACCAAATGCTCACAACGTCTCAAAAATAGATAAGGATAATTAGAAGTCTCTTTTTTTGTTTCCTCTTCGAGTAATCATGAATTTATTTTTTCTTCTTCCTATTTTGAAATTTTAATTATGAATGATTTTTGTTTTTACGTTAAAATTTCTTTGAAAGACATTAAAAAAAATTATTTTTAGATTTTTAATGGCTATTTTTCGTCTCCAAGAAATTTTCAAATTGCTCATTTTATTTTATTGTTTTTTTATTTCATTCTCATCGATCTCAAAGCCACAACATTCATGGCATCCTGAATCAAAAATATTACATGATTTTGGTGATACTTTTGTGCGAGGTATATCTCAATATGGATCAATATTAGCATTTGCATTAGAAGATAAAATAGTATTTGAAAATCCATCCGAGGAAAAAGGAGCATTTGCAGCAGTAAATAAAATTCGAAATATTACCCTTGCTGAATATTTAATTGATAGAAGTCCATTGTTGGAATTTAAAATTATTAATGAAACTTCTGTTTTGGTTTGCAATTCACTTAGTTGCAGGTTGGTAATTTAAATTCATTGAGATTAACCTTTTTTTAACTTTTAAAATTATAGTGTTTGTAAGAAAACTGCCGATAATGAACCAAATTGTGAACAGCTCAAACTCCCTCATACATCATTTAATTATGTCACTGCTTCGTTGGTGGACAAAAAAATCTTTATTAGAGCAGTTTCAAACAACAAAGCGATGGCTTCCATTTACGTTTTTGAGCCCACAAAAACTTCCACATTTGAATTGGTAAAATCCGCTGATGATAATCAATTTATGAGCGAGTTTACTGCAGTTGCTGCATTCTCTACTCCCACCCATACATTCTTCGTGGGTTCAGTAACTCGAAAAGATTTAGCAATGATGGGTTCAAACAATATTTTTTACAACCGTGTAAACCATGAACTTCGCATCACTCGAGTATGCAATAATGATCAAACGAAGGATTTGGAGTCAAGAATGGATTTAACTTTGGCTTGCCAAGGCGATGATTATCAGAATCTTAAAAAATCATTCCATAACGTCGCAACAGCAGCAACATATTTTCGAGATAATGAAGAGTTAATTATTTCGATTAATAGCCAAAATAAAACTACAACGATTTGCGAATTTGACGTCCAAAAAATTCAGGAACGCTTTGACCATACATGGAAATTATGCCAATCTGATTTTAATATGTATGATAAAATTCAAGTAAGTCGAGTCTTATTATTTTTTTAATTAAAAAAATGAAAAATTCTCGAATTTTTAGATGTGCCAGGATATCAATTATTTTGATCTTCCAGATGATTGTTTTATTTTCACAATGCAAAAAGAAATAAAGCTCCCTTTTTGTCAAGCACTCAATAATGTAAGTTAAATCTCTTCAAAATTTCAAAAAATAAATTAATTTAAAAAAAAACATTCCAGAGAAAAGGTGCCGCCGATGCTTATGATAATTGCAACTTTCATATAACCAATAATTCAGCTTGGGGATATACTTGGTTGGACAACTTTAAGCCTCTCTTTGGGAAACCCATATATAAAGGTTTTCTCCCATCTTTTGTGGTTCTTCGAGAAAGTAATGATCCAAGCACGTTATTTGCAATTGATGAAGTCAACATAATGAGACGAGTAAGTCATTAAAAAAACGAAAAAGAACTTTCCAAAACAAAACAAAAAATTATTTTTAGATTAAACTTGACCCCACAAAAATTGATAACACTTTAATGTGGCGTCCTGCTCGTAGTGGACCACACATGCTTGAATATTTAAAATCCAGCAACCAATTGCTTTTTGTGAATCCAAGAGGTGACAATATTGTAAGTTTAAAAAAACACAAAATAAAATAAAAATAAATTTAAAAAACCAAAAAAATTGCAGATTAATAATATGCATATTACTTGCGATGGATTATATCAAAGCTGTAATAATATTTCTTGGGAAGATCCTTTGAATTGTGGCTTTTGTGTTAATCTTGATGGAAGTGGAATGGTCATGCCTGAAGGGAAATTGCTTTGTCAAACTGGCCAATTCATGAAAAATATTTGTCCTCCATCAATTGATTTCTATAAAGTAGGAATAATATAATTCTTTGGCAATTTTTTTTACTCATAAAATCTTTTTTTTACAGTTCACTGATGGAGATTATATGATTCATGGACAAAATTTTCGAAAACTTAGAAATCCTCAAATCACGGCGTGCACAGTTGGATGTAATATTACTTTATATCAAGATAATTAGTATGTTTAATTATTAAAATATAATTTAACTTCAAAAAGTATATACATTTTTTAGTATTCTTTGCCGAGGTTCCAGTGAAAGCGATAAACCTTGTAATGTCACCATAATCGGGAAATTAAGTCAACAATATCCCCGTTTTGCATTACAGAAATCTTTTGATGCGAATAAATTTGCGACCAAAATCACCACCGAGTAAGTTTTTTGAAGTATTAAAACTCAAATTAAAAGATTTTTATTTTATTTTTTCCAGAAAATATAATACGTTTAACTTTTGTATTGGTAGTTTCTTCATTGGATTCGCTACAGCCGCAGTCATTGCTATAATTCTCGTGCTATTTATTATATATTATCAAAAAGTAATGTTTATTAAATTTAAAATTTAAAATAATCTTTTTCCTTTATTTAGAAAAACAATAGCCCTCCACTCTCAATCGAGCTTAGAGAATTCACTTTTTCATAATAATAAAAAAGTTTATTAAGCATTTTGTTCTTATTTTTGTAAATTTTGCTTCTTTCTTAAAAATAATACGTTCATATTGTACTTTTTGTAATATTTTTCTATTGAATTAATTTCAAAATTTTTATGTTCTATTTATTTTATTATTATTATTATTTCTTACTTTTGTCTTTTTAAACTATAAATTAAAAAAAGTGAAACACAAAAAATATTTCGATAAAAACATTTCAAAAAATTATGTCACAAATATTAAAGTTTTAAAAATTACTTTGATGCCATTTTTTAAACACCTTTTTTAATTTTAATAAATGTTATGTGGCTATTAAAAACTGGATAATTAAGATGAGTTAGGTTATAATTTAGTGTAATAAAAATGTATAAGAATATCAAAAAGAAACCAAAAGAACATCTTCAATCTTAATTTTGTATGCTTCTCTAACTTTTAACCTATCTCTTCTCTCTATATGCATTGCTTTTGTTTCTTTGTTTTTTTGTTTTTTTATGTGACCTACGAGATCAAAAGCTATTAATAAAATTATCTTAACTAAGTTTGTTAACAGAAAAGAAAGGTTACTATTTATTTTCTGATAAAAGGCTCTGCTTAAAACGAGTTTGGAAAACCATATTTGACATAAATGTTGTAAACTTTAGTTTCTCTTTCTTTTTTTTAAATATACAATCGAAAGCTTCAGGTTTCAAGGAGTAATGATTGATAGCACAATCCCTTTATTTTTATAAAGTTATTTTAGTATTAATAGCAATAATTTTAGTTGTTCAAATTATTTCAACTTTTGCAGTGGATGTTCGACGACAAAGTCAATGATAAGCAAAACAATATTTTTTAACTTTTTTTTGTTTTTGTTTATTGTAATTTTTATTTGAAAGTAATAAAAATAAACACCGTGAAAAACAAGTTTTTGTTTATGAAGTTCCTTTTCGAATCACATAAATCCCAAATAAATCATTCTCTGCTAATTTTTTTTTGAACATCTGTGAATTATGCTTTTGCTTTTCACTTACCATAAAATGGATTTTGCCAAATTTTTGCGGAAAGACGACATTGCTGAATAAAAAAAAGTTGTCAAACAGGCAACTTTTTTTTAGCGTTTTTTTTCTCATTCATTTTACTTTGTTGTTTTTAAGATAAATTAATATTAAAAGCACCTTTGACACAAAATAAAAAAAATGCTCTTCCCACATACATTAACTTTTATGAACCTTCTACGATCACAATTTTAAAAGCACACAACAACAAAAAAAAATCTTTCTCTCATTTTTTTCTTCTCTCTAATTTCCATTTTTGAATGTGATTCAACGCCTCACCAACAAACAAACAAAAAAAAAGCTAGGTAGAAAAACACCATTAAAAAAAAACGAGTAAAAAAAAGAAGAAGACTTGATGTTTTTTTATTTCTCTTCTTTCATTTTTATGCATTTTTTCAAAAAAAAAACTACCCGTGATGGTTTATGAGAGCGTTGGTTAAAAGACAAAATATAGTTTTTTTTCTGCATCGTTTGATCATTCTTCTTTTTTTTTGAATATTTTGTTTAATTTTTTTTAATTTTATTAATTTTATTAATTTTATTAATTTTAATTAAATCTATTTTGTGAGGCTAAATGCAAACATCCTTGATTGAAAATTAAGCATTATCATTTTTGAATATTATCTGATTTAACAATGGATAATAAAGTTCTAGTAAGTCGAGTCTTATTGTTGTTTTTTTAATTTAAAAAAACTGAAAATTTTCGAATTTTTAGTTGTGCCAGGATATCAATTATTTTGATCTTCCAGATGATTGTTTTAAAAAACCTTTCCCATTTCTTTCTTTCTTTTTTCTCTCTTTTTTTTCTGAACAAACAGCTGTCCTTTAAAATACAAAAATATTGATTCAAAAAAGACAAGATAAAAGAGAGAAAGACAACGAAGCAGCACAAATACAGTGAAAAATAACTTTTTTTGTTTATAAAGTTCCTCCTCGAATCATATAAATTCCAGTTGAATCATTTTCAGCTAATTTTTCTGCACATCTTCGAATCACTTCATATGTAGGTATTGTAATAGAAAGAAAAAATATTAAAAATAAAAATGTGTCTAATCGATTCGCGATTATACTCCATGCTTCAAATGTTAGCTTTATAGGGTCGTGAAGTTTAGCCTGAAAAAAAAAGGAAAATTGTTTTAATTGAGAGATCATGATTTAATTCGGCAACTCGACAATCAAAAGACAAAATCATTGACTTACTTTCTCAATTTTTGCTTCAATATTTTCAACTTTTTTACAACAAAATAAAATTTTTGTTAACCATTTCGGTGGCATTTTATCATTTTCTTTGCAACCCTTCCAATTAATAAATAATATTCCTCCAGCACACATAGTTGCAAGGGAAAGAACAACCAAATTATGAAGAAAAAATAAAAGTAATATTGGAACTTTGCGTGAAGTATGTGGAATTTTTTCTGCTACAACCGTGCCATAAACAGCAACCGAAACTAAAGCTGTAACACCCAGGGAAAATCGTTCTTGTCTTTCAGGTCGAGTTGAAAATCGAGCAAAAAGTCCAGCAATTCCTAGCGCACAAATAATATAACATGGAAATACAAGGCTAATTACATAATGCAAAGGTTTTCGACTGATTTCAATATGGAATTTAGCTTCCGAATGAATCAAACCATCAAATTCATAAATGAGTTCTTCCAATCTGACTGCCTAAAATATTTTTTATTTATGTTAAAGATTTTTACCAACAATAATTGCTTTATCAAAGTTAAAAATTTGGTGCACGAAGAAACTCGATGACAACCGTTGCATAAAAAAAAGCCTAACCTTTAGAGCCCATTCATCATTTCGACTATAATGTTCTAGGGTTGAGCGATTTGCAAATTGTATTACAACTTTATCTTTTGCATAACCCCAACTTGCTATCTAAAAAAATCACTTTTATTTATGAATATTCTTTTCCCACAAAATTCTTACATCAAGATGACAAGTTTGTGAATCAAGTGGAAATTTTTCCACGTTTATATTACATGCAACTGAATATAAAGCTGGATAAGATCTAATCACTTTACCAGTAAAAAGTACTTCCACTGGAGTTCGAACTGATTCCATAATATTCATATATTCCATTCTAAAAAGTTTAGCAGCAGTTAAAATAATGTCTAAGCATTGGACTAAATAATTACGTATTTAAAACTGTAACATCACTAATCCATATTTGATCTATGGGTAACCAAGTTTGTTGAATTCCACCAAATTCATTTGGATTCCAAATAAGCGTGGAATCAAACCATTCTTCATACATAAATACTTGAACCGTCATTCGTTGTTTAACTTCGTTCACGGAAACAATATTCACTAAATCAATATCCAATGTTAAAGTTACTCGATCTTCAGGTGGTGAGTCTCTAAAACAATTTATTAAAATTTTGCTTAAAAAATAAAAACACTCTAATCAAAGTTTTTAAAAATTCAAAGCAAAACTTTTTAACTAAATTCGATTAGAACAAATTCTCAAACCTATCATGTTGATTCATTAAATATTGCGTTAACCGTTTTGATTGACTTATTGTATCTGCAAAAAAAAATTAATCCGTTTCAAAACCAATCACCAATCAAAAAATATAATCGCTTACAATTAATTCCAAAACCCATATAAAAAAATACCCAAAAATTCAATAATATTAAATAAAAAAATCTATGAAACATTTCTTTGTTTTAAAAAAGAAAGAATAGAAGAAAGGCAAAAAAAGAAGAAAAGGCTATTTAATGGAGTCATTTTATGAGATTAACTTTTTCTATTTGAATTGCTTTTTGGAAGAAGGAACTCAAGCTTGAGTTTCTTTTTAACGAAGAAAGAAAAAATTCCATAAAACAAAGAAGAAAGGAAAAAGCATTTGTTGTTTGCTTGCGGCTTTGATATTTGCAAAAATTTTCAAAAAAGACGACTGACTAATTCAAAGCCATTTTTTATTATCTAATAAAAAAAGCAAATTTACGACCTCCTTGACAGACATGGGACAATGGAACTCAACAATATTTCAATGGCATTCAAAAGAAAAGAAAAACAAGACACAAAGCACATAATGTTTTCAATTTATTAAAAAATTTAACAACAACAAATTACATAAATAATAAGAAAATTTAACATTAAAACAAATAAAACAAATAAAGAAGAAAAACTAAAATTATAAAGCTTAAAGTTATTAACATTTGAAAAGACCATTTTGTTTGATTGCTTCTACTTCAAGCATAGTTTTATAAGCAGCCCATTGACGTTCCAAAGTATAAGCATTGAGAGCTTGAATATATGCTTCTTCGACCTTTGAACTCATTGAATTTGATGAAAGAATAGGAGTTGAAGGCGTTGATGTTGATGATGAGTTGCCTAGAAAAATAATAGCATTGTTACAGTATTCGAAAATCAAAGTCACAAATAATGGTTTTTTAGGATAATTTTATAGTCACTTTCGTTATTAAAGCTTCATGGATGGGAGCAAAGTTGATTAACAAACACATTTTACAGTATTCTTGGATGGCCTAGAATCCTTTCTGACACAAAGAAACAACTTTAGAAAGATGCCCAGCTTTTGATAACAAATGATAATTAACTTCCATAGTATTATAAAAAGTAAAATCATACCATAAATTTCTTGTTGAGATGGATCGAAAGTAGCTGCAATTGGAGAAGAACATTCAGGAAAACTATGAAACGTTTCATTGAAATCATCGGAATCAGTAAGACTGTTATTATAATTAGAAGCATCTAAAATGCATACAAACACTTTTGTTAATCCATCAAAAAGTAAGTTAAATATTACCGGTAACAACAGCATCAACCAAAGAAGTAGTAACAGCTTCACAATCACAAACAATGGAAACTAGATTTTCAACAAGATCGATGACTTCGTTAGCCTAAAAATGTTTATGCGTTAAAAAGCTAACATATTGAAAAATTATAAACGTGCATCAAAAGTATTAGATCCACAATACGTTGCATCAGGAAAATCCATATCCATTATTGAAGAATCATGATCAATGTCATCAGCAGAGAAATCATCGACGGACAGAGGAATATCTTTTTTACAAAAATTAGTGTTTAATAATCGATATATTGAAATAACCTTATTGTCCTTTGCACTCAATTCCTTATTCTTTTTCCATTTAGTCTGAAAATGCATTTATTCGTTAACATAACCAACAAGAAACATTTACCAAAGCAGCTCGAGTTAAAGCCGGCCAACGAGTTTTATATAAAAATTTAGCAGTTCGATTGAGAAAAAAACCATTATCGTGACATTCTTTCATGATTTCTTCCCAAACATCCATTCGACGAGCAGCATTTCGCATCTTTGAATAATGCTTTTGAGCAACATTTAGAAATTTGATAGTTTCATCAGATTTTTTCATACGAGATGGTGAAGAAGATTTCGGTTTCATGGTTTACCCTAAAATGTGAAACATTAGAAGTAAAAGTTAACAAAAATGTTGGAGGAAGAGCCTTGAAAAAAAAAATGAAGTTGAAGAAGAATGAATTCCTTTTCATAATTATTGAAAACCGATGATTGCTGTTAATTCTTCGCTTCAAGAGCCAATACAGCATGATAATGTTGCTACCTACACAAGTAAACATGCTTTTAGAAGATACAGAAATACATTAACTTCAAAACAAAATATCTTGCATTTATGATCTCTCAAAATTGAAAGAAACTCGTTCCACATATATCTCACGATATGCCAAAGAGAAACAGTAGTAAACGAAAAACAAATATTTATTAGGCGAAAACATGAAAGCATATAATACAATGAAATACAATCATAAAGGTTCAAAAAAAGGTGAAACGATATCATACTTTAACACAGTCATACATCACTTGTTTCATTCTTAATTGATTTAACTGACGATCGCTAAAAAACTTTTGATACAATCTTTCACACATAAAAATGTAAAACTTACAGTAGGAATTGATGGTGTTGTCATTGCACTTAATGGAGGTCTTCCTCTTTTTCGTGGACCATTTTCAGAAGCAGGAGTTGTTGATGGTGTTGCCACTGTATTTGATGGAAGTATTGGTGTTGCCATTGCACTTAATGGAGGTCTTCCCCTCTTTCGTGGACCACTTGCAACAGCAGTAGGAGTTGATGACTGTGTCGCGACTTGTGTTGATGTTCTTGTTTTTTGACCACTTTCAGCACTTTCAGGCTCAATGATTTCGAGTTTGAGTGGACGATAATCAAGAATTGTTGAAACATTTGCATCTGTACCAACTGCAATGGGTTGTGTCCACCAATGAGGATTACGAGTTCTGGATATATCAATAACACTTTGATCAATACTGGTTAAACTGGCGTTTTGAAGGTTCATCTAAAAAAATGATGTGATTAGTTTTAGGAATCAAACTACATACAAAAAAACAAACTTACTTTAGCAGCTTGAAGAAAATTAGGCCAAATTTCTTTGTAAAAGTCTATAATACTTTTTTCAGGATAAACATTTGCAGCATGACATTCATCATGAATGGTTGTCCAAAAGTTTCGATAATCATTTGACATTTGAGAATAATGTTTTGACATGATTCCAAGAAATTTGAGAGCATCATGTTCTTCACCATGTGCCATAAATGTCGGCTGTTGTTGTTGGTGTAGTTGACGTTGTGACATTTTCAGCGATCAGCAAATCAAAAAAGGTTTCAATCAACGATGACGAAAATAAACAAATGTTTGTTTTTTGCAACAACTTTGAAATCAAAGAAAGCAAGCAACGAAGGCAGCGTTGATTGGCGCAAAAATGAACTTGTATCTTACAAAGAAAATTTATGGGGTCTTTTTGAAAAAATTTACTGTTATAGAAGAAGATCAAAACCACCGACATTTTTATTCACCTAATTTTTGCTGTAGCTAACATAAATACATCTTCGATGGTAAAAAGTTTTAATAATTTTAAAGCTGGGACTTTCTTAACCGTCGTCTAAGAGAGACTTTAAAAACACTATATTAATTTTTTTATAGTCAATCAAGAGCTTGTTTATTGTTATTGAAAATTGTGGAGATTTTTCCGAATATTTTTAATTAAAGATTAATCAACGCCACTTTCAATTAATTTTTTGCAATTTTATAAATGAATCATTGCTTGATTAACGGGAAGTCTTTGAGGAAGAGGAAAAAAATACTTTTTAATCATGAGCATCCCATTGCTTTATCATATGTTTAAAAAAATAGAAAAAAAATGCGATAAAACTTTTTTTTTCAAAATGCAATTTATTATTGGTTGGAAAAATTCACAAAGCTCAATAAAATAAAATAAATAATAATTGATTGGGCCAACAAGCAGCAGTTTCAAACAAAAAAGTTATTACAACTCATAAAAAATAAGCAGCTTAAGCTAAATCTTGTTGTTGTTCGATGAGAGCGCTTTCATCAACTTCATATTCGCCATCATCTTCTGCGGTGGCTTCTTGATATTGTTGATATTCAGAGATAAGGTCATTCATGTTGGATTCAGCTTCAGTGAATTCCATTTCATCCATGCCTTCACCGGTATACCAATGCAAAAAGGCTTTACGACGGAACATGGCAGTGAATTGTTCAGAAATGCGTTTGAAAAGTTCTTGAATGGCAGTGGAATTTCCAATAAATGTTGCAGACATTTTAAGTCCTCGAGGAGGAATATCACAAACTGCTGTTTTAACGTTATTTGGAATCCATTCAACAAAGTATGATGAATTTTTATTTTGAACTGCCATCATTTGGTCATCGACTTCTCGCATGGACATACGTCCACGGAAAATGGCTGCAACAGTAAGGTAACGGCCATGTCGGGGATCACTAAAAAATAAATTTATTAAAAGGGAATATTACAAAGATCAAATTTACCAAGCAGCCATCATATTTTTAGAATCAAACATTTGTTGGGTTAATTCTGCAACGGATTCAGCACGATAAGCTGAAACATTTTTAGCTGAAAGTGGAGCAAATCCAGGCATGAAGAAATGGAGCCGAGGGAATGGAACCATGTTGACAGCCAATTTGCGAAGATCAGCATTGAGTTGACCAGGGAATCGAAGGCAGGTGGTAACACCGGACATAGTCATTGAGACTAAATGATTGAGATCTCCATAATTTGGATTTTGAAGTTTTAAGGTTCGGAAGCAAATATCATAAAGGGCTTCATTATCAATGCAGAAAGTTTCATCAGTATTTTCGACGAGTTGATGAACGCTTAATGTTGCATTGTAAGGTTCAACAACGGTGTCAGAAACTTTTGGTGATGGAACAACGGAAAAAGATGCCATAATTCGATCGGGAAATTCTTCACGAATTTTGGAAATGAGCAAAGTTCCCATTCCTGAACCTGTACCGCCGCCGAGGGAATGAGTGAGTTGAAAGCCTTGCAAGCAATCACATCCTTCAGCTTCTTTTCGAACTACATCAAGAACAGAATCAACAAGTTCTGCGCCTTCAGTGTAATGTCCTTTAGCCCAATTATTTCCTGCACCAGATTGTCCAAAAACAAAGTTATCAGGTCGGAAAAGTGCGCCATATGGAGAACCTTTAATGGAATCCATGGTTCCTGGTTCTAAATCAACGAGAACCGCTCGAGGGACATATTTACCGCCTAAAAAAATTGAGGGAATTTATCAAAAAAAGGATAAGTAAAAATTCTCAACGAACCATTAGCTTCATTATAATAAACATTAATTCGTTCAAGTTGAAGATCGGTTTCACCTTTATAACTTCCATCAGGTTGAATGCCGTGTTCATCCGAAATAACTTCCCAAAACTTTGCACCAATTTGGTTTCCACATTGGCCAGCTTGAACGTGAACAATTTCTCGCATGTTTGGGAACGGTTGTTGTTGTTGTTAAAGGGATTTCGTAAAAAAGCCTAAAGTTGAATCAATGTTTAGCAAAATATGCAAAAAAAGAAGCAAACAATGTGTTCCAGAGAAAAATGAAAAGCAAGCAGATAAAGAAAAAATAATAGGACTCGCCCAAAGTTCAAAGTAAAGAAGAAAAAATATTGATAAAAGAGGAAAATAAATTGCTTATGTTAGTTTTTTTAGCGCCAAATTCCACGTTACAAAGACTTGGAAAAAAGTTGAAAAAAATAAAAAAAAAAAAATGCGCAAAAAAAGAGAAATAGAAAAGGAAAAAAATAAATGTCGGAGGTTACGCAAAAAAAACGACCATCACCTCGTTTTTCAATTTTTTTGTGATGAAAAGAATGGTGGGGCAGCTGGGATCTAAAAATATAGCAGCTCTCTGGTCAACCAATAACAACAACTACTGCATTGGTTCGCCATTATTACGAAACCAGGACAAACGCAAAAATAAAAAAAATGGCGCGAACTAATACGAAACAAACGAAAGAAGAAAAAGAAGAGTCATCATCGTCGAGCATCATTTGGGTAAAAGAAATGAGAGAAAAAAGAAAGAGAGAGCATCGACCCGAGCACAATCCATCCATTCCTTCCTATTTCAAAAATGCCCATCCTTTTAAAATAAAATTAAAAAAAACCGGGAAGCAGCGTCGTCGGACAATCGCTTATTTGGCTTCCTTTCTTTTTCTTCTTTTTGGTTAACGAATATATATTTCTTTTTTCCTTTTATTATCGATTCTAAAAAAGCAGGACTAAGGAAGGGAATGAAAAAATGAAAGAGAGACTTAGCGAGAAAGAAAGATCGACGAAGGTCAAAAAGCGGAGTATATTTGGTTGCACAACAGAGAAGGAAAACAACGGCTGTCCTCCCGCTCCTTCTTTAATTTTTTATTCATACAATTTCGATACTTTTTTTCCTGGACAAACAACACAGCCATTTTTAAGAAAAAGAAAAATATAGCTTCTTAAAGATCCATTTTAAAAATGAAAAAAAGCTGCAAAAACCACCACAAAGAAAGCAAAAAATTTTTTTTTGAAATATTTTTCACTAAAATTTCAGTTGTGAAAAAGTGTATCACATTTTTTTAAAATAAAAATTAAAGCTTTTGAAAAACCTTTTAGGCCACAGCTTCGTAATTTGAAAAAAGAAAAGAAAAATGATGAGAAAAATGTCATATCGTGGCATTTTTTATGGATGGCTTTAAAAATAAATGAAACACACACTCTCATTGAAGAAATGAGATGAGACAAAAATGAGATAAGCAAAAATACAACCGAAAAAAAGTTTCACCAAGCTATTATAAAGCCAGAAAATTATTTATTATTTAAAAGAAAGGGAGCAAACACAAAACAAAAGATGCAAACAAAAAATAATATTTTAAACATTTTTAAAATTAATAATTACCAATAATGGAAAAGAGCGTCCATGAATTACACCTTCATAACTGTTCATCAAAGCTGTCTTTATTCGCATTTGGGTTATTTGTAGACACTTTTGCTTTCTCAAAAATTTTTTTGGTTTTATTATATTATGTTTTAAAATTAATATTCGAGTTTTGATTCATTAAAGTTATTAATGCAAATGTTTTCATAAATCAGCGATGGATTGAAAGAATATTGAAGATTTTTATTTTATTCATTCAAAAGTGTTTACGAATAAAATAAAAAATCAAGGTTCCAAACTTGCGAGAAATTCATATTTTTCAGTGAAAAAAAGAAGCAATTCAATTAATTAAAATTTTAAATTTTCTTTCACTTTTGTTTTTATTTCAAAAAAGGCACAATTGAAAATGCTGAGATATCATTCCGTGAATAAATTAACATGAAATAAAATTTTATGTTATGTATTTATTCTTACTGTAGACTTTCTTTAGATTCGTTTTAAAAAATGTTAAAATGCGAATTAAAATTTAATGTTGCAAACAAATGTTTGGAATTAATGTATTTTAAATATTTTCTAAAATGGTTATTCTTTAATTACATGTTCCCAGATAATTCATTAATCCATTATTAACTATATTTTATAATTCCAAACCTCAATAAGATGAAGTTCTTGCGACGAAAAGACCTCAATATTGGCAATGAGCCAAACCCTCTATTTTTCAATGAAAAAAAATATGCGCGCATTTTTTTCTAGCAGCTTTTTAAGATATATTTTTATCTTTGCTGCCAAATAATTTTAACTTGTTGATCTCAACGGTGTATTCATCGATAAATGATAAATAGTTTTATAAATGATGGAAACAACAACAACTCAAATAATATTAAATCCATCATCGTCATTAAATTTACCTACAACTTCTTCATCTTCTTCATCTCAATCCCAAACACAACAACAATCCCAGACATCATCGACGATACCACAAAAATTATCTGATGTTGTATCAATTGCACCAACAGCAAGAATATTTTCTCCACCACCTATTCCAACTCTACCTCCTCCTACTCCAGCTCCTATTGCTCCTCCTATTAGTAAACCAGTAGTTATATCAAAACCACCTCCACCTAAACTACCTCCACTTCCACTTCCACAATTACCACAAATGAATGGAAAAGTAACATATGTGGTTAAAACAGGAAATGGTACAAATACAACAAATAATAATATTATTGGACCTATGAATGGTATGGTTTCATCTTCTTCGACTGCTGGCGGTCCAAGTTATACAATTTGTCGATGTATGTTTTTTAAAACTTTTGCGAAAATTAGATTTTAATTTTAACTATTTTTTTTAGTTAGACCTATTCGACCTGTAGGAAGTAGTATGGTACAAAATCCATTTCGACCTGGAATGTATATACGATCTCCAAATAAATTTATTCATCATCAATCATTTAATTATCAACCAAGAATGCAAGGAATTATTCGAGTTATACAACCTGCAAAATATCCTATAATGGTTTCAACAGCTGCGGCACTACCACCACCAAGACCACAACCTCCTCCTCCTCCACCACCGCCAAAACCTGTTCAAACTAAGCCATTTCAAATTCAAATTATTCAAGCGGCTGCTCAACCACCCAAATTTTCTCCACCTAAACCTCAACCTCAAAATCTTGTTCAAATTCCTCAAGTCACCCCACAATCAACACAGCCACCACCACCACCAAAGAAAGTTGTATCTCCACCAAAAGAATATCCGTGAGTTTTATATATTCTAGAAACCTTCATCATTTTTCTAATTCATAAATTTTTAGTGGCGAAGCTAAAACTATTTTTACTCCATCGGTGGATCGACCAGCAAGATTAACACCAATAAATTGGAAGCAATTTCGTGAAGATTATAAACAAGCTAAAAAGGGTGAAGTTAAAGTTCTCAAACCATGGGATATTCATTATCAGCCTCTAACAACCAAACAAAGAGCTGCAAAAACTATATTAAACGTTGAAAAATTTCCTCAAGCTACTTCGATTTCATTAAATTCTCAAATTGGGCCAGCTAATGGACCTTTAACAGAGAAAAATATTTCCATTGATGGAAGTAGTCCAAAGAAAAAACAGCAGCAAAATCATTCATTTTCTTCGAGTTCTCCAGAAAAAGTTGTGAAAATTAAGAAAAGGAAAATCAAAGATGAAGCTAACGATAGAGAAGAAGAAGATAAAGAACCAGAGAAAAAGAAATTTAAAAAATATAAGAAAATTATTAAAAAAGAATTAATCGTAAAACAAGAAATTATTGAACCATTAATTTTTCCTCTAAGATCCATGAATCAAGAAATTGATCTTACTGTTGGAGAAGTAAGTAAAAATAATTTTAATTTTAAAATATAAAATGCTAACTAACATTCTAAAAAATTAATAAATCTAAAAAATGGTCGAAGTTTTAAACCAAAAAATGAACATTCGTGTCAAAATCAAACTTCTTTATTTTATTATTCAGAACTCAAAAAAATAAAATTTTTCAGATTCATTATACCGCTGAAGACCATGTTTACAACCATATTGCTTTCAATCGACTCTTGGCTGAAGGATATTTAAATTTCCTCGCAGATTTGAGATTACCAAATGATCCAGAAGATTTGGGTGAAATGCTTGCAATGATTAAAATTGCAAATGCCAGAAATTTTAAAACCGCTGCATATTTGGATGGAAAAACAAAAAAGTCTAAAATTGCACCGGTGATAAGCAAATTCTTACCTTTGCCAGATTTGCCAACCGAAGAGGAAGAGAAAATAAATCCATTGGAAACTGGATGTGCCAGAGTTCGGCCATTCATTCGAAAAATTTCACTCAGCCCAATTAAGAAACGTGTGGGAAAGAGATTTACTGTTATCACTAAAGAGGTATGTCAAAAAAATTATGGAAATAAAGAACTAAAATAAAAGTTGAAAATTTTTTAGGATGAAGAAAATATGAAACGCGCTCAAGAAAGAGGAAAGCATGAAAGACATTTAACTCGACAAATGTTAACCCAACTTCAAATTGAACAACCTGAATTAGCTAAATTAGATATATTTAAAACTAATAATACTGCAGTGAGTTTATATTTTATGATTTAAATTTACCTCAATGTGTCACAAAAGCTTGACACAAAAAAAAAATAAAAAGCACACGATAATTTCCCTTCAAAATAATTTTTTTCCTTCAATATTTGATTTCTATGATTTCTAAATTTTTTTTTTAAATTAGTAAAACTATTCAAAAATAAACCTAAAGTTGTCAATCGACCTTTATGAATTCCATATTTTTATATTTTGCTTTTTTGTTGCGAGACTCTCTTAGTTACAATCAAAAAAAATTTGAGCTTTCGTTGATAAAAGTTTTTTTAATGTAAATCATTACCTTCTTCTTTTTTTTCAGTTCCATAAATTCCTCAAACATGCAAAATCTCCCATTCATGGCGATGGTTTATTTGCTTTAGCTCCTATTGAACCCGATCAACTAATCATCGAATATACGGGTGAAAAAATTCGTCATGAAATTGCAAATATTCGTGAACGTCGATATGAAAAGCAAGGAGTTTTTTCATCTTATATGTTTCGACTTGATGATGATTGGGTGGTGGATGCAACAAAAATGGGTAATCTTGCAAGATATATAAATCATTGCTGTCAACCAAATTGCACTGCTCGAATTATATCTCGAAATGGAGTAAAAAGAATATTTATTTTTTCTAAAACTTTTATTGAAAAAGGCGAAAAACTCACGTACGATTATAAATTTCCATTTGAAGATAATAAAATTCGTTGCCATTGTGGAGCAAAATTTTGTCGAAATTATCTCAATTAATTAATTAATTAAATTTTGTTTTGTTTTGAATTTTTGCAAGCTTTTTTTTGTTTGTTTGTTATTTGTTTATTTTGCTAAAGCTTTAGATATGTTTGCTTTCTTTTTTTGTTGTTGTTGGATACTTTAATAACTTTAATTTTTAATAATGATTACACTCGCTGCTTTATATGGTAATAATAATATTTTCAAGTGTACAAATGTATTTGGTTTTTTGTTTGAATAAAAAAAAAAATTATAAAATTGTTTTCTAAATATTTATGTTCAGATTTTCCATTGCCACAGTATCCACCAATTTTATTAAAAATTTCTAAAAGTGTTTAATCACAAAAAATGTAATACAGTAAGAATGCCTTAACTGAAAAGAAAAACTATTTAACTTTGCATCTTCCCAAATCGCACTTATCAAGTTTATTTATTAAAAGACTTTGTTAATTTTTCATTTGAGCAATTTATCCTCTAACTTTGTTCACTACTTTTTATTCCATCTCCAGCTTGTACTGTTATTTTAGTGTTAATCATCAAAGATTGTTCGACAAGTTAAAAATCACAGCGGCTGCCTTTAAATTAATCAAACAAACACTCTTTTCTGATTCATATTTTTGTTGTTGTTGTAATTTGTTCGTTTTCCCCAATTTATGGATTTTTGTATTTTGGTTTAATAAACATTCCTTTTTTCAAACATTATCGAAAAGCTTTAAAGTCAGTCCATCGAAAACTTTTGTAAAAAAAAATGAAATTTTTTTGTTAGGCTTTTATTTTTTGCAATTTGCAGCAAATCTCTCATTCATTCGTTTTACAGCGTTCAAGCTTTTTGCCAGCAATCTTTCCCAAGAAGCTGCTGCGCGTTTCAAATCTTTTTAAAACCTAAAAACTTTGTCTTTGAAGTTTTTTTTTGTTGTTTCACTTTTTTTCATTCAAAGTTTCGCGATCAACTTTTTTTCTTCGTGTGCCATTCTTTCTTTTTAATCCATAATTTTCTTGCTTTATCTTTGTATCATTATTTTTAGGCTATTCAAGAATATTTCAAATACTATTTTGACAGCTGACTTATCTATGATGTCCATTGCAGAACTTCGACGTCGAATTAAGAATTTTGTATTTCGTTACACTGAAAATCAAGTGAAAGTTCGTGATGCAACAAAGTAAGTTAATAATCTCTTTTTATCTTTCCTCATCTTTACTCTGTGTTTTTCAGCAATGATTCATCGGGTCCATCAACATCTCAAATGATTGAAATTGTTCGATTACTTGATAATGGTATTGCATTTGCTGAGATAATGAAAATTTTATGGAAGCGACTTGATGAAGATCGAAGAAACTGGCGCCATATTTACAAGGCCTTAATTCTGATGGATTTTCTTATCAAAAGTGGAAATGTTAAAGTTTTTGAACAATGTCGAAATAATATTAGAAGAATTCAAGCTTTGGAAGAATTTAAGCATGTTGATGATGGAATCGATTATGGCCAAAATGTTCGTGGAAAAGCTAAACAAATTATTGCCTTAGTTACCAATGAAGGAGTTTTTCACTTTGAACGTCAACGCTTTGATACTACTTATGCTCGATGTATTGCTGAATGTTCAAGTGTTTCTTCACTCAAGGCTAATGATATCAAGAATGTTTCTTCCAAGAAAAATAGAATTGTTCCTTTATCCAACGTTTATGATGGTATTCCAAGATCGACTATGGCTGGTTCTTATGTTAATGAAGAGAAAGTCAATCCATTCGAAGAAGCGGAACAAATTGATCTTGCGTTATCTTTGTCGCGTGAAGAACTTGCTGTAACAGAAAAGCTGCGTCGTCAAGAGGAAATTGAGCTTCTAGTGAGTTTACTTTTGATTGTTTCATATTTGTTTTGATCTTGTAAAGCTTTGCTTTTAACTTATATGAAAATTTCAGATGGCAATTGAAATGAGCAAGCACGATTTTGTTATGACTGACGATTATCAAGTTCCATTTGGTCATTACAGCCATCATCCACAAAGCTATGGTCTCGATAACTTTGCTGCAAGTATGCGACAATCAAGCTTCTATGAAAATCCTCAAACATCAGTATCTAACTATCCAATAACTACGACTTATAGCTATGATTGTTTCTCTGCTCTATCACCAACTAAAGCTGTATCATCTTCAGCGATTCTTCAAGGTTTGTTTACTTTTTTATTGATAAATTTAACTACAAAGTTAGTTTTCAGCCTCATCATCAACTTTTTTACCAGCTCGTGATCCATTTGCAGCAATAAGTTCAACAAGTGTAACTACTCAAATTCAAGATTTATGGCTTCCTGAACTTCAAAATAAAGATGATAGCCTTAATGCTGCATGGAATTCTCCTTCACCTTTTATTCCACGAAATTATTCTCGAACTCCTTCTACATCTTTCAATCAATTCAAAGTTCCTGATATTACTAATGAGTCAACCATTCATGTTCCATCATCTGCTTCACCTTCTGTACCTATTGAATCTCCACCATCTATTAACGAACCAACTTTTTTAGACAAATTGCGTCAGTTCCTGCTATGATTTAATTGATCTTGATGCTCTCTTTCCGTCAACAACAACTCAATCATGTCAATCTCCTTCAAGTACTTTTCATCGTTTTTCTTTTCTTTAGCTTTACTTTTTATCTTCTTTTTTTTTCAGAAGCCAATCGATCTTTGCAATTACCATCGTGGTCTCAAAATAATCCCTTGTTGTTTGATGATGTTTTTGAAGAACTCTCAACTACGCTTCCTTGTAATACTAATCCATTTATTTAATATATCATTGAAAATTTTCTATGTGTGTATTTTTTATTTGTCTCAATAAAACTTATTTTATTTATTATTTTGTTTTGTTCTTTTGATTGATTTTGCCATGTGTCGTTTTACTATAGCTTTTCTCATTTTGGTTGGAAGATATGAAGCTAGCTAAGAGTAGCGGTCTTTCTTGCAACATTGCCATTAGAAACCTCGAACTATTTTATAACTGTACAAGATTTTATTTTTTTGGATTACAATTATTACAAGAAACAAAGAGAAATGTTTGTTTGAGTTTTTTTGGTACAAAGAGAAGATTCAATGAATCATCAATAAAACATAAAAATATAGTTGGTAGTAAAGAAAAATTATGTAAATTAGATATTGCCATAAGTAGGAAAGTATGCAAAAGAAGAAGAAGAAAACGAAGATTGATAGTATTTTTTGTTTTTTTTTGTCTAATGAATTGGATCAACACTATGATCAAGTTGAAACGATGGATGTCGATGTATGGATATTGGTTCTTCAGGTAATTGTCGAGCTACAGGAGGTCGATGAGGAGATTGAGGTGAAATTTGTTGGGGAACATTGGAATATGGGCATCGAGGATAGTTATTGGAATTATTGATTTCATGAAAATCATTTGGATATGGGCACCGTGGGCTGGTTTTAGCTTCCTGAAAATGTGGTTTAATTTAGTTTTAAAAAGAATAAAAAAATTATTCTTACTTCCTCAGGTGGAAAATTGACATAAGTATGATGATTATGAACATTTTCATCCATAAGATAAAAATCATCGGGAAGTAAAGACTTTCTAGCCCCAACACCACCTAATGATTGTTGCTGTTGCCAATCAATGTTGTTATCATGATGAAACATTGGGCAAGCAGGAGGTGCAGCACCAACTGAATGTTTAGAAAATGGTTCTTTAGCTTGATCAAACCCAGCTCGAAGTTGATCCACGATGCATGCAGTTAAAACTACCCATGCTTGTCCAGCTCCAGGTAAATCTCTTACTGCTTCTTGAACCAATACAACATCAATTATAATTTCACCTAGTTTTTCCCAGAAATTTGCTGTAAATCCATATGGTCGTAAACAGCCATGAGCTTTACCTAAAAAAATATTTGGCGTAAAATTAATGTGAAAAGAGGGGAAAATTTTTTTGAATTAAATTTCCGATAATTTGCAATTTTTGTTTCATTGCCCACATGTCACAATTGCTTCCTCTATTTTTTTAATATCCAAAAAAGTGACTTCAAAAAAAAGAAGAAAAGATAATCGTTTTTTGATTCTGTTTTGCTTTGCCTCCTGCTGACTGACAACCTTTTTCACAAACAACAACATTGCTGTATTTTCTTTTCATTTTTTTAAATTTTATTTGGGGAGTTATTTTTAGAACGCGAAACTAAAAAGGAAAAGAAGTTATTTGCCACTACCATCCAAATAAAAAAGTTGACGTCCTCCTAAGCTCTTTTTATTTTTATTTCCCAAGATGGCCCTTGACTTTTGGTTGTTTGTTTGTTCGTATAAAATTGGGAAATTGAAATGTTTTTTTATATTTTTATTTGTGTCAATGATAGCTTTTTCTGCTTTTCAAGATGCTGTTGCTGCTTGCTTTTTGACCAAAAAAACTATCTATCTGGGAAACAACTAAAAATAAAAAGAAATTTGCTTTTTGATAAACACAAACAAGCGAAGAAATTGGATATTTAAAATACAGTAAATCCGAAAAAAGCGATGCAAAAATTAAAAACAAACCTAATAATCGGGGATCTATGTCACTTTCAGTATCACTACGTTTTCGAGGTTCAACATCCAAATTTTTTATAATTGTATCAATCATTTTTACGGTCATTCTTGCATGATCTCTCAAAGTTGCGACATCATTTTTAGACATTGCAGAAAGGAAGGTTCGAGTGGTGAATATTTCACGTGCTAATGGTATTTGTTTCATTAATCTTTCAAATACCTATAAATATTTTTGGTTTTAACTAAAATGATGGATAACAAAACAAAAAATAAAATAGTGATACCTCTTCAAAAACCGCTTCAACCCTTTTTCCACCATTTCTAGTTTGTAATCGCTGCCATGTAAAACGTAAAGAACGCTTTTGCATTTTTGATAATTTTGCTTCATAATTATAATGACGAATTAATTTTCCTTCTGTAGTGAATTCTGAAAAATGGAATAATAAGTAAAAGTACGAAAGGACTGGGAGACCCGGCACAAAATCAAAACTTTTTGATTTTTTCAATTTAAGAAAAATTAATAATAAAGTTTTCTGAAATTTTATTTCTAAGGTTTGTCACATTTCTTTAAAAAAAATTCTCTTTACTAAAAAAGGTTTTATAAAAACAAAAATTTTTTAAGAAATAAAAGCTTTAAAGAAAATAAAAATGCTCGCGTGGGAATGTTTTGATTGCCGTTCGAAAAAAAAGAAGATGATGAAAGAAATAAGTAGGGCTTTCTCATGATTAAATTTTTTATCTTCAGTTAACTCACTTTGTGCAACAACATCATCACAAACTGATGGCATACTTGAAGTTCGACGTAATTTTCCCGTTTTAACATCCAATGTCATATTATCCATTGAATCTTCAGGTAAGCTGGATTCTGTTTTTTGTCGAACTGTTTTTCTAAAAAAAATAACAAATTAGAATTATGCAATTTTTAATTTAAAGGTTAGAAAATGGAAAGTAATGAAATTTTATGATTGTTGTTGTACTATCAAATATCACTGTCATTATTATTGTTGTAAGGCTCCAAACTATAAGAAAGATTAATTTTTTAACTACAATTTGAAGTATCAATTTTCTTAGCAAAAAAAAGTTTCGTCACAAATCCTCTTAAAAAAATGTCTAAAGTCTAGCCTAAATCCAAACAATAAAAAAAGAAGAAGCAGCAAAGACCACACAAATTTTATTTGTAAAAATTTTTGTCGAAGAAAATAATTTTATTTTATTTTAAGGTTTCTTTTATAAAATTTAAGAGGATATTATCCTTTAAGCAATTTCCTGAAAGAATCCCTTTTTGTATGTTTCCTTATTCGGGATTTTTTTCTAAAATGAGGAGGTGTGAGAAAAATTTAAATTGAGCCACAAGTGTCTATGACCGAAAAAAGTGACGAGGATTTTTTTTAAAACAAAATTTTTAAATCAATGTTATTGGTTTGCAGGAATTCAGCGATATCGAAAAAATTCTAATCAAAAAATTAGCTACAAGACTCCAAAGAGTAAGGTACAATGTTAAATGATGCTATAAGAATGCATTAATAAATTAGCCGACGAACAATGAAGAAAAAATTAAACGAATAAGCCATAAGAAAAAAATAAAATATTTTCAGAAGTGATTAAATTAATTAATTAATTTTATGAAAGAGTTATTAAAATTAACATAGTACTCTAAAACTATAATAAAAAATTAAAGTTGGAAATAACAAAAATAGCTATTTTATAATAAAAAGAGAGAGTAGCATATTTTTTGCCAATTATTACCATTTTTAGTTACTATGAATAAAACGACTGATAGTAATCAGAATCAAACGATAAAAGATATCTTTGAATTACTATCATTTTTTTGTTGTTAGTAAAAACTTACTCGTCGTTATCAGTAAATTTTAATAAACTATGAAAACTTGATTTTCTTTCTTGTCGTGTAGCTGAATTGGGCGCAGATAAACTTTGTAAACTTTTTAAACCATTTAAATTTATTCCTACGGATTGAAAAATAACAAAATCCATTATCGGCATTTTTATTTTTATTTTTCTATCGTCCAACGAAAAAAGAAACCAATTCAAATTTCAAAAGTTTATAATCCAACCAACTAATAAAGTTTAATTTGTTTTTTATATTTGTAAAAAATACAGAAGAAGCAGCCGATCGATCCTATAGAGAAAAAAAGATATAATAATTTTTATTGCAAAACGAGAAAACACGAAGAAGAACAAATGTTGCTCTTTCAAAAAGGACACGAGTGGCAGAAAAAAAAAAGAAGTTTATATTTAAAAAAATCATAAAAAAAGATAATTGAGGGAAATAAAAAATATAAAAAAATTGTAAAGAAATAATGCACTTTTTTAAATAAATAAAAAATAAAGTTTGGATGTTTTTGTAACTAAAAAAAAGTTAACTGCCCCCCATAGAGTTCTTTATTATATTCATTTTTTGTTCCTCAATTTTTTTTTAGAATAAAATTATAAAAAATAAAATAGTGACTTTCTCAAAAAATAATAATGGAGAGGGCATTCTGCCAGAAGCCAGGAATATACGTACATACATATTTTTTTTTATTTCATCAAAGTCAATGAATGTTGTTTGTTTGACGTATAGTCCCTCCAAAAAAAATTTTTTATATAAAAGCTGCGTTTAAAAAGGTTTTTATTTTAAAAAAAGCGAATGAAAAAAAAACAAGCATGCTTTTAAATAAAAAAATGTGTTTTCGCTTCGTTTTTTCTTTTTTCGACGTAAAAGAAAAGTTGTTGCAAAATAATAAATGAAAAAAAAAGATTTTTATTGTGAACACTAAAAAAATAAATAAAAAATTGGTTGAATGAACATTGTTCAAAGATGGACGACGGACGCTTAAATTAATTAGAGAGCTTTCTTAGAAAAAAAATCCTTTTTTGCGCAATAATTTTAAAAGGTCAAAATAAAAAAATAATTTTGGTTGTGTATGGATTTCGGTAGCAATTAATTAAGCTAATTAAATAAAAATTATCGTTATTGATAGTAATTAATTTTAAGTAATATTTTTTAAAAAATGGTTACTATCAATGAGAGTAATATAGTTTTAAAAATATTTTGCAAAAGCAGTTACTATCTACAAATTTCCAACCACTTTATAAAGAATTTTTTTCCTGTCGAAGTTCTTCTTAATAAAAGGTCTATGGACGTACAAAAAAACTCTATAAAAATTTAATGTTTTTTTAAACTTTAAATTTCAAAGAAAACAATATTATTTTTTCTACAAAAAAAAAAGAAGAAACCCATTTTTAAAAGAAACTTTTAAATATTTAAACAAAAAATGAAAGAAAATAATCGTGTCTGAATTGGTTCATTTTCCACAGCAGCCGCCAAAAATTGTTTCTTCGGTGCATAGTTTAAAAGTTAAAAGAACGAACGAAAAAAAAAAGAAAGAAAGTTCAAACATTTTCTTTTTCTCAGGGATTGCGTTTATTAAACTTGTTGTTGCAGCATTTCGGGGTGGCACATTTCTTTGAAACAGACATCTTTGAATATTATTTTTTCTGCAACTTTTTTTTTAAGAATCAAAAAAATAAGCCTTTTTTTATAACAATAAATTATGTTAAAGTTAGCAAATTTTTTTGTTGTTTAGATTTGATAATAGGAAAAGGAGGGTTTTGAAAAGGGATTAAATAGGTATTTTTTGTTGCAAAAAAAGGCGAATAAATAAAAGAATTATTCCATAAAATTAGGAAATCGAGTAACTTTTAGTGATAGTAAGAAATTTTAAACAATTTTTTTGCTTACTCTAATTGAGAGTAACATACTTTTAACAATAAATTCCAAAAACAAGTACTATCGAAGTAATTCAGTTTTTTTTCTTCCCAAACAAATTTTGGAACGCCTTTTTGTCATTTAAATTTGCAACTGAACCATTTTAAAGTGGTCCTCTAGAACCAACCCTTTAAAATGCCAAATTGCTTGTGTTATTTTAAACTCCAAATTTAATCAACAAAAAAAAAAGAAGAAATAAACCAAAACAGATAAGTTTAATGTCTCTCTAGTTTCCACTTTTTAAATTCATAAAATTCTACTATGACCAAACTAAACCCGTTTTTTTTGATTGTTTTTAACCAACATAAACTTTTTTTAGAAAAATAAAAGAGAGTAATAAAAGTAAAACGATATTCGACAAAATAAAGTTTCTCTTGCCACAACTTAGCTAAAAATTAAAAAAAGGTAAAGCGACTAGCGATAATAACATTTTATTTAATAATTTTTAGTAATAATTACAATTTTTTAAAAGTAATTAGTTTTTTGAGGGTTGGCTGTGGTTGTATTTTATTTTTGTTAAAAAAGCGGAAAAAATTATTGCACTCGGCTTTATTTTTTAGTATAATTAAATTTATCTTTTAAAAATGCATGAACGCATCCATCCATCTTTATGGAATAATAAAAAATATTTACTAAACCGAAAAACAAGAAAAGGGTTAAAGTAAAAAATAAAGCAAACAAAAAATTAAAGAAATTAGAGAAAATAAATAAAAATAAACAATATTTTTCAATTTTTTAATACTATCACAAAAGAGAGTAATATTTTTTAGCAATATTTTTCACTAACTTTTTACTTACTATCATCACTAAAAATTTAAATTCCACATTGAAGGGTTTTCAGAGCTTAAAAGGGCACAAAAGAAAAAGAAAAAGGATTATTAAAAAAATTTATGGCTTCATAAACATTGCAACAAATCCATCCCATTTTTATCTTTGGTCCAAACAAAAAATAACCGACGTGGGGTTTTCTAAGAATTTCAAATAAACTTTTGGGTTTTCGGTGGAAAGAAAAAAATTATTAAAAACAATAAATTTTTCTGTTAAATATGATTCCATTTAAATAGAATTTTTTCAAGGGTAAAAAAGCCCTCAAAAAACAAAAGAAACAAAGAATAGTAAAAAAAACATTTGTTGCATTTATGCTTCATTACTTCCGAAGCTTTTGAATTTTTGAAGTAAGAAAGAAAAAAAAACCTACGTAAAAAAAAGACAGAGGATAGAAAAGGGAAAAGTTTTTTATTTCCTGTTCATTTTCAAATAAAAAATTTCTTTCCAACAAAAAAAAAGATTTGATTAAAAAAAGTAAGGATGCCGCACTTGAGCTTTTATAAGCCAAGCCATCCGCCTCTCTTTTGTTTCTTGTATGAAAAAAGGATATGATTCGAGATAGACACTATCGTCATTCGAAAAATTCTGTGACTTTTCAATTTTTTTTTTATTTTGCAAAGTAAAAAAGAAATTTGTTGTTGTTGAGTGAATTTTTATGCGTCAATAGAAAAAAATGAAAAAATGAAAAAACAAAAGCAGCAGCTATTACCTTTTTTATTTTTTAATAAAACGATATTATAATTTTAAAGAAAAAGGGACAAAAATGAAATTTGCGCAATAAAGAACAAAGAACAAATATCCGTGTCTTTCTTTTTCCATCCACGTCGAAGAAATTTCTTTCGTTTGATGTAAAGAACGGATAAAAAAAAGTTAGCTTATCCCTCTCTAAATCCAAAAAATCCAAATCCCCACATTTTTTGGTTCATTATTAATAATTTATGGTTACTGTTCAATGATTGAAACGAATTCATTAAATATATTAAAAAAATATAATATTTATCTATTTTTTCACACCACCCAATGCCATCCAACTCTCCACCTTTTAATTATTTCATGCGCATGGAAGCTTAAATTTAAAGTTTAATCTTTTCAACAACAAAAAATTGCTAAAATAAATAAATAAATTTTAAAAAAAGGTTCGCCGCTATAAAAGCTTAAAACATGATGCAATCAAGTTAAATTTAGACTTCTTTTTTTTTTTAAGAAAAAGAGTATAGTTATCTATTTTTGGCGAGGATAATTTTGTAATTTTGTTTACTCTCAATGACAGTTATAAAATTTTAGCATCATTTAAATATTAAGAATTACTCTCATTTACAGTAACAAAACTATAGCAATAATTTTCGAAATATAATTATTATCAAAAACTACAGTTAAAAAACTTTATTTTTTTGCAAAGAAGCAAGCAGCAAATCTTTTTATTCCAAAAAAATAAAAAAGCTTAAAGGATGAATATTTGAAATTATTTTAAAGCAAATTCTTTAAATACATAAAAATGTTTGTTGTTTGTTTTTTTGGTGAATCTGCAAAAACACTTGATATTCCTGAGAATCATCATCAAACAACTAAAACGCAATCCAAATTTCGTAAAAAAAGACAAAAAATAGGAGATTTTTATGAAGAAATAAAAAAAATGTTGTCAATTTCTTAAAATTTGTTAAAATTAGTTTCCAACTTTTTATTTTTAAAATAAAATTACGCAGGTGTGTCACATTTAAATAAAAAAATATAAGTTATTTTTGAGGGAAAGGAAAAGTTGGAATAATGAATTTATCGTTTTTTAATAAATATAAATGTTTTATAAGAATGCATTATAAGTTGAATTAAAATGAATGGACAGAATTTATAAGAAAAGGCAAAGTTGATAGCGTTGAGAAGGATGAATATTTAAAAAGTTTTTTAAGTTCAAAAACCAAATGTTCAGAGTCCTTGAGTGTTCTATGTTTTTTGTGAATGAAAATTTAAGACGTAGAATTTTGAGAGGTAAGTTTTTTGGAATAAAAAGTTTTCAAATTTTACATTTGGAGGTTTCCAAAAAAAGCCTAACAAAAAAAATATCTGAAGAAAAAAATAAGTTTAGAAAATTTTGTGGCGGGATTTCAAGTAACTATTTTTTTACTAAACACGTGGAATTTTTGTTTTAATTGTAAAAATTCCATATCTTTCATCAATTCTCTCTCAACCCGTTTTTTTATTCACTTCCAAAGCCGAGTACAAAAAAAAGAGAGTAAAATGCAACATAAAAAATAACGAACACACAAACCTTTTTTGTTTGGATAAATTAAATGGCCATAAAAAGGAAGTAATTTGATAACAAATATATTTAATTATACCCATTAAACACATGGTTCTGTGCTTACTCAAAAAAAAACCGACAAAAAAAGAAAAAGATAAACCCAAAACTAAATAATGACTCAAAAAATGACTCAAAAAATGTACCAATGTTTCGAGAAAATTCATGAAACGAAATTTTTGTGCAAAAAAATATAAGAAGATTTTATAATAATAGCGTAAATCGACCACCATTTTCAGTTAATTTTCATCTTTGGTTTATTTAATAAAATAAAAAAGGTTAAAAGAGTAATCCTTAAAAAGCTTAATAAACAACAAAAATAATATTTTGAGTTTAAAAAATTAATCTCCTTATCACCACATCTTCTGTGTATGTTTGTTTGTTGTTTCAGAAGGGCATTTGTTTACGTTAGTTACCTAAAATCTTAAACTTTTACTTTTTTTACTCTCAAAAATGTGAAGAATTCAAAAGAAAAATAATCAAAGCAAAAATATGTTATTTTTATGAACCAAAAAAAACTAAAAAAATATGATATCATTGCTTTTGCAACAAAAAACAAAGAAAGATGGATCTCAAATAGAAAATCAAGAAATATTTGTATCTACTCTCATTAAGCCTAGTTGCGCAATGTTATTCTCAAATTTGTTCAACAAAAAAATCTTGAAATTCGAAATTATGAACTTAAAATTGCAAAATTTCAACTATAAAAGTATTTTTGTTTTTGGAGTTAAAGAATCGTAATAACTTTCTCACGTTTCTTTCTTTTTAATGAAGTTTACCTTTACTATAGTCAACGGAAAATCTAATTCTGTTATTCTTATTCTTAGGAACTTATTAAAGCTGTCTCAGCATAGACTTCAAAAATAAAAGCAAGGGTGCAAAATTGGTTATTAAATTTATATATAAAGCAAAAAAGATTATATATAACTCACCCAGAATTTGTTGGAGTCACAGTATTCTTTTTTATATGTCGCTCAGATCGGCTTCGACGAGGTGGCAAAGTATTTCCACGATGAAGTAAAATTTGTGATAATCGATGTCCTCGTTCCATGGCCCACGTCCTACATTTAAACATTATAAACCAAGTTCGAAATTTCAGCAACGAAACCATCAAAACGCAAAAATGCAACAAAAAAATGGCAAAAAGGAAAGGTAAAAGTAAAACATAAAAATGCGTTTTAAAACAAAGAAAAATAAATAAATAAAAATTTTAAAAAAATGTGTGAAAATATTTTATTATTTTATTATTTTAAAAATGGGATAGAATTGTTAATGACTGACTGACGACTGCCGACTGATGTGAAACCGACGACACAATAAACGAAAAATAAAAAAGTGTGAAAAATTTATAAAAAGAAAACATTTATTTGAAAAAAGAATAAAATAAATTTTATTTTTTTGAGAGTCTCAAATTTGACAGAAACCTATCTATTGCATTCTTCCCCGTGTTCCATTCTTAAAAAAATGTTAAAGCCTTTAGGGTAAAATTAAATAAATTTTACAGCTGTCAAAGTTTTATCTTTTCTAATTTTTTTCCTCAGAGCTATAGTTTTATTTTTTTAATAAAATTAAAAATTAAAAAAAGAAACAAAAAGAGAGAAAAGAAAGAGCGATGACACACCAAAACTCACTCACACATTCAACAAACTTTGAAACTTTTGTTTTTATATTGTTTTTCAATTTTGACAAGTTTAAAGTAATAAAATTCTAACACTTTTTTAATTGAAAAAAAAAACAGTTAAAAACAAGAAAAGTTTGAAGCGAAAATAGATAGTATCAACAAAATTAAAAAAATATTGTCAGAATTTACTTACTATCAAAATCATGAAGGCTATGAAATATATTTATACGAATTTGAAAACGAAACTTTAGAAGTTTAAGTATGATGACAATTTTACAAAGGAACAAAAGGAATAAGATTTCAAATTACATTTTTTTGTTGTTTTTGTTGTTAAAATATTTTTAAAGGGTCAAATTAAAACTTAAAAAGGATAGAAAAATTTAGTTTGAAACTTTAAACTTACTTTCGTCGTGACATGATACCAGGAGAAAGGGTTGCATCTGCAGTCTGTAAAAAAAATGAGAAGGATTAAGTTTTGCAACTTGAGAAATAAAAACTTGTTAAGGAGGTTTAAGGTTTTTTGTTACGTCAAAATAGCAAAAAATTTAAAGAAAATGAAAAACGATGAAGTTCAATTTTTTGTCCAAGAAAATTAAATTTTGCATTAGATTCCAGGGTTTTAATTAAAGATCAGTTTTTTACTTTAAAAAATGGGTCCAAAACCTTAAAGAAGCTTTGGTACTGTGAATCTCGCTACAAAAAATTTTATGTCTCCAATTTCCAAAGGAAAATTTAATTGAAAAAATAGCTGAAATTAAGAAAGCTGGAATTTTCAAGAATTTTGAGGAAAGTATTTAGGCGTCACGTATATCCTATTTTTAATATCATTGTTTTGCATTCTCTTCATACTTACTTGGTCACTAGTATTTGGACCTTCATCATCCAAAACTGGAGATTCTCGTTGTTGAGCCTTTTGTCGTTGTTTATCATTTTCTTTAGTATTTTCTTCCATTTCATGCAATAATCTTCGACCACGAACAATTTTGGAAATAATAAACATGGTTACTACTTATTTTTAAAATAAATCTGTATTTTATAACAAAAGTTTTAAAATTGCCTAAAAACAAATAATCTTTAAGAAATAAATAAAAATCAAAGCAACATTTTGACATTTAAATTAAAACTTCACGCATATAAGTAAAAAACTTTTATTGACGCATCTTTTTTTTCACGAGAAAAATTTTAAATAATAAATAAACATATTTAAGAATGGGAAAATTTATTTGAAAGGTTTTTTTTTGAAAATGTGTGAACTTTGTAATTTTATAAAGGCATGAAAAAAAGAAATAAAAGTGCGAAATGAAGTCATTATAAATGCATGGGCAATGTCAACCAACAACGTCTTTTAGATTTGAAAATGTGGTAAAAAACACAATACTAAGAAAATAAATAAAATTCTTGAAACAATGAGATAGTAAGGCTACAATACCAATAGTTGGAAAAAAAGTGTTACTATCTTTCACGGTGTGAAAAAAAATTTCCTTTGTTAAAATAATTTTTTTGATTAGAACTTTGATTTTTGCTTTTAAATCGAAAGTGCTTTTTTAAATTATTTAATTACATCTAAATTCTTATCAAATAAATTTTAATAACTTTTACGCGTCAATTTTGTCAATTCATCACTCTCTCTCTCTCTCTCTCTATTGCTTGACACAAGGAAGTGTTAAATTGAATTCAACAAAAAGTACATGAATGTATGAACGAACATGTTTAAAAAAAATGCTGAAAAAAATATGTAGTTTCCTTTCAAAAAAATTGGTTAATTTTAAATGAAGTCAGTTAGGTTTTTTGAAAGGTGAAGAAACATGAAACATGTCTGTGGTTTTAGAGATATTGTTTAAAAAAAATATGAGCTAAAATGTAATAAAAAATTAGTTGATGAATACATAGACTTTTCTTTTTTGGAAAATGGGTATATTAGAATGGAAAAAAAATGAAAAGAAAAAAAGTAGATCAAAGGTTTAGCTTGATTATGTTATTAAAGTAATTAAAATGTGGAGGAGTTCGGTATGGTAAAAAGCGGCTTCATAGAGTTTCAAATAATGAATGACTTTTAATTTTGTTGCATAATTTTTTAAGCGCACTTCAAAAAACCCATTTTATAAATTACTAAAAATTAAAAAATTAGACAATGGCACAGTTGTTAATGCCGAAGTATCGTATGCTAAAATCTCAGAGCTTGGAAATAGTAATAATTTTTTTCTTTAAAATTATTTAAATTCCCCCAAAAAATTAGTCAAAATTTCTTTATTAGTTAGATTTTACTTTTGGAAAAGGATAAATTCGCTCTGATATTGCAGGATTTAAGTAGCAGCCGATGCAAGAAGTACCATATTAATAAAACTTTACTTTTTTTTTCAAACCAAGAACAATAATATATATAAATGTCACATTTAATACCACCATCGCTTTTATAATATACTATTATTTAGAGAAAAAATAGCATCCATTAAAGCACCAAATGATAAACCTGACTTATGCGGATTTAAATCAACCATTTATAAGCCACTTTTCTGTACACCCATTTTTTTTATACGCTCGCCCGAGAGAGGAAAAGGAAAACGTCATAAAATAAAACAAAAAATGGGCCAATTTTAATATTTAAATTTTTTTATGTAGCAATAAAACAATGCAATGCAATTTTAGGAATGATGGCAATAAAACATTTTTTTCAATCAAGCATAAATAATAAAATTTTATGACCCCGATGAATAAGTTTAAATTCGACCTTTTATCTATCCACAAACCTCCACCAACACACGACCACCTCCAGCGATAAAAAGAAAAAGTTTTAAAGTCAAATTTAAATATGTTAGTAGCAAGCTACTAACCGTAAAAATATTGAAGAATCATAAATAAGATAGGATAAAGTTTTTTTATTTTGAAGTTTGTTCCCTCCATATTTTTTTTGTACCTTAATTTTATTGGAGGGAGGTAAAAAAAATTTTGCAACGTCTTAAGTAGATTTAAAAATAAACTGTAAATCTACGATGAATTATTTTTTGTGTTACCTCCACCTAAAAGAATACTGTTTTTTTGTGAGAAAAGCAAGTAAAAATAGAAAGGGCTTTAAAAAAATAATGCATAAAAAGATTTATTTCTAAAAATACAAAAATCTTTTTTTTTTTTTGTCGTCGTATTATTATTTTGTGGGAGTGAGCAGTAAATCTGAATATGTATGTTTCTTTATGCACCTCAAAACTCAACAATAATGAAAAAACAATATTTTTGTCAAAATCATATTTGGAAGAAAATATGAAAGTAAAAAAAAAAGCAGAAAATGCGTGGAAGCTTTGAATGGGATTAATGATGCTTTGTTTTGCGCTAATTTTATGGCAGTTAATGTTCAAAAGGACAAAATACAAAAGTAAAAAGATCGAGCGCTTTTCAGCTGTCAAAAAAATTCATAAAAAAACATAGATTTCAAAAATCTCTTTTGAAATAAAAAATTTCTAAGCGAGTGCCAAAAAAATAAAAAAAAATTTTGGTGGTTTTGACATACATATTTTTTTGAACATTAGAAAATAAAGAACTAAAATGAAGGGCTTTTTTGTTTTGTTTGCGGATGTTTAGTCAATCATTTCATCCAAGGAAAGAAAATGAGGAGAGAGAAAAAATTTGAGTGCGCAATGAGGTGAAATTAATTTAATGTTGCTGGTCCTGCTTTTTTTTTCGACGTTTTTATTGGGTCTTTTTTATTTTGGTTATGTTTTTATTAAAATAAATATTCTCAAAAGAAAAAAGAAGAAAAATTTGTTTAAACCAAAATTGTTTTTCATTTTTTTCTTAACAAAGTTCCTGGTATTTATTTTTTTTTTTTTTTGCTTTTTATTTGTCGTAAAAGAAATTTTTTTGATGGAGTTTTCAAATCGAAAAAATAAAAACAAAATTATGTTTAAAACAAATGGCAAAAATGAAGGTTCATTATGAAAATTTTTTTAATCGTTAAAAAAATTTAAAACACTATTTCTAAAAATGTAAAAATGAAACTTGTTAAATCATCCAAAGAAAAATTTCTAAGAATAAAAAATGTTTAATTCAAGTAAAAAATAGAAAATAAAAAGTCTTCAAAGTGACTATCAAATGTTTAAAATGTTTTACATAATTTTATTAGCAAAAAATAAAACTTTCTTAGAAGTTTTTCTTTCTTTCTCATTTATTGGATTGGTTGGTTTTACATTAATATTCAAAAGTTGCAAGAATAGAAATTATGATGATATAAAAAAATGAAAGAAGGAGTAGCGTTGAAACAAAGAACGAGTTTTAAGCGGCTTAAAGTATCCCAAAATAAAAAAAATTGGAGTTTTAGCAAGACTTTAAAAAAATATATTTAGCAGATACTTCCAAAATCACAACATTGTTTTTAAAATAAAAATAAAGACACGATTTCAAGCTTTTCAATTCCTTAAAAATCTCCGCCTATTTTTTAAATTCAAACCTTCTAATTTCTTTAAGAATCAAACTAAAAATGCGTGAAACAAAAATTCATATAAGTCATATTTTAAAATTCAATCTGACAAGGAAAAGCCCACATATCTTTTTTAACATCTTTTTGTGTCTTGTTATTATTATTTTTCAACAACAATGGCTTTTCAACCAAAATTAATGTTCTGAAACTATGGGTTTCTTTTTGTTGACAAGAAAAAATATATGTGAAAGAAAGACAAAGGATATGAAACCTAATAAAATTGAAAAATTTATGTGTCAGTTTTTTTCTTTTCAAAATCACCCGGAAATGAACAAAACATAAAAAGGAAAAAACGAATAAATCTAAGAATTTGTAAAAAAAAATAATGGGCGGCGGCATTTGTAAAAAGAAATGATAAAGGAAAAATACAGTAAAATTAGACCAAAATTTATAAATTTGAAAATAATATAAAATATGGAGTTTAAAATTTTATGGTTTTCATTTTTCTTTCTTTTTTCAGGAAAACGATAAAATTCAAGAATGACTTTCTTTAATAACAAAAAAAGCCACAGTAATCTACGAAAGAAAGGAGCAAGAAACCATGGAATTTTTAAATTTTTTTACTGACATAAAAATCAAAATCGGACAACTCATAAAGTTTTGGTGAAGCAAGTTTCTTGAAAATTAATTTTAACACAAAAAAAATTAATACATGGAAGAAAGACACCGGGTTTTTCCACCGGTAAAAATGTTCAAACTAAATATAATATTTAACAATCTTTCCTCCTTTTTAAAAAGAAAAAAACATTCAAAAAAGCATGTAACACATAAAAAATTTAAACGACTTTAAAAAAAAGTGGGCTTAAATAATAATGGAATTTTTGCAAAAGAAAACAATACTCTACTTTTAGCAACAAAAAAAGGAAAAAGTAAAAAATAATTCTTACTTTTCTTTCTCTACGTCAAAATGCCACCCAAGAATAGTTTCCAAAAGTGCTTTTAAAAGGACACGTTTACGTTGGCTTTTATAATCTCGAAAAGCTACAGTATAAAAAAACAAGATTCAATGAAATTCATAAGAATTTAATTTCAAAAAAACTATAAACAATTCCAAAATTATTCCGCCTGAAGCCAAACTTTTATAACATTTTTTCTATTTTAGTCGCCGCCATCCAACAACGGTGTTGGTGGCTTTGGTGGTGGTAGTTGACTTCCGTCTTTAAAATGCATTTCTTTAAACTTCATTATTCTTTTCTCGAAAAAAGAAAAAAGAGAATAAGAGAAAGGCTAAAAAAAGTATAATAGCCGCCAAAAGCTCCCCAAAAATGAAAATGACTTGTTAAGCTTAAAACAATTTTATTTTTTTGGAAGTACCCCAGCGCAAAGAAAAAAAAAGTGAAACGTAATCCTCTTAAAAATCTTCTTCCTCCATTTTTTTAGAGTTTAGCTGCTTCCTTTTTTATTTAAAGGCATTTTTTCTTAAAACTTTAAAAACGTGGCAACTACAAAAAATGTTTAACTAAAAACAAAAAACTTGGAACAAATATTTATGTATTTATAGGGGTAATCTTAATGACGCACAAAACAAAGATATTTCATTAAAACTTAATCCAGGTTTCCTTTTTTTTCGTTTTTTTTTTTGGAATATACGTACTTTTTTTTGGAGAGATAATTGGATATACGCAAAAATTATGTTTCATAATAACAAAGAAAGGGTCAAAAACCTTTGTGTCAGTCATTGTTTCTAAAAATAAAACAAAACAAAATGATACATTGAAACAATGAGGTCTAAAAAAAAAATACACGTAAGCATGTTTCAAAAAATATATATACTGTAACAGTAAAAGAAAATTTGAAAATAATACGCATTGACTTTTTTTGAGCATTGAGGCTTCGTTAAAAGAAATGATAAAGATGAAATTTTTGTTAAGGCCAAAACGTGAGAGATTATAAACTTATTAATCAAATATTTTTATAGATCTAAAAATTAATCCAATGTTTTCAAAGTTCTGTAAATACATTTTTCTTTCGAGGTTCCAAAAATAAAGGAAGATTTGTTATACTCTCTAAGTCAAATATTTTTATTTCAAAATGAAAAATTTACATACTTTGAAATCTTCGTCATTTATTACCCAACATCCATGAAAAAGAAAAAAGCGTAAAAAGAAGAAATCTAAAAGTGGATTGACTTTCTTTTTTTTTCATCAATAAACTTCATGCAAAAAAGCGTTGATTAGTAACGAATGGTAGTGGCACAGCGGCAAAAAAAAAATGTTGTAAATTGGTTAATTGAAAGGTTTTACCAAAGAAAAATGTTTTTGGGAAAAAATATAAAAGCTTTTTCTTTTTATTTCGAAAACAAAAAAGATTTATAAATAGTAAAAAAGAATTTCGTGTTTAAAAAAAAGTTGGAGGGAAAATGAATAAAAAACTAAAACAGAAAACAAAATTAATTACAATAAAAATTGTTTGGCCCCAAAAATCCATGCACTATTCTATTCAGGAACAAACTCTTTATTTTTAGACTTTAAAAAGCGATTGCTCCAAGAATGGCATTCAAACATTTCAACGTAAAAAGGTGTTCTATGTATCAAAATAAAATTTATTATTTTTAAACCGGATATGTATTTTATTGGCTTATGTAAACGAATGAGACGACAAACAAACGAAGAGATTTTCTAAAACATTCCTTTGAAAGTAAAAGAGTGCAAAAGTCAAAAATACTATTATTAGCCAATTTTAGAGCCTTCGATGTATATACCAGGAAATAAGAAACTTTTGCTTTTCTGCTACACCGCCGAATAAAAAAAAAGTGACGCTAAATAAAAGTGTTTTCCCATTCGACGAAAAAAAGATAAAGAAAACGTGCGCTTTTAGCAACAAAAAACTTAGCATGCAAAAAAAGTAATAATTTATTGTTTTAAACTTTGAAAGGTAAATAAACAAAACAAAACAAAAAAAAGTGCAGCGTAAAAAGATGTTACTTCATTATGGATTCTTTAGCATGTGGCTTTATTATCTCCATTTTTATGCAAAACGACGAACGAGAATTTAGGTTAGAACTTTTTAAAAATTTATTTTAGAATAAAACCAAAACTTTAATATCCATGATCTCATTATTTGATAAGTTTTCTTTTTTATTGAAAATTGAGATTTGAAATTATTCGAAATATAAAAAAAGCTATAACATAGCTATCAAGTAACCAAATATAAAAGTGACACAGAATGCTTTTTAGAAAAGTCATATGACCATAATTATTTAAGAATGATGGCATTTTTTAAAGAAGTTTTTGAAGTGTCTTAAAAGATATCAAAATTTCACCATTTTTTTTAATAAATGACAAAAACACAAAGAAGAAAATTCAACATCACAAGGAAAAAAAACTATACAATTCAGCATCCAATATCTAAAAAGAGGGTGGCAGTGGCAAACAAACCTTCTGGTGCCGGAAAGAAACTAAAACCTTCTGTTTTTTTTTTCAATGATCTTAACCCTCTTTTAAAAAAAATTCAACGCCCTCCACTGCCACTTCCAGAAAATAAATAGGATCAAAGTCATACACACTTCTTTTTTTTTTTAGAAATTTTACTCTTCTCTTACTTGTCTTTTTTTCGTTTTTGTTTTTCGTTGACTCGAGTTTTTGAAGCTCAAGAAAAAAATAATAGGATAAAAGCCTTTCTTTTCCTTGTCGTTTTTGTTTCCGATGATGAGGATGAGTTTCAATTTTTTTTAAACAAAAACAAAATAACCCCGAAACTAAACACCATTTCTTTTCCTTTGCACTCTTTTTAGTTTTGCCCAAACAGAAAAATATGCAGAAAGAGAAAATTGTTTTAATAAAAAAACAAAAGAAAAAAATTATTTTTAAAAAGCATCCATAAACGAAGAAGCAACATCGGTCGCAGCGCTGGTATAGTTTTGCAAAAAAAAAAAACATGTCTTTGTTAAAAAGTTGAAACTTTATTTTTGTAATTGTTTGAAAGATTTTGCGCGTGTGGTCTAAATTAATAATGTAAAATATGACAAAACATTTTTGTTACTATTAACACTATTTTTGTATAAATTATTTAAACCTTTTACAAAAGTATGAAGAATAGCGTCATTGAACTTCTTTTGTTGGTAGTTTTCAAAAAACTTTTAGCGATGTTTTTACAAACAAAGAAATCTTTACAGCAACAAAAAAAGTTAAAAGAAAAGAGGGTATTATTTTTTTTTTAAATTGGTTTGAAATGATTCAAAAAAATTAAATTAAAGAAATAATGCAAGTCAACATAAAATCACTGTGTGTAATAGAGAGATATGTGTAACTAAATTTTTTATTATAAAAATTCTAACATTTAGTTTAAAAGAAAAAATACTAAAATATTTCTCAAGAACCAAAAAATATTTTTCCATGAAATCCATTGTAAATTCGGTGCATAATTTTCTAAAGGATATTAAAGGCACGCGCTAAAAAAACATAATACGACACTCATTTTTAACATTAGAAAATGTTGTCCAATTAATTCAAAAATAAATAAAAAATATTGCTAATAATCGTTTTTAAAAATAATAGTAAAAATTACGAGCTTTTAAATGATGAACTTTGTGATTGAGGCTGGTGAATTTTTCCTTCTGACTGTGTTGAGTAATAATGTTGTTGTTAGGTAATTTGCATTTTATGTGATTATTTTTTTGTTGAGTTTTAAAATTTGCATATTAAATAAAGTTTTATTTTGTTTGATTTCACTCTCTTTGCTTTTGTTTTTCATCATTTTGTTCTAAAGCTTCATTATCTTGTTCAACTTTCAACAATGAATCATCTGTTATGGATTATTTTTGCAATATTTTTTCAAAGTTTATGCTTGATTGGAATTACAGTGTTTACATGTGAAAAGAAAAGTAAGTTTTGTTTATTTCTTTGGAAGAAAATGGATGAAGATAACTTTTAATGGTAAAGAAAATAGCATATGGACGCGGTTACATGTGGAATGGGGAAGCTGGTAATAGCTTTATTGCTATAATCTTCTGGGATATCTTTCGGTTTTTTCATTTTACTAATGTTTCAATTTTTTAGAAAAGAAAAAGAATATTGTCGTCGCAACTAAAAAAGGAAACAAAAAAGCAGGAGCAGGGAAAAATGATGATGACGAAGAAGAAGGATCAGATGAAAAAGAAGATGAGAAACCAATGCCAACGTCAAAAAAATCTCAAGATAAGAAACCACCTGTGAAATCAAAGAAGCCACCACTACCAGCATCAAAGAAAGGCAAAAAAGAAAAAGGCAAAGGAAAAAAGGGAAAGAAAGATGAAACTGTAAGTTTTATGCTTTGATTACTGTTTTGTTTTTGATTGATTATGTTTGTTCTTTCTATTGATAGACTAACATACTATTGCTCAAAAGCTTATGGTTTTGTGATTTAAAGATATTAAACGAACTTATTACTCTTTAATTAACTAATGTCTTCTTTTTTTAGGAAATCACTCAAGATCCTGATCTCAGAAGTCGTGATAATTATCAATGCGAATCAACTAAAGAATAAATGGTTTCAAATTTAACATGCTTTATTTTTTGTCTTTTTTTTGTATGTTTGTATAATATAATATTTGTATGTATCATAAAGATGCTTTTATTCCTTGGCATTTTAAGCAGTTAATTAATTTTTTAAAGCTTTTATGCTTTATTTGAAGGATGCGAGACTTGGGTGTAGCTTAAAATTATGTTTTGTACGCCACTATGTAGCCTCAATAATAAATTTTAAAAAAGAACTTTCATCAGCTTCCTATTAATCTTATGTACTTTTTTTTTTATCTCTTATTCCATCGTTTTTGTGTTTCCAAAAATCATCATTTTTTCTTTGTTTTCTTGCTTCTTTTTATTTCGATAAAATTTTGTTAATTGTTTGATCCTTAATTAGCCATTAGTCATTAATCATTATATTTCCATTCCAATTCCATCCAATTTTTTTCCTCCAAAAATAATTGTGATAAAATAATAAGCAAAAAAACATATAATTGAAAACAAGCTGTTATAACACCATCCATCCTCGTTAAAGAATTCTTCTTTTTTTGCTTATCACTTTTTTCTTTATTTTTTCTTCTGTCCCTTTGAATGTCCGCTTTCAGACACCATTGGAGCAGCATTGGCTAAAACGATGGTGTTAAAAAATTCAATCATCTCTTTTTGCTCCTCGATTGCTACTTCTTCATTTTTGTTTTCTTGGATTCATTTAAAAATAGCTCCATCGTAATCAAAAAAAATGATGATGGGTGTGTCTCCGATCGCTTACTTTTCTATGACCAGAGACCGCCACTTTTTAACTTATCTTTAAATTGGAGCCAAAATAATAGATATTATTGTAGTGTGAAAAATACTTCTTCTTCAATGAGAACGACAATAATTTTATGACATTTTTTTAATTGCTATTTTTTAGTTTGATCAGCTTTGAAGTAAACTATAATTTGTTGAAGGATTGCAAAAATAAATTTAATTAACAAAAAGAACTAATTTTTAAATTTTGAAAATCCCAAAATTAAGAAACAATTTTTTGATTATTCGAATATCTTTAAAATTTGCTTATTTTTATACCTAATATTTTCGAAAGTTTTCGCGATACGAAACAAAAAATATAATTTTGCTTTTTATTATTTATTCTCTGTTTTTGCAGTTAAATATTTTTTTAAATAACGATCTGGATTTCAGTGTATTTTCAAACAATGGGTAAAAATATTACCATCGGCAGTTTTAAACAGCTGGTAATATCAGCCATTATTGGATTATTATTTTTATCCTGTACAGTGATAGCGCAGACGTATCAAGATGATGAAATTATAAGTCTTCCCGGTTTAACTTTTACTCCAACTTTTAAACAATATAGTGGCTTCTTTAATACAAACACTGGAAGTTCTTTGCATTATTGGTAAGTTTAATTTCTTCAATAATACGCGAGATTTCGAAACAAAATTTTATAATTAGGATGCAAAACTTTTTTTACTAATTTTCCGGCGTTAAAAAAATTTTGTTTCGTTTTGTTACTGTTTCTTTTCATTTTTTTCATGTGAAACAAAAAGCTATAATTGAATTAAATCAATAAGCATAAAAAGAAAGGAAAAATAATTTTAATTGCATCAGTAATAAATTTTTAAGCAAACATAAAAAATTTTTTGAGAAAGCGTAGCGTTGATAAGAATAAATGTCCAATAATAAAAAAAGAAAAAAATGGATTATTCAATTCTTTGCTTTTCTTAAAAAATTCTTTTTATCAGAACTGAAGCAATGTGTAGCGATGATGTTAGTTAGTTAGTTAGCTAATAATTATAATACATTAATCTGAGATTAAAACAAAGTTTTTGATGAGAAAGAGAGACAGTAAGAAATTTGAGAATATTGAAATTAAAAAAGGGCTTAAAATTAAAAAAAGGATTAAAGATTGTGAAGAATATTGTACAGTAATGAATCTTTTGAAACAGCAAATGGAAAATCTCGAAACATAGATACATAATTTAATACAGAGTTCAGCAAAGAAAATAATTTAGAGCATAAACTTTCTTTTTTTTCCCTAATCGAAACCCAAATTTATTATGTTTTCAAGCAGTTAGTGAAATTCGAAAGCTTCATTCTCTTATAATTTTTTTAGGTTAGTTGAAGCTCAACAAAATTCAACTTCAGCTCCATTGCTTTTATGGTTAAATGGTGGCCCAGGATGTTCATCGCTTTCTGGTTTATTTCAAGAAAATGGACCATTTCAACTTAATCTTGATGGAAATTTAGTTGAAAATATTTATTCATGGAATAAAGTAAATAAATAAATACACATCCAATTTTTTATAGTTTTAACTTTTTTTAGATTGCAAATGTTTTATATCTTGAAGCTCCGTGGGGTGTAGGATTTTCTTATAATACTGGAGCAAGCGGAATGCACAGTGATAATTGGGTATGCAAAGTCATAGTTTGTTTGAAAGTTTGAGTGTTGCTCTTTTTTTAGACTCGAGATGATAATGCTCAAGCTTTACAAGGTTTTGTTCAAAGATTTTCATATTATGCTGGAAGAGATTTTTATATCACTGGTGAATCTTATGGAGGTATGTCAACAATGACAGTCAAATATAATTTACTAATTTTTTTTAATCACACGATGTTACTGAGAATCTTAAAATCAAAACCAAAAAATATGTGCAAATATTTTTAAACCTAAAAATTCAAGGGTTTCTTCGAAAAATTGTGTAGCGAAATAAATTTGGAATTTTTATTTAATTTCTTTCCCTCTCTATTGTTTTTGCAAAAAAAAAAATATTGCAGATAAATTTTTTTCGATTTTTTTCCATTATTTTTTGTTTTCAGGTGTTTATGTTCCAACTTTGGCTCAAAAAGTGACCGAACTCATCGACAATAATGCCATTAATTTAAATTTCCGTGGCATTGCTGTAGGAAATGGAATTCTCAGTAATTTCCGTCAAGTTGATAGTTATATGGATCTTTCATATTATCGAGGAAATATTGGCAAAGATCAAATGGAAATGCTTAAATCATGTTGTCCATATCCGCTTGAACCGGCACAAATTTGTAATTACACAGCCACATATTTAATTTTTGATCCCAAAACCGGTGATTATGGTCCAAATCCAGCTAATAATTCCGTGGCTTTCCAAAATTGCGCTAATGCTATAACAAATATTGGTGAATTAGATATGTGGGGTGATTTTTATGCGGATCCATATAATTTCCTTCAAGCTTGTTACTCTGACACAAGTGGTTTTCAAGATGGATTAGAAAAATATCGAAAAGTTGAAAAACTTCGTTCAATTTTGTCTCAATTTACTAATTCTCCCATCGTCACTGAAGGTTACACAAATAATTTCGTGGATCAAGGAGCTAAAATTAATACACGATCAACGGATCAATTCGGAGGATATCGATGTTATTCAAATGATTTAATGATTACATATTTAAATCGAGCGCAGGTTAAAGCGGCTATTAATATTCCTGCAGCAGCGCAAAATATTAAATGGGTTGATTGCAAGTTAGTATTTTATGTTTTGATCTAAAAAAATTAAAGACAAATCCCAAAATTTGAGACGGGAAGTCTCACAACAAAAATTAAAGGAAATAAAAAATAGTTAATTGTATTTCTTTAAACAAAATGTTTGACTTTCTAAATTTTGGCCTAAAAAAGCTTTTGTTTGATAATCAAAATCGAAATTATTTAAACTTCAGAAACTTTTGTTAGATTTTAAAAAACTCAAAATTATAATTTTCATTTTTTTCTGAATTTAGATAATTAAAATAAAATATTTTTAGTCCCGATATGGATGGAAATTACTCTCGACAATATCCAGAAATGGATGAAGTTTTCCAATATCTTCTCAACTGGGGTAGCGGCCTTAAAATTCTTGTTTATAATGGTGACACAGATTCAGTAAGCTTTTATTCCTTCCTAAAAACAAATTTCGATTCGATTAAAAATCAAAAAAAATAATAACAATATATTTTTTAAGGTATGTAATTATCTCGGGGATCAATGGTTTGTAGAAGATTTAGGACTTCCAACAGTTGGACGTAGAACAAATTGGCATTTTTCATATCATCCTGGATTCACTTTAGCTGAGGTTGCTGGTTCACACCAACGATTTGAAATGGTTACTCCACGATCATATATTGATTTAGTTACGATTAAAGGTTCGGGACATATGGTACCTACAGATCGTCCAGGACAATCCCTTCAAATGATAGCTAATTTTGTGGCTGGAAAAAGTTATGATGTTCCTTTAAATATTTCTATTGATCCTCTGCCTTTATTATCACAATATAAAAATGTTGAACCTAATTGTGAGTTAGTATAAAAATGGGAGGTTTAGGTTCTAAAAAATAGTTAATTCTCCGCGTAAAAAATACATTCCTAAAACTTAAAAAGTCACTTTCATGGCGAAATATATTTTCTTTGCATGAGCAAGAAAATAATTGATATAATTATTTTTTAGTAACTCGAAGAGAAGCTGATAAAGTTTATTCACTTCCTGGATTAACATTTGATATAAATTTTGATAATTATGCTGGTTATTTAAAAGGTGTGGATGGTAATTATTTGCATTATTGGTAAGTTAAAAAAATTGTTTCAACAAAAAAATTAAATGATATTTTTTATTTAGGCTTTTGACATCCCAAATGAATCCCGGAAGTGATCCATTATTCCTTTGGCTTACCGGTGGACCAGGTTGTTCAGGGCTTGGAGCACTTCTCACTGAACTTGGCCCATTCCGTCCAAATCCAGATAATCGAACACTTTCTGAAAATCCATTTGCCTGGAATAAATTTGCTAATGTTTTATTCATCGAATCTCCTCGAGGTGTTGGATTTTCATTCCAAGATAAAACAATAAATAATGACACAATTTGGGATGATGATCGAGTATGTTTTGTTATTTATTTAATCTTAAAAGTGTCAACAAATAAATATGAAAAGTTTTAGTCTGCTCAAGATGCATATCTTGCATTAAAAGATTTCTTCAGCGTTTACACAGAATTTCAAAATCGTCCATTTTATGTTGTTGGAGAATCTTATGGTGGAGTTTATGTTCCAATGTTAACTTCACTATTAGTTGAAAAAATTCAAGTAAGCACATTGACGCCTTTTTGTGGCACACGAAATCTTGAATGAAAAGTTTTAAAAGACAAACTTCTTCGAAAAAAATAATACAGAAAATTTTTAGAGCGGTGATTTACAAAATGTTAATCTCGTTGGTATGGCAATTGGTAATGGAGAATTAAATTCCGTTATTGGTAGTAATTCCCTTCTATCAGATATGTATTATCATGGTTATATGGGAAAAGGGTAAATTAAAAGCTTTCCAAATATTTTATAATTCGCAAACAAAAAAAAACTTGCAAATTTTTTAGTGAATGGGATACTCTTGCTCAATGTTGTAATACCACATATCAAGAATTGCCTTTATGTCGATTTGATGAACGATATTATGTTGATATGTATGGTAATGCAGTACCTAAAAATCAAAATGATTCATGTGATGTATTAATTGCGAATAAAATTAATAATGTTTGGACTGAAGATATGCTCGAATAGTGAGTTTTTAAAAACATTAATAAATGAAAATATCCCTCACTTTTTTAATCGAAATTTTTTGAAACTATTTCCAAAGAAATAATTGCAAATTTGATTTTAAAACATCGAAAAAAATTTGGATTTTATAAGGAATTTTTTTTAGTTCGGATGTTTATAATCAAAATCAAGATTGCTATCAACAAACTTCATATCTTTTGGGTTCAGTTCGTTCAGCTAAAACTCGACAAAAGGTTAAACGTCATGGTCATGCAGTCCTTCAAAAACAACGAGATGCCATAGTTACTAATTATGTTAATGCATATCTTTATAAAAATGATAATGTAAGCAGTTTAATTAATTTCTGAATTCAAAAAAATGTGGTATATTTTAGTATAATCCAATTAGCACTGATCAACTTGGAGGTTTCCCTTGTTTTGGAACTGATGCCGCAGCAGATTATTTAAATCAACCTGAAGTTCGTAAAGCTCTTCATGTACCCGATAATAATCCATATATTCATCGATGGGGTTTTTGTGAGTAAGTGTCTTTTATCAACAAACAAAAAAATATGGAAAGCAAAAACTTAAAAAAGTTTTCACAAAAAAAATTAACTTTTTTCATGGAAAAATTTTTCAAGTCTTTTGGGAAAAAATAATGAAAAAAGATTATTTCTTTAGTTATCTGCCATTAAACTTCATTTCATTTTCTTTAACTTTTCCATGATAAATTTATACTTATTTTTATAATTAGAAATTAGCTTTGCGCAGAGGCGATAACGTGACCAATGAGGGAAACCGAGGTGCGTTTATTGCTGGTTGAAAACTTTCACCAATTACCCGCGATGGTCTCTGAAATATGAGTGCCATTTGCAATTTTTGGACAGCCCTCTGGGGCTTTATTTTCTTTTTTACATAGCAAATCCATGATGGATTTTGTTTTGCGTATCTTTGCAACATGTTATTCCCATTTGCGTTTGAAACATTTTTGCAAATTCCCAATGAAAAAAAATCTCTTCATCAAGCAGACCAGAATTGCTTTGTTTTTACAACATTGTAATGACCTTTTTATAGTGATTACATTAATGAAAATTACAATCGACAATACAATGACACAGGAATCTTCTTCGATCGAATTTTAACTTCACAATACCCAATTAAAATTTTAATTTATAATGGTGATACAGATTATGTAAGATTTCCTCAAACCCAAAATACTTTTTCATAAAAACTTTTATTAGGCATGCAATTTTATTGGCGATCAATGGTTCGTGGAAGGCATAGCCCAACGATGGGGTTTAGTCACAACTAAAGCATACGATGAATGGCATTATCGTAATGAAATAGCAGGATATATGAAACAATTTGCAGCACAAAATGTTAAAATTAATCTTGTCACTGTTAAAGGTGCAGGCCATATGGTTCCCATGGATCGTCCAGGACCAGCGATGCAAATGATTTCAAATTTCTTTAATGATCGAGATTTATCTTTGCCCTTGGTTTATAACACTGATAATACACCATTAAAACGACAATATCGAATTCAAGAAATGGTGAGTAATAAATCAAAAATTAATAAACTTTTTCATTCATGAAACAAATTTCTTTAAATCAAAATTAACTAACAAAGCAATAATTTTCAGTTAACAAATATAACAATAACCCAAAGAGTTGGAGCATTCCGTAAAGCTAAAGGCCTCCTTCAAGGTACACCAAATGAAATAAAACGAACCAAACGTGAAGTTCGACCTGATCCATTCCGTCCACCACCAGGAAGTAAAGAAAATGATTTTGTTAAATCCCTTCCTGGAATAACATTCCAAAATGCTAAACATTATTCGGGTTATCTTGAAGCTCATACAGGTGTATTCTTACATTATTGGTTGATTGAAACTCCGTTTAATCCTGAAACAGCTCCACTTATTCTTTGGTTAAATGGTGGACCTGGATGTTCTTCCCTTGGTGGTTTGATTAATGAACTTGGACCTATTCGACCATCAAAAGACGGAAATAATTTAATGGAAAATCCTTTCGCTTGGACTAAAGTAAGCAAGCCAATGCGATAAACTTTTAATAAAATAAAAAATAAATTGTTTGCACTTTTGCCACAAAAAGAAAGTAATTATTAAATTTTTTTTATTTTATTTTTCTAGGCTGGTAATGTATTTTTCCTTGAATCACCTCGAGGTGTTGGATTTTCATTCAGCACCGCTGAAGCTGAAGTACCATCATCTGCGCCATACAATGATACTTACGTATGTCATCTACCTTTTTTCATTTCGTGTTTTTATTCTTTCTTTTTGTTTTGCAGACCGCTGAAAATAATGTCCTTGCAATTAAAGCCTTCTTTGCTCGATATCCAGAATATCATAATCGAAGCTTTTATATTACGGGTGAATCATATGGTGGAGTTTATATTCCAACTCTTACTGATGGTTTAATTAAAGCTATTCAAGTTAGTAAATATTTTTAAGCTAAGGAAAAAATAAAATAATTTTTATAATATTTTTAGTCTGAAAATTTGAATTACATTAATTTCAAAGGTATCGCAATTGGAAATGGTGAAATGAGTGAATTGCTTCAAATTAGTTCAGCTGTTAATTTACTTTATTATCGTGGCGTTTTTGATTATCCGTAAGCTTCATTCTGAGTAGCATTTTCAAAAATGAAATCGATTAATTTTTAGAACCTTTTTGAACATTTCCAAATGTTGCCCTGGAAATACTCCACAAATTCCCGGCTATCTAACACCATGCGACTTTACTCAATATGTCACTGTTGATACTTATGGTAATGCTCATGGCATTCAAAGCAGTGATCCACATATTTATCAATGTGGACAATATGTTGAAAAATATGGTTTCTTAATGGTTTGGGAAACTCTGTAAGCTTTAAATTATTTCATCTAAAAAGCCTAAACGAATGAATATGTGATTTCCAGAAATGATGTTTATAACACCTTCCAAGATTGTTATAATCCACCATACAATAACACAGGATTATCAAATAACAACAACAATAATGTTCGAAAGCGAAGTAAACGAAGTGTCGAAATTTCAAATAAACCTGGACAAATGTTAGCACAAAATTTTAATTTTGTTGATATGGCGGTTCGTAATCTTGAAAACACAAAAGGTTAAACTTATAATTAAAAAAGTTTTAGAAATTGTTAAATAAAGATTCAACTGATGCTTTTCGAGGAGTTTATTGTTATCAAGATGATGCTTCGGTAGGTTATCTAAATCGAAATGATGTTCGAAGCGCTCTTCATGTAAATATTCCTGGACTTCCAGCTTGGCAAGATTGCAAGTAAGCCTTTCCCATTTACTAAAAAACCTTCTTAAAAATAATCCATTATCTTCAGTGATGACATAAATGAACACTACCATCAACTTCATAATGACACAACCCCAGTTTTTGATAGTATTATTGGAAGCAATTATCCACTTAAAGTTTTGATTTATAATGGCGACGCAGATATGGCTTGTCAATTTAAAGGTGACGAATGGTTTATTGAACGTTTAGCATTTAATCATGAATTTATGCCTGTTATGGCAAGAAAGCCATGGCATTATAAATATGTTGATGATACAGGATATAATTGGGATCCAAGAGTAGCTGGATTTCAAAAGAAATTTAGAGGAAGAAATGTTAAAATTGATATGTTAACCATCAAAGGTGGCGGACATTTGGTAAGTAAACTGAAAAATAGGCAAATTTTTGTTTAGATATTTTTTTTTGAAATTTACAATTGCATTTTTAGGTTCCACTTGATCGTCCTGCACCAACCCTTCAAATGATTTACAATTTTATTAACGATAACGATTATGATACTCCACTACCATATAGTCTTGTAAAACCACGAGATATGCTTCCAAATGCCACAGTGGCTCCACTTCCATATGACACAAGTACCAATCGAGAAGCTTCAATGGTTTTCGACCTTCCTGGTTTAACTTTCAATCCAAATTTTAATCAACATTCTGGATATTTGCCTGGATCAAAACCAGGCAGTTATATTCATTATTGGTTTGTTGAATCTCAAAATGATCCAACTAAAGATCCATTAGTTTTTTGGATAACTGGTGATTTTGGTTGTTCTTCGATTGCATCAATGTTAAGCGAAATGGGTCCATTCAGGCCTAATCCAGATGGCCAAACACTTTACGAAAATGTTTTTTCATGGAATAAACAAGCTTCTATGGTATTTTTAGAAGTTCCTCGTGGTGTTGGTTTTAGTTTTCAAGATGATGCCGTTAATCAAGATACTGATTTCCCTGATGATCAAGTAACTAAATTTCTTTGATCCAAAATTTAATAAACAAATAAATAAAAATATTATTTAATTTTAGAATGCCCAAGATGCAGTTTCAGCAATAACAAATTGGTTATTGACTTTCAAAAGCTATGCAAATCGAGATATTTATATTGGTGGAGAAAATTATGGTGGAGTTTTAATTCCACTCGTTGCTAAACAAATTGCGGATTTGATTGAAAATGGTAATACCACTAAACTTAATTTCCGAGGCATTCTTATTGGTAATGGAAGATTATCGAATAAATGGAATGTAAGCTAGCATTTTTTTATGGCAGTTAAAACAATAATTTTGCCAATTAAATTTTTAGCTTGCTCATCGAGGTGATTTCATGTATTTCCATGGACAATTAAGCAAAGAGTAAACAACTAAAAAAATTTTCCCTAAAACATTCCATTTTTTTAGGCAATGGATTACCCTTCGAACTTGTTGCCAACCTCAAAATACCATATATTGTAATATCACAAGTTATCTTCTCCCTGATGGAGAATCAAATGGAAATAATAGAACTTGTGGGGAAATCGCTTCATATCTTGCAACCCAAAGACAACATCAAAGTAGCTTAGGAATTTATAATATGTATCAAGATTGTTATGGATTTAATAGTAAATCATTTGGTCAATCTGCCACAGCAGCAGCAGCTCAACAACATATTGCAGAAAATTCTAAATTCTTTAAAAATCATCGATTCTCTGCTAAAGCTGCTTTCGTTAGTCAATTTGTAAGTCTCTCGTAATTTTTATAAAAAACTTGTGAGTAAAAAATGTGTGTTTAGACTCGAATGAATTACAAATCCACTGATTCTAATGGTGGATTCCAATGTTATATGGTTGATGCAGTTACAAAATATCTAAATCAAAGAAGTGTCAGAGATGCTTTGCATATTCCTGATTATATTCATCAATTTGATTATTGCAAGTAAGTACACAGCCTCCCAAACATCTTGTTTGTACTTTAAAATTTTACAATTTCAGTACCACATTAAATTATGCCCACCATCCAAGTTATGATAACGATTATGTCAATGATATGTCTGATACCTTTATTGCACTTTTTAAATCTCAATATATCCAAAAACGTAATTCAACTGATCCATTCCGAGTTATGCTATATAATGGTGATGTGGATCTTGATGTAATTACATTGGAAGCAGAATATTTTGCTGAAACTTTAGTCTCAACATTAGGGGCTAGAATTACATTTAATCGAACTCGATGGAATTATCAAAGACCTGGACCTAATGGTCGAACGGTGGAAGCTGGATTTAAAAAGGCTTGGTATTTCAGCGACCAAAAAGTTCATTTAGATTTAGTTACAGTTAAAGTAAGTATTGTGGTAAAAGTTTAAGAAATAAAAAGAGTAAAATTTTCTAGGGCGCTGGAACCTTTGTTGCTGCTGATCGTCCAGGTCCATCTTTGCAATTATTTTCAAATTTTATAAATAAGGTTGAAATAGGAAATCCTATTTCTGTTTCCCTTGCAAGAAAAGCTTTGAAACCAGCATTCGAACCTCCATCAATAATTGCTACTACTCTACCAACAATTCCAACAGGACCTACAACAACAACAACAACAACAACAACAACAACAACAACAGCTACTACCACCAGAGTCACAGGTACTACTACAACAAATATAGGCCCAACAACAACAAATACAAGCCCAACCATAACAATTACAAGCCCAACCACAACAACAAATACAAGCCCAACCATAACAATTACAAGCCCAACCACAACAACAAATACAGGCCCTACAACCAAAAACACTGGCACAACTCCAGCTCCTCCACCAACTACTTCCCCATATTCAGGAGCAACTCAACAACCAACTAATTCATCAACTGGAACTAATCCAACTCAACAACCTCCAGTAAGTACAACTTCCTCAATCACAACAATTTCAACAACAACACCAACTTCTGCAACAAACCCACCGACAACTGCAATTTCTGCACCAACAACAACAAGTGGTGCACTTCCTTCAATGGCTTCGTTACCATTCATTTCAATCATGGTTTCTTTTATTTGTTCAATGTTTTTTATTCAAAAAATTTAAATTTTCGCTAATTTTCAATTTTAACTTATGTTAGAAAAATATTAAAGTAAAAATATTCATGTATTTGGTTTAAAATAAATTAGAGTTTTTAATAATAAACATCTAAACAAAACAAAAAATTAATGTTAGTTTGTTACTTTCTTATCGGATAAAATTTATTAAATAAAACAATTTTAAATATATATATATGAACATCAAAGAATTACTTTATGAGCAGATTTAGCTTTTTTTCATTTTCATCATCTCAAAAACTTTGAAAGCTAAACTCATTTTTTTTTGCTTTCAACCCTTTTTTAAACATCCCGCATATTCGGGTTCTCAACGCTATTTTCTTATGGTTTCACACATTTTTTGGCGCCATTTTTATTTCCTTGCTTCTTGCTTTTTTGTTCAAAGCTTTCATTCAATTTTCTTCAGTTCCTGAACTTTTTAGTTTTTTCTGAAAGCTGTCGTCAACTATCTCAACTATCAACTTTGAAATCTTCTATCAACCTTGATCCGTAAACCCTCAACAACTTCAACATGTCTGGTCGTGGCAAAGGTGGTAAAGGTATTTATTTTATTTGCTTATTTTCTGTTCTTGTTATTTCATCATTTCCATTTTTCAGGATTGGGAAAAGGTGGAGCCAAACGTCACCGCAAGATTCTTCGTGATAACATCCAAGGTATGTTTGCTTCTTCTTTTGTATCTCTTTCTTTTATCATTCTTTCCATTTTCAGGTATCACCAAACCTGCTATTCGTCGTCTTGCTCGTCGTGGCGGTGTCAAGCGCATCTCTGGTCTCATCTATGAAGAAACTCGTGGTGTTCTCAAAACCTTCCTCGAAAACATCATCCGTGATTCCGTCACCTATTGTGAACATGCAAGGCGCAAGACTGTCACCGCTATGGATGTCGTTTATGCTCTCAAGCGCCAAGGAAAGACTATTTATGGTTTTGGTGGATAGAAGAATCTTCAAGAACTTGTGATGCCTTCTTTTGTTTTTCTTTTATTGTTCTTTTTTTTTGTTTACATTTTTGTTTGAATAAATTTCTTGTTTATTTTTGGTTGGATTGATTGGAAAAAGAGCTATGTTTAGAGGAATTTCTTTTGAATCAACTACACTCAGTTCGAAGAAAAAGCAAACTATTAGTTAGATTAGTCATAGCTTCGTGATCAAATGTTTATGCAAGTTAATGCTTTGGACTTAATTCTCAAATGTCTTTCCTTGTCCTTTCTTATTTTAACATTAAAAGTTCGGACTTTTACTTACATTCATTTTCATTGAAATTATGCTTTATATTTTTAAACTAACAGCTTACTAATTCTTTGTAAAAAAAAAAGGTTTATACCAAAGCTTTAGAAGATTCACTAAAAATACATATTTTGTTTCTTGATCAATTACCATTATTTAGGAAAGCACATTGAAAAGCAAAGCAACCATTTAATTTACACCTTACAACTCACGTATTATCGAATGTACGTTCAGGAAGTACAGTAAAAGATTCGATCATTATCACATTAATAATGTTATCCTTTCAAAGATTATTACAGCTTTTTAAAAGAAAAACAAAGATGATTTATAAAAGTGTTCGATTCATGACTTTATTATGCATAAAAATATTTTCGTTTGAAAGATTTCAATAACTAAAAAATAATATGAAATTTATAAAAAATATGCAACGAGTTCTTCAAATTCAGGTAACACTTTTTCATTATCATTCTTTGATTTTTTAATGGAAATTTGAGGTTTGGAAGATGGTGGATTATGAAGGAAGCTTTCAATTTTATTTAAAAATTCTGCAAAAGTTTTTTCAATTTCATAATTTCGTTCATATATAAATTGATTTCTGAATCGGGGACGGCCAAGTTGTGGAGCTGCTGAACGACGAGGAGGTTCAACTTCAATCGTCATTCGTCCAATTCTTTCTGTGGCTTTTTGAAGTTGTTGAGCCGAATTTGCAACTAATGCTTTTTTACTTTGTCTTTGGGGTGGATGATTTGTTGAAGAACCAGAAGATGATGATGAAGGCTAAAATTAAGGTTTTAGTAATTAAAAAATATCTAAAACATGAATTGGACAAACCTGAGTAGCTGCTTTATTTGATAAAAATCTTTCCGATTGTTGAATTGATTGCTGAGAAGGCATCGAAATTGAAGTATTACTTTGTCTTGCTCGATCTGTTAAAGTTGGGGAAATAGATTGTCTTGGAGTTATGTAAACTTCAGATTGTTGAGGTCTATGAACTTGTGGGAATTCGGGTTGTGGAAGAGGATGCTCAATGGTTTCAGTAATTTGAGGCTCATCAGTTTCAAAATCAACCAAAGTTTCAATATTTTCTTCACGAATTTGTAATTGTTTTTCAACATGATTCTTTAATGAAATATTTTTCTCCAGCTAAAAAAAATAAATAGTTAAAGGGAGTGTCTCAGGCGATGGCAGGAATTCCTTACGACGGCTCCCTTTGTTTTTGCTTACGAAACATTTCGAAATGCTTTTCGTGGAAGGAAATTTTTTTACAAATAGCTACAAAAAGCATCAAAGTTTTTGTAGCACTTTGGAAGGCTTTGAGACAGTGAAAAAACTTTCGGGCTAGGAACACCCGTCGTAAGGAATCCTGCCATCGCCTGAGACACTCCCTTTAAGTAACTACAGTAAAGAAAATTCTCAGAATCCATCTATCAAATGCTCGCAAAAGAAGCTTACATTTAATGTATCATCATCCATCGTTCCACCCGGAGAGGCTTTATCAACAAAATTAAAAACTGTTTGAGAATTTTTCTTTATATTTGTTTCAACAATCATCCAAAGGGTTTCAGCTTGAGAATTTATTCTTCCATTAGTTCCTGAAATAAGTCCACCATTTGAAGCTTCCCAATAATTTTGAAAATAATAATTATATTTAGGAAATGTTGGAACATCATAAGCGTGGCCTTTTTTGATTAATTTTTGTGATAATGGGGCTTGATATTTAATTTTTTGAGCTTTTATAACCATCTAAAAAGTCTTGAGTATATATAGTCCTAAAAGTGGGATCTTACCAATCCATAAGTATCATTAATTTGTTTACGTCTAACATTAGAATTGTCACTTTTTCGAATATTCACCGAAACATAATAATTTTTTGTTTCATCAAATGGATTCGCGCGTTTAAACTTTCCAACAATAAAATCACCAAATTCAAATTTGGACCTTTGTGATTCAGCAATACGTAAATCAAGGCTTGGATATTGTATTGAATATAATTTTCCCATTTTACAATTATATAGTAAACCATCCGATTCAAATATTGATGGTTCTGATTGTCTTGCAAGTCTTTGACCATCTTCCGTTAATTTGTACACTTCAAATTTAGCTGGTGCCGTCCGAGATACCTTTACTCGAACTGGGATTTCATCCACATCTCGATTATGGGCATATGGTAAAAATCTTAAACAACCTTTTGGGTCAGCAATCATTCCAAGTTTTTCATGATGGAAATAACCATATTGATTCATTAGAACATTAAGTTTGATTTCAAACTGAAAAATGAATGGTAAGTCAAAGGTTCAGGTAAAGCTAAAAAAGTTTTTTCTCAGATTTAATAGTTAGTCTAAAAAAATTAAGTAAAGGTTAAAGGCTTGTATCTTATTGTAGCCAGCGACATTCTCTTTTAGTGCGTTCATTTTCGCTAAACTTAATCAAGCAGCAACTTACAATATAAACTTTATTTTGAATTTCTAAATATTTCAATGGTGTTTCATGTCGATAAGTAGCTGTAACAATATACATTTTTTCAAGCGGATGTTTAACATAATCCATTTGAAATAATGCTCCAATTTTTGCTTCCTTTTCCCAATTAACTCCAAACATAATGGGTAGAGTTTCATGTGAATTTATATGAAGCACATCAAGGTCCGAATAACAAAACCCAGAAACATTAGCTTTAAAATTTTCATTATCTTTTAATTCTGCAACATCATCAGCTAAACCATGAAAATTTGGATCATTTTCTGCCCATGTCTAAAAAAGTTTTTGATTTGATAAAATAAGTTTGCGTGTATGGATGGATAAAACTTACAGAAGCAAAAGTTAAACTTTGATCAGCAGCAACGGATAAAACTTTATAAATTCCAAATGCAGTTCGCTGTTGAAAGACTCGATTTTCATCAAAAACTATTAAACATTCATATACAAGATTTGGATAATATTCCATTAAAGGCTGAGTTAATACAGATTGGCCAAATTCAATACAAAATGCTTTAGATAATTCTTGATCAAAAACGCAATTGAGTCGGAACTAAAATTAAACATACAAATATTTGGGGTTAAAACTTTGATGAATTTAGGTTTATGCACTTACACAATTTCTTCCATCAATAACTTCAGCTACAACTAAATCCGATGAACCTTTTTTATATGTTAAAACTCGTTGATGTTGATCTAAAATAAATTCAACTTTTCTTCCAAATTCTAAATCCCATTGTTTTCTCCATCGTTGTTCATGATTTAATTTTAATCTGGGTTGCGGAGTTGTAAGTCTCCTGGGAATTCCATAAATCACTTGATTTTCTTGACAAAAAACATAAAATGAAAAATCTCTTGAAACTCTTTGTGGTATTTCTGCTGTTACAATAAAACCATTATAAACTATTGCACCAGGATAATCGTAAAATGGATCCACTTCATCTCCAATAAATGATGGAGATCGCCGAGTTACAGTATTATTAAATGATGGCTGAGGTTGTCGTTTCACAGTTGTAGTCCAAGCTGCTCGTGATGGTTCTGATTGAGGAGGAGGATTATGTCGAGGTGCAGCAGCTGGTTGTCGTTGTTGTGGAGGAGGTGGCAGTGGAAAAGCTTCCATTGGTTGAGATGAAGACATCTCCGTATAATTTTCTTCATCATCGCTATCAAACATTTTGATGGAAATAAATTTTTCGTGAGTGAATAAAAGCTAAAAAAAATAATGTGAGGATAAAGAAAAATGATTTTATTTATTTATTATTAACCAGATGGAAATCATAGGTTTACCGATACCTCCAAATCCGAAAAACTTTTTCACGCAAACAAAATCCAGAATAAAGACAATAAAAATTGTTATTTGGATAAAAAATGTGAATAAGCGATTATGTAGGTACGAAGGCTATTATTATTCATCTTGTATTAGTTTCTTATCCCATTTTAGTTTTTTGGTTAATCAAAGAAAATAGTCAAAATACCACAACAAAATTTTATTCATCCTATTCTAACAAAAACACTCCATTCCAAGAAATTAAAGCTTGTTAGAAAATTCAGTACTTTGGATTCCAAAGGAAAACACAAAACATTGATCATATTGATCGATAAAAATGAAAAAAAACAAAAGGCATACTCATATTTACAAAAAAAATCAAAAGGGCTAATGTATTCACACAAAAAATATTGTAACAATCAATCATACATAAAAGTTAGAATTTTGTGTCTATCGAAAGCATAAATATGTGTAATAACATTAGCTGATTCATTCCTTTTTTGTTACAAAAAAATTTAAACGATCTTGAATAATCCAATCCAACATCAAAAAATCAAAGATTTCGGCATTCTTCCAATTTCCCCGATTTCAATTCTCATAAACCATATTAGTCATATTAGGCCAATTAGATGGAATTTACAAACGTTTGCTTTCTTTGCTCATTGGTCAATTTCCAACAAACACTCAACAAACAAAACATGTTTTTTTTGCATCATTTTTGTTATCAAATTTCCGCCGCCGCTCATTATTATTTTCATCCTTTCTCATTTTTAAACATTTGTTAACCTCGGCGTTCATTTTTCAGATCTCAAAAACTTATGGGTTCTAAATCAGATTGGAATCAAGTATTCAAAACTTTTACATTATTAACTCGAAGTCAACTTGGACATGATGGAAGAAAATTACAAGATAAAGCCAGTGAAAAATTATTGCAAACTATTGTTGGAGGAGGAAATATTGTAAAACCATTTGATCCTGAATTCAATGCTCAACAAGAACGAAGGTATGTAATGGATTTTGATGAAAGTGAACTAACATTATTATATGGTTGATTTTTTAGACGTGCAAATAATCCATTCGGTGATCTTGGTGGCGAATCATTTAGACGTGCACAAATTATTGCAAGTGGTGTTAATGCATTTACCAAATTGGGAATAAGTGGAGCTTTACCTGGTTAGTTCATCATTCGCTATATCAACATTTATTGAACTCAAAAAAAACTTACTTCAAATTTTGCTTTATTGTTTTTCTTTAACAATTTTATATTTGTCATTTTCAGGATCTGGTGGTCATATTGTTACTGAAGATGGTGTAAAAGTTGAAGTCAAAAAGAAGCTAGCTCCTCTTCCATCACCGCTTGAATTCAACAATGGCCTTCGTCGAATATTTCAACAACGTCCAGCAGGAATGACAGCCGAAGAAGAAGATTATCTTGTAAAAGCTGCTGAAGAAGTAGGAAATGTTTTTCCAAAGTCTGTATAGTTTAATTTCTTTTAAATTTGATCAATAAACTAATTTTCATTTTTCTCTCTCTAGAAACCAATTACTCGATGCTGCAGGAAATCCAATTGAAGTTGAACCTCAACCTGTAGATGATCATATTGTTCATATGTTAAAGCATAAAAAATATGCACCAATGGGCACAACTCAACATGAAACCGTAGTAAAAGTTAAACATCCATCAATGGAAACAATCAAAGCTCCAATTGGTACTGGACAACCTGATACTGTTGTGAAAGTTAAACATCCACTGAATACTCAACCATATGCACCATTTAGTTCAGCGGGAATGTCAACGGGTGGACCTATCTTTGATCATGGTGAAATAGTAAAAATAGAAAAGCATGAACATTTAAGATATGATCCAGCTCTGCCGAAAGTAAATGATTTTTTTTGATTTTGTTGCTTTGCTATAGTAAATTTTTTTAGGATTATAAACTAAAATTGGATGAACAACATGAACTTGTTGGAAGTCGAGAAAGTGCTGTGCCATCATCAAGATTTGGACGATTCGCATCTTTTGCTGGACTCGCTGTTGGCTTATCATCTGGTGCAGCGGTGGAAGTTACAAAACGTGCTTTTGGTTTTGGTAATCAATCAGCTGCAGATGGCATTACAACATCAAATCCATTTTTAACTCCTGCTAATGCTGAAAGAATAGTTCAAACACTTTGTCGAGTTCGTGGTGCAGCATTAAAACTTGGTCAAATGTTATCCATTCAAGGTATAAAAACTACTCATGTCAATGATTATGGCTAATAAGCTAAAAATTTTTGAGCTGTTATATCATTTTATCATCATGCTTTTGTTTTAACTCTTTTCTAACTGTCCATTTTTAGATGAAGAAATGGTTCCGCGTTACCTTCTTGAAATATTTGAACGTGTTCGACAGAGTGCTGATTTTATGCCTCTTCGACAAGTTCACAAACAAATGCAAAAAGAATTGGGACCAGATTGGAGAGAAAAATTTTCACATTTTGAAGAACGTCCTTTTGCTGCTGCTTCAATCGGTCAAGTTCATCGTGCTAAAACTTTGGATGGACGAGAAATCGCTGTAAAAATACAATATCCTGGTGTTGCAGAAGGCATTGATTCCGATATTGATAACCTTGTTTCAATAATGAATATTGGTGGTTTATTCCCTGATCAAATGTTTTTGGGAAATTTTGTTAAAGTTGCACGAAGAGAATTGAAAGCTGAATGTGATTATGAAAGAGAAGCAAGAGCACAAAATGTTTTCCGTGATTTCTTAAAAGATGATCCTAATTTTTTTATCCCTGAAGTAAGTTTCCAATCATGCTTTACCATTGCTTTCTCTTGCTTCTTTTGTTCTCCATCTTTTTACTGACCATATTTCTCTTTTTAGGTATTCTCTGATCTCTCAACCAAGAAAATTCTAACGACTGAATATGTTTATGGTGTAACTGTGGATAAATGTGTGGATGAACCTCAAATAGTTAGAGATTATATTTCAGCCAAATTTATTGAATTGTGCCTTAATGAAATTTTTACATGGAGATTTATGCAGGTCAGGTTTCTTTCGTTTTTTCTTCTGACAATCATGCAACATTAATTTTTTTTCAGACTGATCCAAATTGGTCCAACTTTTTCTTTGGCAAACATCCTATAACTGGTGAACCACGTTTAGTTCTTCTTGATTTTGGTGCATCCAGAAGTTATTCAAAGAAATTCGTCGATGATTATATGCATATTATTCGCGCTGCTTATGATAGTAATAGACCAAGGGTTAGTTTAAAGGTTTTTTTGGTGTCTGAAAATGCATTAACTTTTTTCTTTTCAGATCCTTGAATATTCTCGTAAAATTGGATTCTTAACTGGTTTTGAAAGTAAAGTAATGCAAGATGCTCATTGTACGTCGATCGAAGTCCTTGGTGAAACTCTTGCTTCCAAAGAACCGTTCAATTTTGCTTCACAGGTAATTAATAATTTCTTTTCTTCACTCCTTTAACTTTTCTTTATTTCAGGGAATTACAAAACGTATTCGTGATTTGATACCTGTAATGTTGGAACATCGATTAACTTCACCACCGGAAGAAATTTATTCACTTCATCGCAAACTTTCTGGCTCATTTCTCCTTGCAACAAAACTTCGAGCTATCGTCGCATGTGGCCCAATGTTTGATCGAATCTCCTCTCAATATCAATTTGGAGATAATGGAACTAACGATGTTGATATTGAGCAAGGTAAATCTCCATTTTCACTTTAGATTTTAGTATTAAAGTTAGGATTGTTTTTTTTGTCTGTTTGAATTATTGCTAATTTTTAATGTTATTTTTTATTGTAAAAATGTTAAAATAATAAATAAAGATTTTTATGTACTTGCAATTATTGTTATTTTTGATAAACTTCGAAGCTTTCTTTCACCACTAAAAAATCACAAACAAAAAAGTGTTACATAAAAAACTAACATATAACAATTAGTTTGATAATACAGTATTCTATTCATAAACTTCGGCAGAGTAAACACTCGAACAAACTTTTGAGGGTATTTTTTTATTGTTGGCTTTTATCAATGAAGAAAATCAGTGACAAAAAAGTTCACAATAACTAGCTAGATTGATTATAATATGCATAAAAAAGCAAGCAACTGCTATTCATCTTTATTTTGAATGGCGAGTATCAAAAGCATAAGGATTTGACCTTTTTGTTTACTCCAATACTCATACTTTTTCTTTAGTCGAAAAAAATAACCAAACTATGAATCAATCGTTTCTCAAAGAAAAAGGAAGTAAAAAATTTTGAAATTACAATGATAAAATAACAAAGGATAAGGAAAAATATTTGAGAAGTAAGTCCAAAGCATTAACTCCCATAAACATTTGATTACGAAGCTATGACTAATCTAACTAATAGTTTTCTTTTTCTTCGAACTGAATGTTACTGATTTCAACAAATTTCTCTAGCCATAGCTCTTTTTCCATTTAATCCAACCAAAAATAAACAAGAAATTTATTCAAACAAAAATGTAAACAAAAAAAAAGAACAATAAAAGAAAAACAAAAGAAGGCATCACAAGTTCTTGAAGATTCTTCTATCCACCAAAACCATAAATAGTCTTTCCTTGGCGCTTGAGAGCATAAACGACATCCATAGCAGTGACAGTCTTGCGCTTTGCATGTTCACAATAAGTGACGGAATCACGGATGATGTTTTCGAGGAAGGTTTTGAGAACACCACGAGTTTCTTCATAGATGAGACCAGAGATGCGCTTGACACCACCACGACGAGCAAGACGACGAATAGCAGGTTTGGTGATACCTGAAAATGGAAAGAATGATAAAAAAAAAGAGAGATACTAAAGAAGAAGCAAACTAGCCTTGGATGTTATCACGAAGAATCTTGCGGTGACGTTTGGCTCCACCTTTTCCCAATCCTGAAAAATGGAAATGATGAAATAACAAGAACAGAAAATTACCAAATAAAATAAATACCTTTACCACCTTTGCCACGACCAGACATGTTGAAGTTGTTGAGGGTTTACGGATCAAGGTTGATAGAAGATTTCAAAGTTGATAGTTGAGATAGTTGACGGCAGCTTTCAGAAAACTAAAAAGTTTCAGGAACTGAAGAAAATTGAATGAAAGCTTTGAACAAAAAAGCAAGAAGCAAGGAAATAAAAATGGCGCCAAAAAAATGTGTGAAACCGTAATAAAATAGCGGCGAAACCCGAATATGCGGTTAGTTTGAAAAATGGTTGAAAGCAAAAAAAAAGAAGGAAAAAGTAGCTTTCAAAGTTTTGAATCAATCAGCATTTTTTTCCATCTTCTCTAACTTCTTCAATTGCTTCGATTTCTTGATTTTATTTTTCTTACTTCCATTTTCAATAGGTTCATATGTCTAAATTTAGTTGTTTTTATTACAACTTTCGAATGTTACTGAACCTTTAGCATTGTTCACTCCAATCAAAGAAGCATTTAGATTAATATTTTTGTTGCTTTCTTGGTTAAATTATAAAATTTCCCAACACCACATTTTTTTGTATCTCTCCCTGTTTATGATGGTTTGGTTTATCGAGTGGCTTTCGGTATTTGAGCCAAAAAAAAACCCGCTGCAATAAGAGCCTCAAATCGTAACAAAATTATGACATTAACTCTCTATTTCTCCTTCCAATGGATTCATTGTGAAATCAAACACAAAAAAAAAGAGAAGTAAAAAGTGGAAGCAATATTTATTTATTCACAACACAACTAAACGATACAATAAACCCTTATACTAACAAACAATTACATATAAACAAAACATAATAATATTAAGATTTTTTTGATTCCACGGAAAAAGAAGAGAACATTTCAATTTGAATCATCCCAATCATAGAAAGTTTGTTGTCCCATTTCAATCAATTCATCAGGAGAGTAATCACTGTAGACATAGTCGCTGGAATTCGATATTGAGGAATGAACATATGGATCATCAAGAGCATAGTCGACCATACCAGAGAGCAAGAATTCAGGTGGCTCTTGACCACTTGCTTTGATATGATCATTGATAACATCAGCCATATTCTCATCTTCTGCTTTCAGATAAAAGCTTATTGCTGTACCATAATGAGTTCTTCCAGTTCGTCCACATCGTTGAATAAAAGTAGCTAAATCACTAGGTAGATCATAGTTGATAACCTAAAAAGATAACCATGAGAGAAGTTTGAATCACAACAAGCATACATAGTCCATTTCTTTAATATCAACGCCTCGAGCCTAAAACGGTTTGAATAATAAATTATATGTAGCATTAACAAGATTGACTTACACAAACATCAGTGGCGACCAGCACACATGATTTTCCTTCACGAAAATTTTCGAGCGCTTCTTCGCGCAAATCTTGGGCTCGATCTCCATGGAGTGTTGTTGCAGGAAAACCATTGGAAGTGATATCAATAGCAACTCGATCCACGTTAATCTAAAAAATGAACAATTAATAGCTATTAAGAATGAAACCAAAAAACCTTTCGGTTAATGAAAACCAATGTTCTAGGGCAAACCCCTCCATTGTTAGCAGTTATTTCTTTGAGAACTTCAATCAAGTATCGGAATTTAGCAGGTCGTGAAGGAACAGCACAGATGACATATTTAATTCTTCTATTTGATTCAGCTTTAGCAGCAACAAATACTTGTTTTTCCATATCCATATGTTCATCAGCTAATTCATGCACTTTAGGATTCCAAAAGGTGGCACTATAGAATAAAGTTTGACGTTTATCTTTCTGAAAAAAAAGTGTGAAAATAATATAATGATGAACAGTAGCTTAACATACAGGAGGTAATTGTGGCCAGTTAAATAAATCCATAAGTTCAGTATCTTCTTCAAAATCCAAAAATCGATCCACTTCATCGATGACAAGAAAACGCACACTTCGTAGATGAATATGACCATTTTCAACGAAATCCATGAGTCGACCTAAGCAAGCGACGAGAATGTTGCAACCATTTTGAATACGAGTCAGATTCAGTGAGCAATCATATTGTCCATAAGCACGTCCAACAGAAATTCCAGTTTCTAAAAAAGCAAAATGAAAAGAGGATGAAAAAATCAAAGAGAAAAAAACCTACCAAAACAAAACTTTTTAGCTTGTTCGAAAATTTGAGTAACAAGTTCACGAGTTGGAGCAACAATAAGACATATAGGAGAGCCTTCAGGAAGAGGAGATTTTTCTTGATCTTCAATTAAAAGTTGAATGATGGGAACAAGGAACGATGCTGTTTTACCACTGCCTGTTTCAGAAGCACATTTGACAGAATAACCTAAAAAGGGATTTTACAGCTTATGATGAAACTATATTAAACGCAACTTACCTTCATAAATATAAGGGATGACTACTTCTTGAATCTTGCGAGGACGAATATACTTTGAAAGAATGAGGTTGTTTCTTAGTTGAGGATTCAACTCCATTTCATTCCATTGGCTAAAAAAAGGAGGTAAAGTTTAAATCGAAAGAAAGAAAGAATTTACTCGCAACGATATGGTTCTCCAATAGCATTTTCAACACCGATATCAGCGTCTTCAGTGAATATGGAATCAGCATGGCGAGTAACATCTGCAGAATCTTCTTTGAAAATAGTTTCAAGTTCTCGACGTCTAGGTTCATATTTTCTTGGTGCACGCTTTCTTCCATTGACAGCTAAATATAGGTGGGTTAGTTATTAGTGCAAATAAACAAAATATCCTTACACGTAATGTCACTTCCATAATACGAATCACGAGATTGAGAATTACTCATCATTTTGAACAAGTGTGGATAAAGGTAATGTACGAACCAAATAAGATGCTGAAAAATTTTTTTGTTATCAATAAATAATTGCGTGAAACACGTTCGATAGCAAAAACACGCAAAAATAAAGGTAAAGCAACAAAGGATTATGACGATAAAAGAAAGACAACGAAGACATATGCTAATTTACAAAATAATAATAACACTTTCATTAGTTTTCGTACATGCATTTTGCTTCATTTTTTCTGAAGGAGGATTAGAACGAATCAGAAACTTGATGATGAATGATCGAAAGTTTCTTTTTTTCCATAAGTATGCGACTACAGTAATGCAAATGGGGCTTGCGTTGTAAGAATGCTTCCATTTCGCGGAATTTTCGAATTTGCTAAATCAAGAAAGACTTTTTTTTGCTGATATAAGTATATTCATGTTTTTGTTTTTTCGCTATAAAATATGTAGAATTAATGGACATTAGAATGGTAGCTTGCAAAACATCGAAGAAACGAGAATCCGCCTTAGATTTTTGCCTTTCGACAAAAAAAAATGTAAAAAGATTTTTCTATCCAACGATTAAACAAACAAACAATTGATTTTTATCATCCTTGTTGCTTAGATCGATTGATTGCTTTTCAACAACAGAATATTTTACAATTGAATTTTAAAAAATTCCATGAGCAAAGAACTTCCTTCCTTGATATTTTTTCTTTTTTCTTCTTCTTTTAAGCAGCGACTTTAAGAAAATATGTGGTATGTGTTAAAATAAAATTCATTTCATGAAAAGCTTTAAGATGGTTGTAATCCATGCAAATATCATAATCATGTAAAAGCATTGATTACATAGCCAACGCAATTAGCAAAAAAGGTAAAGCAACCATGCATCTTGGAAGATGGAAAAGTTTAAAAAATTGATATCATTGACAATGAGACACTATTGACCTGGCCACCTCGTAATCTCTCGTTATCATTATCAACCCTTCAAGAAAATAATAGTCTCCACATTAGTTGAAGACCGTTGAGAAGCTGAACAATAAAAAAAGGAATTTGGGAAATCAATAACATATGATCGAAGCAACCTTAATATCTCTTTTCTAACAAAATTTGTTTATCCGCTTCAGGATGCTTCAAATTTAAAGACGCCTTCAAAGCTCGTGGATGGATTGTTGTTAATTGTTTAACCTAAAGACTTCATATTTCAACCAAATAAAATGCATCAACGCATCATTCAACAAAAGCTTTACAATTTTAACAAAACAACAACATTTATAAAAGGAGTATGCAAAAACAAACAAAAAATTTAGACAGTTTTCGAACATACAAATAAAACAACAAACAAAAACATCATAGAACCAAAATGAAGAGAACAATTAAGCCCAGAAACGTCCTTCAGCGATTGCAGCAATGAGAGTATGATTGAGTTCATCATAGCGAGCATTTTCCCGGTCTCGGATTGCTTGTTTTTCTTCAGGCGTGATATCATCTCCTTGCGCTTGACGGAATCGGGCACTGTCACCACTACTAACGCTTTGAGTTTCTTCACCACTGAAAAAAAGAAAATAAAAATAACATATCATAGCAACATAAAGTCATACCTTCCATATTTCATTTGCTTAAAGTTGTTACGAGCACGTTTGGAAAGATCAGCAGCACTAACAAGAGGTGAAGGCAAAGCAGTAGGAGATGTAACAATACCATGAGCGAAACAAAGACAAAAAGTGGTCCAGCGAATATGTTCAAATGGTACAACATCAGCTCCTTCAAGAACATAGTAGACGGTGGGATGAGCAGTTCCAATCAAAGCACGTTGAGAGATGAGAATGAACGATGGAATTTGACGAGTTACAATCTTTTCAGAGATACAAGTTCCAGGAGGTACATTCTGCATTGGAGCACGATCACGACTATCAATTTGTTCTTTGAAAACACGATTTGCAGTTGATCGATTAGCCATGATTATCGTGAGCTTGACATTAAATTGATTGAATTCTGGATGATCCTTCTTCATCTTTTCCATAACTTTTCGGAAACAAGGTACTTCAGATGCTCTGATCTAAAAATGCTATTATGTAAAATATGATTGGAGACAAAAGCAGAAATATACCTTTTGAACTTCGCCTTCAGATAAACCAGCGCGGTAAACGACGATCCATTTAGGGAATTTTCCACTATTTCGGAAGAAAGACATAATAGCATTAGAGAATTTTTCGGCGAGCAATGATTCTTCGATGATGGTAGTTCGAGAGGTTTGGTATCCAAAATCACCCTTACTCATATTTGCTTGACCAGCTATAAGATTTGAAGCGAAACCAACAGTAGTAGGATCGGAGTTTTCAGCATTTCCGTTGTTAAATGAACCACCAGCAGGATGAGATAAATCGATTCCAAAGAAGAGAGTATTATGCATCAAAGATTTTCTAAAATTGTAATAATTAAACAGTGTGAATTTTATGAGAGAAAAAACATACAAAAGATCACGATCACGAAGTTCGGCAACAAGAGAAGGATCACTTGCGATGTTCCAGTTTAAACCACCAGCTTTCAAGTTGAATTTGTATGCCAAATTATCGAACAAAGAGTTGTTGGCTTTCTTGATAGTTTTAGGACAAATGTGTTGAGTAACAAGGCGAGTTGATAATTCCATGTACTTCATACCATGATGAAGTTGGTCAGAATCGCCAACGATAAGAGCAAAATCATAACCATCTTGAACCAATTCATCAAGCCTTTTAACTTCACGTTCTTGTGATTCCCAACGAAAGAAATGATGCTTTTCAATAATAACGCCATAGAGTTCAAGACGACGGAGAAATTGTTGAATGAAGTGTCTAAATAAGAGAAATTTAAAAACGGAAATCCAAAAATAAGAACTTACTGAGCGGTACCGTCATCAATATCATTTGGACGAGCAGCAAGAACCAAAGCAAGTTTCTTTACAGTTGCTGGTTGGATGAATTTGTCATTTGGTTGCATTCCAAAAACACCACTGTTCAATGTTTTCTGAGTATCACTGAAAACAATTGAAGGTGGAGCTAATTGTTTAGCAGGTGCATCTACCAAATAACGAGCTTCAACCCGAACACCAGTATGACTTATGAATTTATTGCTGTTAAGGATATCAGCCTCTTCACGTTGCTTCTCAATTTTTTCGACATTGTTGAAAGGAAGAATTTGACACTTTCGGATGATCTTTGAATTCTAAAAGGAATAAATGAATACTCATAATTAAATATAAAACGTTTTTACCAAGTCATTGCTTTGTTTGGCTTTTGGAACTCGTTGATTTTCAGGAAGACGAAGAAGTTCAAGTGGATAATACGATTTGTCCTTGCCTTTCTTTTCAATAGCACAAGGAAGATCAGGATACCGAAGAGAAATCTTGTAGCGTTCAAAGAAATAATTAACAAGTGTAACTTCTTTATCATTAAGGGTGAACTTAATTCTAAAAAAATATTAACGTTTAGAATTCATTGTAAATGAAAAAAACATACCTATTTGCAGGATCACTGGAAAGACGATGAATAACAAACAATCTGTTGTTTTCCAAATGAGTTGTTCGAACGCAAAGACCTAAATAAAAACGAAAATTAGGAAGGTTTGAAAACAAAAAATTGTAATCCTACCTTTGACAGCATCACTAGCACGCTTCAAATTATTTCCACGATAAAGATCATTAACTCTTCCTTGAATAGAGTACTCAATAATTTTTTCAAGTGACCGATCATCATAGAACGTTGCTTTTGTTGGAACCATCTGAACCATGAGCTTATTATCCGATGGTTCGCCAATAATACGAATGCTACGAGAGACACCATCTTTCAAGAGCAATGGAGTTTGTTCAATTGGTTCGCCACTTTTCTTTTCATAGAATTTGTTTCCAAAGGAAAGGAAGTCACCGCTAAAGAAATCAGGATAGAGAAAATATATGAAAGCTAAAAGGAAAATACCTGTTCCGTTGATGTTGGCTAAAAACAATTTCAAGGTATTGAAGAGCTGGACGATCATTTTCAAGGTTACCGTTCAAATTCTTAGGAGTGATTTCTCGAGTACGTTGAATCTCAGCAGTAACTTTCGCGACATTTCTGTAAAAATCTTTAACAACTTGATCGAATTGTTCCTAAATATAACAATTATTTTAGTCAGTGAATAAAAAACGCAAAACATACAACATCGAGTTCAAATGTTCTTCTTTCGTCATCATTAAATAGCTTGTCTTGCGAAAAAAAGATGCTTCCCGAGTCATATACAAAACTTTCATCACCACCAGTAACATTGAAAACAGTTGAATTCGCCTTGAGAAATTTGTAGAAGAGAGATCGAAGAGCAATTTCCTTCTGTTGAAACTTTACGCTAAAATAACAAGAATTAGTAAAAATTTACAATATAAAAGAAAAATTACTCGTCTTTAGTTTGTTTGTTGAGGTCGAATTCATGTCCACGCTTGGTTGTTCCTTTCCAACGAATATCATATTGATAAGCGACCTTGGCACGAGATGAATCAATTTCATAACCATTTGTTCTGATGTTCATGTCTTTCTTGGAACAAGGAGCAGCAGCAACAGCAGTAAGTTCGTTGATGGAAAACAATCCAGGTACACGAGACGGGAGATTAGATGTAATAGAATCATCGCTTGGCGCTCTTCCATTTCCCTAAAAAGAAAAACCTAAATTAAGCTTAACAAGTATAAAAAATAACTTACTGGACCACCACCACGGCCACCTCTTCCGCCACGATATCCATCACCACTGCCTCTTCCTCCACGATAGCCAGTACCACTACGATGGCCATCACCACCGCGATAACCATCACGACCACGATATTCATCACGACCACGATATCCATCAGCACCACGATATCCATCACCACTACGTGATCCATCACTGCCATCTCTTCCGCTACGATAGCCACCACCACTTCCAGAAGAGTGAGCATCACGAGAGCTATAGCTGTACGAAGACATCTTGAAATAACTTGTAAGCCAAAGAGCTAAAAAAGAAAAAAGAAAATTAAATAAATCAAATAAAACTAGAAGATGATAAACACCTCCTACCATAAAATCACAGAAAACGAATGAATAAAATTAACGCGATATACAAACAATCATCACGAAGTAAAACAAGTTTTAAATAAAGTATTAGAAGGGGAAAAGGATCAAACTCAAAACGGTTGATATAATATTAATATCTCAAAACATGAATGAGAAGTTGTAAGATAAAGAATAAAATAGGGCGAAAGTTATTAAAATCAAAGCATCCTTCAAACTTTAAAAAATAGTTTGCTAAAAATAATTTAGAAAGTTTTAACGCGGAAGGCAGAAAATTTCAAAGGTAAAAAATGTCAGACATAAAAATTTTTGAAAACACAAAAACGCTGCATCAAAAAATTATGCTCAAGTGTATGCTACTGTATTTTCTCTCCTTTTAAGACCCGCCGGCATTATGAAGACGCTTTGAATGTAAGAAGCTTTGAACTTTTTTTCTTCATGCTTGGTTTATTCAAAATGAATAATGCCGAATGATGGATAAAATAAGTAAGAATACATTTTAGCAATTTCTTTGTACATATTTTTGTAACATTAAAGAAATGACAAAACCATGTTATAAGATTGTTTAATTTTCGTTATGAACTTTCAAAATAATGAATGACAAAGAATTCAAAGAATTTTTTTGCAGTAAAATTAAAACTTTTTTCTCTTTGGTGTTTTTTTACTTATTCAAATTCATCAAGAATTTTTGATTGCAATTTTAAAAGTTACTTAGCAATTTAAGATTTTCACAAGTTAATTCTTGTGAACGTTTCGAGATTGATGGTTCAGAATGAGAATATGTTGGATTGCGATTAACTCAAATGTTTGCTAATCTTTTTACCACTTTTTTTTCTCACTTTTATTGATTTATGTTTTTGAAAACCTTTTATAATTGTTATAAAAGTTATTGTTATATTAACGGCAGCGGAAGCAGCAGCTGATGAAGTGATTTGTTGGTTGATAGCTTCTTTTTTGAAAAAAATCGAAGTAAATTTTGGAGAAGATGCATTTTTGAATAAACAACAAACAGTTGCGATAATCAAAGTTGAAAATTAGAAGATTGCGAACTAATACGATTTTGTAAAACCTAACTAAATTATGATTGACAGATGATGATGTTCCCATACAAACTTCACTATTTGAAAGAAGTTTTACTAAAACCCCACGAAGATGAGGATGATGATGACTAATTTATCCATTCTTTTCCTCTCTATCCCTTAATTTTTTTTTTCTTAATTTTTATGGAAGGAAAGGAAAATTATTGACGCTTGCTTTTTTTCACGGTTATTTTCTTTCCATTTTTTTTTCTTCTTAATTTCTGGAAAAGGGAAGAAGAAGACGATGTGAACGTGAAAACAGCATCGATCAATCAAGAAACACAAAAAAAAGGAAGAAGGAGAGCTTTCCGGACATTAAGAAAATGGCGATGGCCTCAATTTGTAAAAAAAGAAAAGAACAAAAAGTCTTTGATTCACTTCTTTTTTTTTCTTCTAAATTTTTAAAAATAACTCAACAAAAGTATACGAATATTTTTATGACTTCACTTAATCGAATTTGATGGTTGTTTGTAATTATTATTGATTGATTGGTAAAAATTTTTTAATTATGATTAAACAACAGCAATGAAATTGAAAATTTTAATTTTGTATTGCATTATTTTTATTTATTTTGATTTTATTTATTCACAAGGTTAGCGAAAAGCTTCTTTTTTTAAACCTAGTATTTCTGGTTATAAAATCCCCCAAATCGCAATTTTTTTTAGATATCAGCGCCGATGATCTCAAACTTCTTGAATCATTTGAATTTGAAAGGCTGCGAGATTTTATTCGTAAAGGAACAGTTTCAAAGGTTCCATTTTCAACAAATGATGAAGATTTTTTTGAAGAAGAGCGCAAAGCTCAAGCAACAGTAAATCCATCTAATTTTGATTTAAATTTTCAAAAGGAGGAAGATGAACAACAACAACAGCCTCAACGGAAAACCACTTTAAATCCATCAGATTTTGATTTTAATTTTGAAGGCGATATTCAAATTGGTGGAATGGTATGCTTCTTCTTCGAAAAATATTTTTCTGTGGTCAAAAGCATGTAAAATTTTATTTTTTAGATGCAAGATGGAGAAAATCAAATGCAACAAAAATTTCAAGTAATGCAACCAACAAAAAATTTAATGCCTGGAGAATCTTTGATTATTCCAAATTTTATTACTCCTCCATCAGCGACAACTCCAAAACCAAAGAGGAGAAAGCAAAATAGGAGGCCCACAACAACGACGCCTGAATCCATAACAACAACCACAACATCAGGGCCAACAAATGAAGATTTTGAAGAATTAGCAAAAATTTTACAGGTTTACTTTTTTCTAAAATAAAAATTGCTTTTTCATTTTTGGCGTTAAACTTCGTGTTACAGATTTTTTTACAACCCATGAATCGACGTTATTATAAATTAAAAATTAAACCTTTCCTTTAATAAAAGTAATATATGGATTATGATTTCAGAAATTTCGAAAATCTCAAACAACTTTATCTCCACTTCCATTGCCACCAATAATAACGACCACAACAGCCGGACCAATTCCATCGTCATCATTTCGACCTCGATTTCCATTCCGTCATCAACAACAAGGCTTTCCAACGATTGTTGAACAAACAATACCAGATTTTCAAGAATTTGTTGTTAGTCCATTGAGTGAAAAATGGAAAGGTTTAGCTTCACCTTTACCACCGCCGCCATTAAATGAAAATATTAATTATCATCATCATAAATCAAAAAATTTATTTGGTGGAATTAATATTCGTCCAAGTAAACTTACAACTTCCACTTTGGCATCAGAAACAAATACTCCATTGCCAACATTGATTCCAATGGATGAAAGCGATATTTTATTTCCTCAAAACCCTGCCAATGCCGAACAACAACAACAACTTGTTGCAATAACTCAAGAAGAATGGGAAAATAAAATGCGTGAAATCAGTCGAAAATTGGGAAATTATTTAATGTCGGTGAAAAAGAAAAAAGAACAAGAGGGCCTTCTTTCAAAAGGATCATATCAAGTTAATGGAGTTCAACAAGAATTAAGGCCGGCAGCATTAAACTTTTCACAAGGTAAAACTTCATCAACAACATCAACTTCGAGAGCTATGAAGCAACGAACTATACCAAAAGCATATGTAACACTGTTGAGAGAGGTAAGTAAGCGACGGATAAAAACATGAAAACTTTGTCAAATCTAACTTTTTCGTTTGTTGTTGAAGGGTTTCATGCATCAAACAAATTCCAATCAATTTACATTTGTTGCAAGCATTTCTCTCATTCGTGATAATGAAAAAGTTATTCTTGTTGATACTGGTTTAGCAACAGATATTAATGGAAGAACGGATTTAATTCAAAGTAAACACTTTTTTCCCGAAAAAAAAGAAGCAAAAATACTTTCATGAATATTTTAGAATTAAGTAAATTAAATATTGCTCCACCAATGGTTGATTATGTTGTGATAACTCATGGACATCCAGATCATGCAGGAAATACCAATGATTTTCCTGATTCCATTCATTATCAAGGAAACTTTATTCATCATAGAACAAAATTTAATATTAGTAAACTTGCTCATGTAAGTTAACCTTGCTTGCTAACCATATTCGAGGGAGCCTTGAAACGGAAAAATAGTCTCCTAGCTAATATGTTTTTTCGTGTTAGCCGCTAAAATACTAAAATAAAATATTGCTTGATTGCTTCTATTAATATTTTATTCCAAATACTTAATTTCAGTCAAATTCCATTAACCTAACTCCAAATGTTCAACTTCTCAAAACTCCAGGTCATACAGCCGAAGATATATCCGTAATTATTTCAAATACAGATAAATATGGAACAATTGCAATATCAGGAGATATATTTATGTCTGATAAAGACATAGATTATCCAATGATGTGGAAAAAATTTTCATATAATGAATCGCAACAAGAACATAGTCGAAGGGAATTAATTTGTATTGCAAATTATATAGTTCCAGGGCATGGGAAAATTTTTAAAGTTACTTCTGAAATGAAAAATGGAGTAAATTGTGAAAGTGGCAACAACAACAATAATAATTTGAGAAGAAAAAGTCAGAATCATGGAATGGCGGCAGCAAGAAAACGATATCAATGAAGAAAAAAATTTTTAAAGTGTTTAATTTTGAAGCTTTAATTTTGCGAGTAAATTTCTTTTGAAATAAAAAAAAAAGGTTTTAGAGTTTTTTTTATTTTCAAAAACAACAAAGTTAGTTAGTTACAAATTTTTAAGAAAAATTCATAAATATTTTTTTGCTTTCATATTTTCAGCTTTTTTTTTATATTTTGTTTCGTCAGTCAAAATCGAAAAGTCTCGACGATTTTTTTTTGAAAAGATTGTTTAGATTATTCTTTCCTTCAAACATCTGCATTTACTTTTGGTTTTACTTCCTCCAAACATCTTTCTTTTTTCTTTTACGTTTATCCCATTTTTCTTTTTTTTCTTCTTTCATTTTTTCGTTCTTCTTTATGCTGACTTTTGGGACTTTGACTCATTTTTTGTTTTTGGTTTATAATTTTTTTAAGCTTTCAAAATGCTCTCTCCCGTAAAAATTAGCAGCCCACAGTAATTTTGTAGTGATTTTTGAACAGATTACTTAATATCTTTTTTATTAATCAAAGTTTTTTAACTTTGGAACTATAAAAACATTCAAAAACTTTGAACTCTTTCATTATTTAAAGCATTAAACCTTTTTTTACTTCTTTTTTTTTGTTGGCTTTTATTTAATTGCTTGCCCTTGGATTTTTAAATGCTACTTCCTTTTCAACAAAGCTCAAAGAAAAGAAAGAAGAAGAAAATAAACAACGACAACTTTGAATTGTCATTTTTTTATAGGCAAAGAAAGTAAGTAAAAACGTTTGAAGATGGTTTTTGTTTACAAAATATTTTATGGTTCGTTGATAGGATATTCTTTTTCTCCTTTTTTCCTTCAAATAAAGTAAAAATAAAAAGAATTTAAAATAATCTTAAAGTTTTTGCGAGTTCGACATAAATTTAAAGATGCCATTAACCCATTCTTTCTTCAGCTTTTCTCATATTTTGTTTTTTTAATTTTCTTCAAAAAACAAACATTTTCCACAAAACTCATATATGAAAGAAAATTGTAAAATGTCAAACCATTTCTTTATATTTTTTTCTTTGCTTGTTTTTTTTTTTTGCTTCTTGCTTTTTTTAAGTGGCACTTATGTGTTTGTTTCGGCATATATTCATTCGCATACATATATTTGTTGCTGAAGTAAAAGAAAAAAAGCAATATTACTGCAAAAAAATCTGTTTACATACATACTTTTAGTTTTTTTACATTTTTAGAGTTTTGAAAAACAATGTAAAAATTTTTTTAATTTTGATTTTTGACTCGGCGGGTTTCGGTAGAAATATTTTCTTATGTTAGTTAGTTCTTTGAGAGACAGCCACTCGGCTTCTTTTGCAAAATTTTAAATTTTTACGATTCAACTTATTCTATTAAAATTTTTGTGATTTCATCGCTTTTTTTTTTTTGGAAATATAAGGTATTCTCCTTTTTTATGACTTTTTTTCTTCACCAAAAAAGCAAGAACAAAAGATAAGAAATTCTGTCATTATCGACACAACCTTTAACTGTACTTCTCAGCAGAAGCTTCCTATCAACCGATTAAAGCCATCCATTTTTCTTTAGCCTTTCTTCTTTTTTTGTTGCTGATAAATGTGACGTATTTCATTCATTCCCTTCCTCGAAAGTTTAATGTGTTATTGTTTGAAATTTATTTTAAGGTGTTAAAAAGGAAGCAATAAAGCTTTGGGGAAATTGGGAAAAGGAAAATGGAGAGAAAAAAATAATGGAAAAGAAATGAGTGATTTTGATTTTGACGGTATTGGTAAAATATATTTTTTTGTGAGCCATTTATTTAAAGCTTCTAATTGGAGGTGTTTTGCTATTGTTAATATTATTTTTTTATAATTAAAGTATTAAAAAATTTATCAATCTTTTTTACATCCGTTTTATTAAAAAAATTTTTAAGCCGCAGCTTTTATGCTTACTTTTTTTTTGTAGTGTTGCCTCTCATTAGAACTTGGTAAAGTTAAAGACAATCTGAGAAATAAATAATTCATTATAATTTAGTTTTCACGCCTAAAATCTTTTTTTGTGTTGGTTTTGCTTCCGTTTTCCAAAATTCATACCATAAAAATTACCAGCGCTAAAAAAAGCCAAAAAAACGCCTAATTTTGCATCCTACATATTTCAATGATAAAAGTGATTGTAAAAAAGTTCACTTTTTTGGTTAAAAAAAATACTCATGTTCGCTGCTTTCTTCATTCATCCCTTCACTCAAATAATAAAAACCTTTTGGTTGCTTACAATGAAATTGTATTTACTATTTATTCGTCATTTATATCGCTACATAAATTTTTGAATGTTAGCCAATTTATATGATTCATATGTTTATTCCAATTCTAGCGAAGACAGAAATGTGTTTAGCCATTTTGACCGTTTTTGTAAAGCCTAATAATTCTTTGCATTGAATTTTCATTCGTTTTTTTTTGATTTTAGTTTTTGCAGATTTTTCAGTTCAAAATCTGTAATAAAAGTTTCATTAGTTTGGTCAAATAAAAAGCGTGTATGAGTGAGTAAAATGACCATCGTGGAACTTGCCAGCTTATCTTGTAAAACCTTTTTTCTTTACCATAAATTGTGAAATTACAGATGCACTTGCTTCTGCTTGCTTTTTGACTTCCTTTCAAGTCAGCCAAAAAATAGTTTATCCTTTTCATCACCATCGTTTTTGCACCACCCATTAATGAAGATCCTTTTATTATCAAAAAAATATTTAAACCCCATTTTTATTTTTTAATTGTCTTATAAAATCACAAATTTTCACAACAACTCATGATTTTTCTTTTTATGACTTTCTTCTTTACCTTTTAAAAGATGGTTGTCGTCTTTCCACTTTTTACAACCTTGAAGACTTGAAAATGAAATGAAAATAATAGCAGCAATAAATTGTTTTTGAAATCTTTTATTGCCTCCTCTTTCTTTATTTCTTATTCTTCCCCATTTTTCTTTGATTTTGTTGCTTTTTGGCTAATTTTAAAATTGCCTATGACTAACTAACTATCTATTTCATTCTTTTCTTTGTCATTAAATCAATCAATTTTTGTTTATTTTTGTATCGCAAAAAAATATTCACTAAACTTTGAGGAAGTAAGTCTCTTCTTTTGTTTCGTGGAAAATGGGTTCATAAAAATTTTTTGGTTTTCTCTTTTTGAGTTCGTTTAGTTTTTTCTGTCATCAAAAACTAGCAATTATTGAAGCTAATAATCTAATCCAACAACCAACAAAAAAAGTTGTTTGGTTTGTGTTTTTTGTTTTGCGGCAGTGAAACTTTACAACTTTGGGTGTCATTTTATTTTTTGTTGAAAAGTTGCAAATTTTTTCTAACATATTGTGAGTTAATGCTTTTTGAATAATTCATTAAGATGAGAAAATAGTAAGCATTCAGTTTATGTATTAGTGTTTTAAAAAAAGAGAGGTAAACAAACAACAAAAAGATATGCACCTAAAATAGTTGGCTTTTTTTTGAGAGAAGAAATTTACGTTAGTCAAATGTCTTTGCGTTTTTGACAAAAAAAAGTTTTAATTTTGATGTTTGCTGGAATGTTATTTCTGAAATCACAAATCCAAATGCAAACAACATAATCCAAAGTACATAGTAACAAGCTTAAAAAATTATCAAAGTATTTTGATGTCCAAACTTATTTGCTAATTTACCTTTTTTCCGTGTTGCGAAAACTTTTGCATCTTTGGTTGTTCCTTGATTGAAAGAAAGATTTAACCTTTTTAAATATTTAAGTAATAATTATGAAATTGAAATTGAAAAATAAGCTTATAATGAATTTATAAAAAGTGGCATAAATAAAGTCTATCGTTTTCGATGAATAAGGGTAATTACAAAAAATAGTCTTTTGCTGTCTAAAAACATGCATCTTTTTCTTGCATTTATAAAAGGTAAATAAAGAAAGCGGGAAATTTTATAAAAAACGTTTAAAGGAAATATTTTGTTTTCGTTTCTCACGTCTGCTAACCAACCACTTGCTTACAGTAGCTAATTCCCAAAGAATGGATTTCGATCTCAAAGTTTGTTTCATCACTGCTTTGCATGCTCCTCCATGCCCCACAATTACATATTCCACATAAAATAATTCAACAACAAAAACAAAAAGTAAATAATTTAAAACATTTATTCATATTACAATTTTACATATTACAATAAGATGATACTTCATAGATATATAGACATTATTTGGGACCAGAAACTTTCTTGAGAGCTTTTCCTTCATTATCACTTGCGATGATATGTTCTTTCTTTTCTTCGGTAACTTGAACTTTGAGATTACCAGCTGCTCCACTTCTTCTCATAATTCCTTTCTTCGGTCCAGCACCTTGAGCTTTAGTCATTTTTTCTTTTTGTCTTGCCACAATATCACGAATATCTGATGCCATAGCGACTGATGGAGGTTGTTGTTCGGATGCGATTAAAGCAGCATTTGCAATTGCGATAGCATCATCACTGCTGGCTCGTTCGACAATGAGTGAGACTTTCTTTGTTTTCTGAAAAGATAAAAGTTTTATTAGGATGCGTCAAACAGGAGCCATAAAAACCAACTTGAAGAGATTTGAGCAACAAATCACGTGCAACATCTTTATCTGAGACAGGAACACCATTAATGTCAACTACGCGATCACCAGCGATGAGACTTTTAGCGGATAATGAGCCTGAAAAACAAGAAGAAATTAGAGAATGAATAAACAGAAAAAGACAAATAAAAGTGTGATCGCCAAAAATGGAAGTTTTCATAGTAAAAGCACTAACTAAAGATAACGATGATAACAACTTGGGTAACCAAACTTTTGCTTATAATGGTTTAAACTTTTAAAAAAAAGTTTACTTTTATTGAATGGAAAAAGGCAGTTTCACGAAATTTTACATCTTTTGACGTAAACAAAAGCAATGAAGCGCATCCCCACTTTCTCATTTTAGCATTCTTTCACAAAAAACAACAATCCCACAATATTTTTTCTCTCATTCTCATCACACATTGTAATGTGATATGAATCTTATGTTTAGAAAATATATTGTTTATCCCATCTTTAGTCATAATGGATAAGTATGAAAAGGATTTTTTTAAAGTGATTGTATAAACAAAAATAAAATCTGCTTTATTGTTTCATCTCAAAGTAACCTTTGTTCAACTTTCTCAAAAGATATTATTTTCCGAGCTTCTAACTTTTCTTATTAAAACCCATATTAATCTTCGGATTAAACAATGTCATATATTATCCCATCTTAGCCGGTGCGACTACTTATGCCTTTTAGTAACTATGCCATATCTTCAAAAGGATTATTGTTCTTATTTTTGACTATTGCTAAAGAAGAAAGTTACTCACCATCATCAACACGAGAAACAATAACTTTGTTTTGATAATGTTTGATTCCAAGACCAAATTTGCATCCACGTTGATGTTCAATTGTGACGAGTTGATAAAGGAATCCTTCGCGTCGTGTAACATGCTTTTCACGTTCTGGTGGAAGTTCTTCTTGAGCCTGAAAAGATTGTGTAAGATTAGTTGATATTGATAAGATGTTATTATAAGTAGTATTAGTATTTGCAAATGTCCAAGTTGGTAGTATCCACCAAGAGTTGTTTAAGCTCGACTTTTCCCATCATCTTTGAAGTTCTTCAATGAAGCAAAAGAAACGTACAGATTTTAATCCACGATTGACATTAACTTGAAGCGATCCGCCTTTAGCAAGAGCATCTTCCCATTGTTTGAGAGCAGTTACAGGTTTATCATTGACCTAAAAATATTCTTCCATACATTAACAAATATTCCAACTTCAGAATCCAAAGTAGCTTACATGAGTAATGACATCACCAACAATGAATTTCCCATCGCATGGTCCAGTTTTTGCTACTTGCATAACTCCGAGATCTTTATTGACTTTGATTCCAGCATTTTCAGCAGGTTTGAGTTCAAGCAATACGATGGTTTGATCATTTTCTTGTTCATGACCTTCATCACCAGGTTGTTCTTCAGATGTTTGTTTAGTTGATGGTTCCTTTGCTTGTGATCCCATTTCTTAATTCTAAAAAACAACCATGAAAATATAATCTTTGAGAAAGTTTTCTTTTTCATAAAAGTTTGTAGCCTCCAAAAAAACAAAAACAAGTGATTCCCTCATTAATGTTATTCGAAGAAAAAAGAAAGAAGAAAACACTTACCTTTCTTTAAACCCAAAAAAGAAAAATGTTGCAGCCAAAGACACAGAAGTTTCACACGGTTGAAAGAAGGAATGAACGGCAGCAGCAACAGCACAAGTGTTGTTTGTTGTTGTTGTCTTCAAATATTTGTCATCAAATCAAAAAATGAATGAAAAAAATGGAAGCATGCTAATTTTGCATTGTTGATGCAAAAATTTATGCTAGCCTAAAAACGTGATCACAAAAAAAAAATGCGGTGAGACAAAAACTTGATTCAAATCTTTGCAAACCTAAAAAACTTTTGTTTTTCCATTTCCAGCTTAAACCTTTTCTAAATCACTCATTTCGTTTACTTATCGATTCCTTTTTTTGCTCGGTTAAAGAATTTTTTCGTTTACGAGTTTACCGTAATCAACGTTTTATGTAAACTTTGTTTTGAAAACTTGCACAAATATTAAAATTCCAGGGTCTAAAAAATGCCTTCAACAGCATTATGTAATGCCACGGCAACCGAAATGTTGAGGAAGTTAATGAATAGTCCATTGAGTCATAAAAATGGAACAGAAGTAAGTCAGCCAACAACTTTTTTGTTAATAGGAAGCTATGTAGCTTTGCAACGAAGCTTTATGAACCTTTTTTGAATCAAAATTGGATTTGCCAGAATTCTTTTCTAGTTTATGTGTTGCTATTTTAGACTCCCATAATTGAAAGCCTCTTTAATGCGACATCATTTGAACGTCGAATAATGTGTCAAAATCCAAGTGTATCAGAATTTGCGTATATTTTTACTGAAATTCATTGGAATTGCCCAGCTGTTCTTTATTCATCACATTCAACTACCGAGGATGAATTAACTTCAGATCCAACAATATTAAATGTGAGATCAGCGGATAAATTATTTCTTTCAATAATATTTTTTGTTGTTGGTGTTATTGGTTTTTTGGGAAATCTTATGACTGCTGCAGTCATTTATCGCACACCTAAACTTCAAACTCAAACAAATTATTTCTTAGCTAGTTTAGCCATATCTGATTTATTATTGATTATGGTTGGAGTTCCATTTGATTTAGTTTCACTTTGGAGGGAATCAAAAGCTCCAGACATTATTGGATATTGTGAAACTACAAGTAAGGCTTTAAAGAAATCCATTGGGTTTTAAATTTGGGATAAAAACACACAAAAGCACACGCTTTAGGTACAGCAATAAGCTGGTTTACATTTTCATCAATATTAATTATTATGGGATTAACGGCTGAACGATTCGTAGCAATATGTTATCCATTTTCTGTGAGAAGTTGGTTTACAAAAAGAACCGTAATTTATATTATTATTGGATTTTGGATTTTATCATTCTTTCCATCACTTTATATTGGTTTACAAGTAAGTACCTCCATCCACCATTAATATTTCCATGGCTTTGATACTTATTAAAGTTTATTTTAGTTTAAACAAGTTGCAACAGATTTTTGTGGAAAAATGCATCTTGTTAAACTTGGTTATGGTTCATGTGATTTTGTGGGATGGACAAATTTTGTTTACACCTTTGAAATCATGCTTCTTCTAACTTTTGTTCTTCCAATTATTTTCATTCTGTATTGTTATGTTAGAATTCTAAATACCCTCAATGTTATGACTCATTCCCAAACAGTCCATATTCCAATTGCAAATCAAACAAGCGATAGTTCAAATGGAGCTGCTAAACAAAATTTTCTTCATGTTCATCAACGACAATGTGGTCCACCGATGTCAGAGAAAGCTCAAAGAGTGGTAATTAAAATGCTTGTAACAATTTCGGTTGTATTCTTTATTTGTTATTTGCCTTACCATGTTGAAAGATTGATAGTATGGTACAGTGGAGAATCATGTGAACAAAGCATTATTTGTTTATTATTGTATCCAATCACTGGATTGCTCCAGTATATATCTGCAACGCTTAATCCAATTATTTATAATCTCATGTCATATCGATTTCGAACTGCTTTTCGTTCTCTTCTTAAACGATTATTTAAACCAATGAGAGTTAAAGGTGCAACCACAGAAGCCATAACAACTCCATTGCAATTGTAAAAAGCTGCTAAAGTTTATCATCATTAACAAGCACAAGGAAGAATTTTTACCATTCCTTTTAACATATCTGATCTCATTATTTCCCTCTGTTGTATGTGTTAGAATATCAAAAAGTTTATAAAAGATGAAAAAAACCAAAAAAAAGAAGAGTTAAATAAAAAATTTTATTCCGACCTTTACACGTCACCTAATCACAAAGATAATCATCTACTTATTTATTTTACAATTCAATGGATTTTACTCCAAACAATCATAAAACAAAAAATTACAATTCAATATAAAGTTTATTTATCACAAAAATTAAACATATACGAAACCTATTGGTTGGCACTCAACCCTTTCAATTGAGCAATACAGTTGTCTAAATAAGCATCCTTGATGTTACCTTGATTTGTTTCAATTTGTTTTTGAACATTTTCAGAAATAAGCTTGAGAAGATAATCATGTTCGAAGCGTTGTTTGGTTGCTTCAGTTTCTTTGAGATAATCAAGACGACGTTTGAGTTCAGACGAAACCATTTGAATATTGCGACGATAAGCAGCTTCAAGTTGAAGAGCCATATTTTCTTTGAAGATTGTTGGGAATTCTGATTTGACAGCATTGAGAGCTTCGGTTTCAGCAGCAGAAGTCTAAAATGAAGGTGGTTGTTATCAAAAGAAGAAAAAGTAATCAAAACTAACCTTGCGGAATTCAGTTGCTTCCTTGAGATCTTCTTGAATCAAACCTTTGAAAGAATCCATGCGATCTTGATAAACTTTGTACAAGGATTTGTCAATTCGATAGCTCCAACCATTTTTGACAAGAAGATAAAACAAAATCCAACCACAAAGCATGTGTCCTTGTTCTTCGAAGACCCAAATTTCTTTGTTGCACATAAAAGCAAAGAGACCACCATAGAAGAGATAAGGTCCAGATGTTCCAGTAATCTTGTGGAAAGGAGTACACCATGAGTCAGGGATCATCAAAAAGCGAGTTTTAGGTTCAAAGGTTGCTCGTTCGGGATATGGAAAGTTTACCTGAAAAATGAGAAAGATAAAACATATAAGCAAGTAAAAGTTTGAAATGACAGTAACAAAGTAAAACAAAGATGCTATTCATAGAAAGTAAACGTACGATATCACGTTCAGGAAATTCTTTATAATCTTTTGGAACCTTTGGAAGTGGCTCAGGAGGAACAAATTGTTTGCCAATATCATCGAACATCGTCTTTGGTGCATGAGTTTCTCCCTTTAAAGGAATGCCTTTGAAACGAAGAGCAACCTTTTGGAAGAATCCAGGATTATCATTGGACGATGCATCAGAAGCAGCAGGAACTGCTGAAAAAAGAAAAACACGTAAAATATGTATTGAAAAAAGAAATAGGCACATACCAACATCATGAGCAGATCGAACAGGAATAATGGCAACAAGACGAGGCTTTGAAGCGATAGCTGCGCGGCTGAGCATCGTGTTTCACTACCTGAAAAATTATAAAAGTTATTAGTTGGGTGTGTAATGAACAAATCAAAGAGCACGTAAAACATAGAATACACGAAAAATGGTAAAAATCGATAACAATAAATTGTAAAATAGGATCATCGATATAAAAAAGTTTGCAATTTATTGATTTTAATAAACTTTTAGCGTAAAATGTGCAGAAATACAAGCAACAAACAAACGAAGATCGATGAAGAAAATCAAGCAAGTTTTGAAGCATTTTTTTGAATGGAAAAAGGCTGCAACAATTTCCATGATTTCGTGTTGAGAACCAAAAAAGTAATTCAGGCAACATTCGGCTTTTATTGAAAGTAGCGTCATGCACTTTAAAGAAAAGCTCAAGTTGTGAAAATATTTTACGTTTAAAATCAATCATAATAATCTTTGCTTTGATTTGAGAAATCATAATGTTCGCTTTCACCATCTAATTCTTAACCCTGACTTTGATCAAAATATTTTAAATCTTGATTTGAATAAACATATTCGAATTCTTGATTTGGATGAATATCTCGGATTTTTTGGCTTTGATCGTTAATTAACGGATAATGTGGGCTACCTAACTGATAATTTTGATGTTGTTGTTTAATTATTTTGGCTTTGGCTATTGGGAGAAAGTTGATAACCTATAGGCATTAAAACTCGATTAACTTGCGAAGCAGCTTAAAATGTCCATAAATAATAAAGCAAATTAACGTTTGTAACAAATGCTTAAAAGCTCTTTGAGATGGTTGTAATGTATTAGTTTAAAGCCGAAGCAATGGAAGTGGTTGACTATGGAAATGATTTGAGCGAATTACGTAATCACTATAGCGTTTGTTTGGTATTGAAAAAGCTATACATGATTGCCTAATTCAAAAATATAAACACATTCCTCCTTGAAGCAATTTTGGTGTATCTTTTTTTTTCTCGCAATTTCAAAACTTGTCGAATGTTTTTCAAATCCGTTTACAACTCCTAATACAATGCAAAAAATTACAAAAAACAAAGTTTAGGTAGAAAACATTTATTTCATATCAAAATGCATATACACATATATATAATTAAAAATATTATAAATTAACACCTAAGTTTTGTTAGTTTTTTTAGAAAAAGTGGAAATCTTGAATCAGCGAAAATCAGGAAGCAATATCAGCAGGAGATATGATGAGAGAATGTTAAACCAAAAATGATGAATTATTCTTTCACAATCTAAAAATTTAAAATTAATTAGCAATTAATCTCTTAAACAAAAAAGGAACTTACTTTAAAAACCGCGATGAATTGATTTTTACGGATGCTTGTTGGCCAAAAACAATCACAAATCAATGAAATATATTCCAAATTACGGTATGCGGAACATAAAAAAGAACAATTTTGTATTTTTTTAATAATTTTTTTGTTTGTAAAACCGCGATGAATTGATTTTTATGGATGCTTGTTGGCCATAAACAATCACAAATCAATGAAATATATTCCAAATTACGGTATGCGGAACATAAAAAAGAACAATTTTGTATTTTTTTAATAATTTTTTTGTTTGTAAAACCGCGATGAATTGATTTTTATGGATGCTTGTTGGCCATAAACAATCACAAATCAATGAAATATATTCCAAATTACGGTATGCGGAACATAAAAAAGAACAATTTTCTTTTTTTTTAAATAATTTTTTTGTTTGTAAAACCGCGATGAATTGATTTTTATGGATGCTTGTTGGCCATAAACAATCACAAATCAATGAAATATATTCCAAATTACGGTATGCGGAACATAAAAAAGAACAATTTTGTATTTTTTTAATAATTTTTTTGTTTGTAAAACCGCGATGAATTGATTTTTATGGATGCTTGTTGGCCATAAACAATCACAAATCAATGAAATATATTCCAAATTACGGTATGCGGAACATAAAAAAGAACAATTTTGTATTTTTTTAATAATTTTTTTGTTTGTAAAACCGCGATGAATTGATTTTTATGGATGCTTGTTGGCCATAAACAATCACAAATCAATGAAATATATTCCAAATTACGGTATGCGGAACATAAAAAAGAACAATTTTGTATTTTTTTAATAATTTTTTTGTTTGTAAAACCGCGATGAATTGATTTTTATGGATGCTTGTTGGCCATAAACAATCACAAATCAATGAAATATATTCCAAATTACGGTATGCGGAACATAAAAAAGAACAATTTTGTATTTTTTTAATAATTTTTTTGTTTGTAAAACCGCGATGAATTGATTTTTATGGATGCTTGTTGGCCATAAACAATCACAAATCAATGAAATATATTCCAAATTACGGTATGCGGAACATAAAAAAGAACAATTTTCTTTTTTTTAAAATAATTTTTTTGTTTGTAAAACCGCGATGAATTGATTTTTATGGATGCTTGTTGGCCATAAACAATCACAAATCAATGAAATATATTCCAAATTACGGTATGCGGAACATAAAAAAGAACAATTTTCTTTTTTTTAAAATAATTTTTTTGTTTGTAAAACCGCGATGAATTGATTTTTATGGATGCTTGTTGGCCATAAACAATCACAAATCAATGAAATATATTCCAAATTACGGTATGCGGAACATAAAAAAGAACAATTTTCTTTTTTTTTAAATAATTTTTTTGTTTGTAAAACCGCGATGAATTGATTTTTATGGATGCTTGTTGGCCATAAACAATCACAAATCAATGAAATATATTCCAAATTACGGTATGCGGAACATAAAAAAGAACAATTTTCTTTTTTTTTAAATAATTTTTTTCTTTGTAAAACCGCGATGAATTGATTTTTATGGATGCTTGTTGGCCATAAACAATCACAAATCAATGAAATATATTCCAAATTACGGTATGCGGAACATAAAAAAGAACAATTTTGTATTTTTTTAATAATTTTTTTGTTTGTAAAACCGCGATGAATTGATTTTTATGGATGCTTGTTGGCCATAAACAATCACAAATCAATGAAATATATTCCAAATTACGGTATGCGGAACATAAAAAAGAACAATTTTGTATTTTTTTAATAATTTTTTTGTTTGTAAAACCGCGATGAATTGATTTTTATGGATGCTTGTTGGCCATAAACAATCACAAATCAATGAAATATATTCCAAATTACGGTATGCGGAACATAAAAAAGAACAATTTTCTTTTTTTTAAAATAATTTTTTTGTTTGTAAAACCGCGATGAATTGATTTTTATGGATGCTTGTTGGCCATAAACAATCACAAATCAATGAAATATATTCCAAATTACGGTATGCGGAACATAAAAAAGAACAATTTTCTTTTTTTTAAAATAATTTTTTTGTTTGTAAAACCGCGATGAATTGATTTTTATGGATGCTTGTTGGCCATAAACAATCACAAATCAATGAAATATATTCCAAATTACGGTATGCGGAACATAAAAAAGAACAATTTTGTATTTTTTTAATAATTTTTTTGTTTGTAAAACCGCGATGAATTGATTTTTATGGATGCTTGTTGGCCATAAACAATCACAAATCAATGAAATATATTCCAAATTACGGTATGCGGAACATAAAAAAGAACAATTTTGTATTTTTTTTAATAATTTTTTTGTTTGTAAAACCGCGATGAATTGATTTTTATGGATGCTTGTTGGCCATAAACAATCACAAATCAATGAAATATATTCCAAATTACGGTATGCGGAACATAAAAAAGAACAATTTTGTATTTTTTTAATAATTTTTTTGTTTGTAAAACCGCGATGAATTGATTTTTATGGATGCTTGTTGGCCATAAACAATCACAAATCAATGAAATATATTCCAAATTACGGTATGCGGAACATAAAAAAGAACAATTTTCTTTTTTTTTAAATAATTTTTTTGTTTGTAAAACCGCGATGAATTGATTTTTATGGATGCTTGTTGGCCATAAACAATCACAAATCAATGAAATATATTCCAAATTACGGTATGCGGAACATAAAAAAGAATAATTTTCTTTTTTTTTAAATAATTTTTTTGTTTGTAAAACCGCGATGAATTGATTTTTATGGATGCTTGTTGGCCATAAACAATCACAAATCAATGAAATATATTCCAAATTACGGTATGCGGAACATAAAAAAGAACAATTTTGTATTTTTTTAATAATTTTTTTGTTTGTAAAACCGCGATGAATTGATTTTTATGGATGCTTGTTGGCCATAAACAATCACAAATCAATGAAATATATTCCAAATTACGGTATGCGGAACATAAAAAAGAACAATTTTGTATTTTTTTAATAATTTTTTTGTTTGTAAAACCGCGATGAATTGATTTTTATGGATGCTTGTTGGCCATAAACAATCACAAATCAATGAAATATATTCCAAATTACGGTATGCGGAACATAAAAAAGAACAATTTTGTATTTTTTTAATAATTTTTTTGTTTGTAAAACCGCGATGAATTGATTTTTATGGATGCTTGTTGGCCATAAACAATCACAAATCAATGAAATATATTCCAAATTACGGTATGCGGAACATAAAAAAGAACAATTTTCTTTTTTTTTAAATAATTTTTTTGTTTGTAAAACCGCGATGAATTGATTTTTATGGATGCTTGTTGGCCATAAACAATCACAAATCAATGAAATATATTCCAAATTACGGTATGCGGAACATAAAAAAGAACAATTTTCTTTTTTTTTAAATAATTTTTTTGTTTGTAAAACCGCGATGAATTGATTTTTATGGATGCTTGTTGGCCATAAACAATCACAAATCAATGAAATATATTCCAAATTACGGTATGCGGAACATAAAAAAGAACAATTTTCTTTTTTTTTAAATAATTTTTTTGTTTGTAAAACCGCGATGAATTGATTTTTATGGATGCTTGTTGGCCATAAACAATCACAAATCAATGAAATATATTCCAAATTACGGTATGCGGAACATAAAAAAGAACAATTTTCTTTTTTTTTAAATAATTTTTTTGTTTGTAAAACCGCGATGAATTGATTTTTATGGATGCTTGTTGGCCATAAACAATCACAAATCAATGAAATATATTCCAAATTACGGTATGCGGAACATAAAAAAGAACAATTTTGTATTTTTTTAATAATTTTTTTGTTTGTAAAACCGCGATGAATTGATTTTTATGGATGCTTGTTGGCCATAAACAATCACAAATCAATGAAATATATTCCAAATTACGGTATGCGGAACATAAAAAAGAACAATTTTGTATTTTTTTAATAATTTTTTTGTTTGTAAAACCGCGATGAATTGATTTTTATGGATGCTTGTTGGCCATAAACAATCACAAATCAATGAAATATATTCCAAATTACGGTATGCGGAACATAAAAAAGAACAATTTTGTATTTTTTTAATAATTTTTTTGTTTGTAAAACCGCGATGAATTGATTTTTATGGATGCTTGTTGGCCATAAACAATCACAAATCAATGAAATATATTCCAAATTACGGTATGCGGAACATAAAAAAGAACAATTTTCTTTTTTTTTAAATAATTTTTTTGTTTGTAAAACCGCGATGAATTGATTTTTATGGATGCTTGTTGGCCATAAACAATCACAAATCAATGAAATATATTCCAAATTACGGTATGCGGAACATAAAAAAGAACAATTTTCTTTTTTTTTAAATAATTTTTTTGTTTGTAAAACCGCGATGAATTGATTTTTATGGATGCTTGTTGGCCATAAACAATCACAAATCAATGAAATATATTCCAAATTACGGTATGCGGAACATAAAAAAGAACAATTTTGTATTTTTTTAATAATTTTTTTGTTTGTAAAACCGCGATGAATTGATTTTTATGGATGCTTGTTGGCCATAAACAATCACAAATCAATGAAATATATTCCAAATTACGGTATGCGGAACATAAAAAGGGACAATTTTCTTTTTTTTAAATAATTTTTTTGTTGTAAAACCGCGATGAATTGATTTTTACGGATGCTTGTTGGCCAAAAACAATCACAAATCAATGAAAAATATTCCAAATTACGGTATGCGGAACATAAAAAGGGACAATTTTCTTTTTTTTAAATAATTTTTTTGTTGTAAAACCGCGATGAATTGATTTTTACGGATGCTTGTTGGCCAAAAACAATCACAAATCAATGAAAAATATTCCAAATTACGGTATGCGGAACATAAAAAAGAACAATTTTCTTTTTTTTTAAATAATTGTTTTGTTTGTAAAACCGCGATGAATTGATTTTTATGGATGCTTGTTGGCCATAAACAATCACAAATCAATGAAATATATTCCAAATTACGGTATGCGGAACATAAAAAAGAACAATTTTGTATTTTTTTAATAATTTTTTTGTTTGTAAAACCGCGATGAATTGATTTTTATGGATGCTTGTTGGCCATAAACAATCACAAATCAATGAAATATATTCCAAATTACGGTATGCGGAACATAAAAAGGGACAATTTTCTTTTTTTTAAATAATTTTTTTGTTGTAAAACCGCGATGAATTGATTTTTACGGATGCTTGTTGGCCAAAAACAATCACAAATCAATGAAAAATATTCCAAATTACGGTATGCGGAACATAAAAAGGGACAATTTTCTTTTTTTTAAATAATTTTTTTGTTGTAAAACCGCGATGAATTGATTTTTACGGATGCTTGTTGGCCAAAAACAATCACAAATCAATGAAAAATATTCCAAATTACGGTATGCGGAACATAAAAAAGAACAATTTTCTTTTTTTTTAAATAATTGTTTTGTTTGTAAAACCGCGATGAATTGATTTTTATGGATGCTTGTTGGCCATAAACAATCACAAATCAATGAAATATATTCCAAATTACGGTATGCGGAACATAAAAAAGAACAATTTTGTATTTTTTTAATAATTTTTTTGTTTGTAAAACCGCGATGAATTGATTTTTATGGATGCTTGTTGGCCATAAACAATCACAAATCAATGAAATATATTCCAAATTACGGTATGCGGAACATAAAAAAGAACAATTTTCTTTTTTTTTAAATAATTGTTTTGTTTGTAAAACCGCGATGAATTGATTTTTATGGATGCTTGTTGGCCATAAACAATCACAAATCAATGAAATATATTCCAAATTACGGTATGCGGAACATAAAAAAGAACAATTTTCTTTTTTTTTAAATAATTGTTTTGTTTGTAAAACCGCGATGAATTGATTTTTACGGATGCTTGTTGGCCAAAAACAATCACAAATCAATGAAAAATATTCCAAATTACGGTATGCGGAACATAAAAAAGAACAATTTTCTTTTTTTTTAAATAATTTTTTTGTTTGTAAAACCGCGATGAATTGATTTTTATGGATGCTTGTTGGCCATAAACAATCACAAATCAATGAAATATATTCCAAATTACGGTATGCGGAACATAAAAAAGAACAATTTTCTTTTTTTTTAAATAATTGTTTTGTTTGTAAAACCGCGATGAATTGATTTTTATGGATGCTTGTTGGCCATAAACAATCACAAATCAATGAAATATATTCCAAATTACGGTATGCGGAACATAAAAAAGAACAATTTTCTTTTTTTTTAAATAATTTTTTTGTTTGTAAAACCGCGATGAATTGATTTTTATGGATGCTTGTTGGCCATAAACAATCACAAATCAATGAAATATATTCCAAATTACGGTATGCGGAACATAAAAAAGAACAATTTTCTTTTTTTTTAAATAATTTTTTTGTTTGTAAAACCGCGATGAATTGATTTTTATGGATGCTTGTTGGCCATAAACAATCACAAATCAATGAAATATATTCCAAATTACGGTATGCGGAACATAAAAAGGGACAATTTTCTTTTTTCTAAATAATTTTTTTGTTGTAAAACCGCGATGAATTGATTTTTACGGATGCTTGTTGGCCAAAAACAATCACAAATCAATGAAATATATTCCAAATTACGGTATGCGGAACATAAAAAAGAACAATTTTGTATTTTTTTAATAATTTTTTTGTTTGTAAAACCGCGATGAATTGATTTTTACGGATGCTTGTTGGCCAAAAACAATCACAAATCAATGAAATATATTCCAAATTACGGTATGCGGAACATAAAAAAGAACAATTTTGTATTTTTTTAATAATTTTTTTGTTTGTAAAACCGCGATGAATTGATTTTTACGGATGCTTGTTGGCCAAAAACAATCACAAATCAATGAAATATATTCCAAATTACGGTATGCGGAACATAAAAAAGAACAATTTTGTATTTTTTTAATAAATTTTTTTGTTTGTAAAACCGCGATGAATTGATTTTTATGGATGCTTGTTGGCCATAAACAATCACAAATCA